>CM035416.1:44693185-44723185 GCA_020310875.1 Ceratopteris richardii | reverse complement strand
AAATTAAATTATACAAAAATTAACTCATAAAAAAATATATTATATATATGATGAATCCATTAACCCCATCTATCTTACCTCACCTATTTCCATCTTTAACATGATGATGAATTTCTCTCCAATTTTCACACATCTCTTTTAGCTACAATCTCTCATATGATGAATTTGACCTATCTCACTTATCTTTTGTATTCTCTCTTATGATGTTAATGAATTGTACAAGTGATTTGATTAATATCCATGATCTCATCTATCTATCTATGAGCATCTATATTTGAACTCTATCTCCTAAGTTCCTAAAGCGCCCTACATGTACCATCTATTTGGAACACTAGCAGTTGGCATGATCCACCCAACTGAGCCCTTCATGACAAGTGAACCGGATGTGAATTTGTTCCACATCATTTGAAAAACTCAGAATGTACAACTACAAGTTGATTCCAGGTACTCATATTTTTACTTTTACATTCATTACATAAGTGAACAATGGGCAAAAAGGATATTTCAAAACACACCACACAAGACATGGTTTTAGCGTGGAAGCATTGATTAAAAAGAAATTTTCAAAATATGATGAGAAATTTAAAGAGATGAAAACACTTATCTAATCAAAAATTGAAAAATTATTATCTTTAACTCAAGAATTAGATGAATTTTTTGAAGATAATAAAACATTATTTAAAATGTTAAAAGAGATGATTGGTCGTGAAGTATCAAGCTTGAAACACAAGTTTGAAAATTTGTTCAACCAAGTAAAAGAAATTCAATCATGCAAGTGTGAACATGAACATTAAGTAGAAGTCCAAAATATGTCTACTAAAATTATTGATCAAAAGTATTCATTTGACCATAGAAGATCCACCCCTAGAGCTGCACATAAAAGATTAAATCGACCTATAAGATGCTTTTGGTGTGATAAATTTGGCCATATGTTTTGGGATTTCAATGCATATGAGAACGCTTGTAGACCTAAATTGGTTGCTACATTTGAAAGAAAATTTGTGATTACCATGTCCATTTACCTTTGTACTTGAACTTAGGAAGAGGTGGAATTAAAGAATATTTTGATCAAAAAAATATAAGCTAAGATCATTTAGAAAACAATGGAGATCGAAGAGATATGATGATGAAAAATCTTTTAAACAATAACACACAAAATGATAATCAAATTAAATTTTTTGATGAAAAGAAACGTGAACAAATAAAATTGGATAAACAAAAAAGTTGAGCAAATTTTGCAAGAAATATTGGAACAAGATGACCAGGAATTTGAAAAGTCAATAAAATTGAAAAAGAAACATGAAAAATATTATGTATTATGTGATCCAAAGATTCTAGAGAATGAATAATTTTTTGATCAAGATAAACTAAAAATTTTGAAAGCTCAATTCAAGCATGATATTAATAATGAAGAAAAAAGTGAAAGTGAACATGAGGATATCAAAGAAATTGATGAGGATGAGAGTACAAACAATGATCAACATATTAAAGAAGAGAAAAAACAATGGATTGAAGATATTATCAAACAAATTGAACAAAATATGAAAAATTCATCATAATCTTCTAAACCTTTATCACTACGAAAAAGAAAAGTTTGAAGATGATCCATGATGAACAGATACCAAAGATGAACCATGAAGAGATCCATAGATAGGATATGATGAGAGAAACTGTAGTAGGGATGAATTGTAAAGCATGTTTTTTTAATACTAACTTTGATGTTTTTATGAGACGGGAACACGATTCTTCAAGGTTATCTTTGATGATAATGACAGTTGAGATTATTGAGAGTGTCCGATATATTTGAGAGATTTTTTTGATTGAGGAGTGAGAATTGAGTGTTGAGTCTAATGCATTTATAGTCTTCTTTTTCTACTCTCCATTATTTAGAGTATGCATAAACCAATGTATATTATGGTGCAATTAATCCCAATCCTACATACTTGATGTATACACATAAGCTTGACGTAATAGCATGTCACTTGAGAAGCTTCATATGTACAACCCCTTGTAACTTTGAGTCTAATTACTCATTGTAAAAGTAATGTAGACTCACGAGGAGTTCGGAAGCTTGAAATCTTGTATCATTTGGTAGTTAAATTCAAGAGAGAATCAATCCTATAATTTAGGATCACTTCTAGGTGAGGATTTGAATTTGAATTCAAATGCTTGGCTCCAACAAAAGCTATAAAAGTTGAGAAGGAAAACCCGTGTGTATCTCGAGGTTCTGCGATCAATTCTATGTACCTTCATTGTGAAGAGGAGCTCATACCATGGCTCTCTCATCCTACACTCATTGATCAATGCCTTATTTCCAATGATCTTGTAATTTTACATGAGTTAATCAACACATGTTCATTATTTCCTACTATCATATCTCTATCACACTCAATCAAAATAGTGACTTTGTCTGAGCTTGTTCTCACTATGTAGTGCATCATTCTGCATGATTCAAAGCATGACATATTCAGAATATTGTCTACTTTGGTCCTACAAATTTTCATTGAAGTTGGTTCTTGCAATCATTATATATCAATTAAGTAATGCTCACTGGTTTGTGACTGTGTAAACCCGTAAAAGTCGGGGGTTGCTTTACTTGCTAAACGGAATTCTCTGCATATAGTTTATCATTTTAGATGATTCCACTCATGATTGGTAGGTTGTTAATCTAATTAAATATCCCCAAAATTAATTTTACTAATTGCTATTGTACATAGAGAATTAAGTGAAACACTGAGCAGGTGTCTCAACCAAATTAGTAAGTTTTGTACATTGGATCATATGCCAACCCATTTGTTTTGATTCTATCATATGTGCATCATCTTCCAAGCAAAATATATGATCATTTATGCTTATTAGCTAGCTAAGGAGGCCCAAAACACTCTCCAACCATCAATTATAGCAGGTGTGAAGCAGGATTTAACTACACCATCTCATCTCTTGTGATTATCCACCATCTCCTCCAACAGTATATACCTGTATGTTTATTTCTTTAGCTTGCATAGTCTACTTGTAATTGTAAAAAAAATGACATCCAATTTAAAAAATAGACATAAAAAATTCTAAAGTACCTCATCATGGACATCCTCTTACCCCTTATGCACCATAATTGATTGAAATGCAAGGTCTCACTACATGACCTTGCATCGGGGCACGTATTGAGATTTACCTATGCATACAGAGTGATTGTAAGGATTGATGTATATGCATAGTGATATGTATGTGAGTGAACACACAAGCTTCACCATCAAATGCCTTTTACCCTGATGTTTGCACCATATCATTTTTTCATGCATTCCCAAAGTACGCATGATAGGGTCTCACTACACGACCTTGCATCAAGGCACGTTTTGAGATTTACCTATGCACCTTGAGGGATGAAAAGTACTTATGTATATGCACATGAAATGTATGAAAGTGATTGCACATGATTTTTCATCGAATGCCAATTACCTTGTCTTTTGCACCATATTTTAACCATGCATTTTCAGTTTGCAATTGATAGGGCTACATTATACAGCCTTACATAGGCACTTTACTTATTTTCCCATGCACTTAACAAATGATTTCAAGATTCAATGTTCCCATGAAATGACACTTTATCTTTGAAGAAAAAAAGTTAAATTTAGAATTGGCCCATCGAGGATGATTTGCAGGTTTAATACGGGCAAATGTCGGAGAGATTCTCTCAGTTAGTCCATGAGAATCAATAGAAATCTTATACAATAACGTTTTAAAACTCTATTCTCTTCATTCTAATAATGAATAATTAAACATGAACCAATACTTTATCATCTCTATCCATCTTTACCCCATGTATTTGTATATCCATGTAATCCCCCCGAAATCCATGCTCCATGTGAACTCTAAAGTATATAGTGTGAACGCATATATTATGAATCAAAAGAAACAAAAAAAATATGAAAAAAAGCAAACAAAAGAAAACGTAAAACATAAAGCAAAAATGTAAAGTGGTGGGCTGGCAAAGCCAACAAACCCACCAAAGAGATGTGTCGTATCCTCAAAAGGAAACACAACAGAGAATCGATCCCCTTATTGCTAGACGCAAATGGTAATGTATGCAATACGGAAGAAGATAATTTTGGGATCATTGAAGGGCACTTCACGAGACTCCTGGGGACCTCAAACCCCCTCTCCCATCATAGAAGGGACTGTATGGCAGCCATTTCTAGGGTTTCCCCCCACAGGATTCCACCCAACCTCCACTCTCTGCTTCATGCCTCTATATCTGAAGCCGAAATCATTGAGGTCATCGATGCCCTCCCTTCAGGTAAAAGCTCGGGACCCGACGGGCTCACTAATGAGTTCTTTAAATCCTTCAAGTTGGTGGTTGCCACCCCTCTTTGCTTGGTTTGGCAAGAGGCACTCAAGTTTGGCGCGCTTCCTTCTTGTATCAACAATGGCATTATCAAGTTAGTACACAAAAAAGGGGAAAAGAACAGAATAGAGAACTGGCGTCCCATTACAATGCTCCAAACAGGATACAAGATCATCGCCAAAGTCATTGCCAACAGAATCTCTTCCCACTTGAGAGCGTGGTTAAGCGAGCAAAAACAATCATTCTTTTTTAGTGCATGTTTGTGATGCAATGATTATAATAACTTGAAAAACCATTACCCAAAAGTTTTGCTTTCTTGTCGAGGCTCTGATTTAAGTGTAGCTAAATGAATATCTACATTAATTTAAATCCTAGATACAAAAGAGTCTAGGGATGCCATGCGCTTTGCTTCTCTTGAAGATATGGGTGGCACGAAGAGATTTTCTAATGCAATCACTGGGTAGCCATGTCGTTTCGTATCCGGTTCACTTATCCAAAAACTAGGAAGAAGTGCCATGTGACAGCTAGGTGGATAAATCCTATCATCGGTCCTTCATGCGTCATTACATGTGGGGTGTTTTTCGGGATAGTGGGAGGTGCCTTTGTTGTGCTTCAAGGGAAGTAGAGAATGGCATGGGCATGCTAAATGGAACTCATGAATAAAAGAAACATTTACCTTAATTACAAGTGACACAAGAGGTGCAGAAGGTGAAATCGCCATCCCAGAGGTGTAGATGAATAACATGCAGTGGGAAAAGGCATGTGACTACTTTCCATTGATGATACAATAGTCATTCTCACAAGATATACAATGAAATGTCTTATCTAAAAACAAGCCACAGCAACAATAAATGAATTATAATCGAAAATATAAAGTATAAATGATCGACTAGATGTAGCCAAATAGTAAAATCCTTGCAGAAGCATATTAAGTGAATGAAGCTTGGTAAGCTTCATGGATTTGTAATTCTTTGAATGGCTAGTCTTGCTTCAATATGGATGGATGCAAATGACTTCCTCAATAGTGTTGAGCCTTCATTGAAGAAAAACAATAAAATTTCACCTTTTTATGGCATGTTGTATTCATCCATTGTTCTTGGTATGCGGAACCTAACCCAATCGCATCACAAAAAGCAATGATAATATAACTTTTTCTCCCATGAGCAGCCATCAATGTGACATACCCAAGAACTCTTTCTAATTCAGATGGAGATTTCACTCTTGTCTACCATCTACAACACAGTGCCAAATAATCTTGTAGAGTGGGAACATATACAGTGGCTCAAATATTTTCGACACCTTTGCACTCAAGGCATAAAGACACTCTCAATAAAAATAATAATTGAACATGATGAAGAATATTAGCCCTTCGAGCTAGAGTTCTCATTTGCTAAATAACTATCCCCTCAAGAAGAGGAGCAATAGAGAAAGAGAGATAGACACAGAGAGAGAGAGGGAGAGGAAGGGAGAGAGGTTTAATATCATTAAGTTGCATTTAGTATTTTCTATATAATTTTGCTTCTTAAATGATTAATTTATTTACTTTATGTTTTTCTTTAGTTATTTATTAATTCTATATATTATATAATAAATTTTAATTAACATTAGTATTTTAGTTTTAATCTACTCGATTCATATTTGTAAAGATTTTTTTTTATTTAGTACTTATTATTTACTTATTATCTTATAAAAAGATTGAATTGAAAAGTAAAATAAAAATTATAGTTTGATAAATACTTAAATCTATGAATTAGGGAAAAATAAAAAATAAATTGTGTATATAATAAAAAGAAAAATATAAAACAAAATGACGTAAATAAAAAAATGGAAAATAAAATGGAAAATAAAAAGAAAAATATAAAAATGAATGAAGTAAATAAAAATAAACTAAGAAAATTGGAAAATTAAAATATGAATGTATATAATAAAAAGAAAAATATAAAAACAAAGAAATTAAATGAAAAGAAAGTATATATACATTCTTCTTTTTATTTTCCATTTTTCTTACTTTCTTTTTATTTACTTCATTTCTTTTTATATTTTTCTTTCTATTGTGTACATTCCTCTTTTTATTTTCCAATTTCCTTAATCTCTTTTTATTTACCTCATTTATTTTTTTATTTATTTTTATTATATACATAAGTTCTTTTTTATATTTTTCTCGAATTCCTAACTTTAAGTTAATTATTTAAATACATTCTTTGTTTTCTTTCTCATTGCAATACTTTATATAAGATAATTAATAAGTAAATAATAAATAACTAATTATTAAATTAAAAACTTTTAAAAATTTGAGTCGATCAGATTAAACTAAAAAACTAATGTGTATTAAAATACATTATATAATATATATAAATAATAAATAACTATAGAAAAAGCATAAACTAAATGGAAAAAATCATTCAAGCATAGAAATTATATAAAACTACTAAGTGCAACTTAATTATATTAACACTATGTCTCTTCCTCTATCTCTTTGTCTCTCTTGTCTTCATGAGGAAATAGTTGTTTGGCAAATGAGACATCTATCATCAAGGGATAACATTCCTCATCCTGTTCAATTTCTTTTTTATTGAGAGTATGCTTATGCCCTAGTTGTAAAGGTGTTGCAAAGATTGGAGCAATTGCATATATTCATGCTCTAAAAGATTGTATTGACACATTATTGCACCATTTTGGCCTTGATGATTGCAAACACATTGCAACAACTATGAGAAGAATTTTATGATTGAGCCTTCATGATGGTGGAGATGCATTTGGATGTTGTTCTCTATCAACACAATATTGGGTGCTTGATTAAGTTATGCATAACTCAGCTTGATATTTAGTTTATTGTCTCTTAGATGAGTAGGTTTATGGATTACCAAGGTGTCAACCATTGGTAGGCAATTAAGCACATATATCACTGCTTAGTTGGTGCCTTGCTACTTGGATTTTTTTATTGTTGGTGCATCGAATAAGCATAAGTGTTTGGCTAAATGCACATGGGACTTCTCACATTTCAAGAAGATCAATGGTACATTCATTTCATCATATGTTATGAAAGATTTCAAAGCTTAAATGTGAAGCTTATGTTAGTCAAAAGTAAAAGGGATAAATGGGGAAATAGTCGTGAGTTTATTAGGAGCTAAATCCATGAATCTATTGGAATTCAAAATTCAAATAATTCCTACAAGTAAGGATCACCTTTTACGTATAATCTATAGTTGTCATCCATTCAACAAGTATGTAAATGGACTATGTATTGAGACACATGTAAGAGAGAGCTTAGAGCTGATCATCCCACTTTCATTGAGTGGATTTTGTACTATCTCAAAGTGGGAGAAGTTCTCCACACCTCCTTTGTATCATATGGTCCATTAGCAATATATTTTATACTTCATTTCTATTGATTTGTGAATTTCTGTCTACTGTTACAACACTTTGAGTAACTATGTCAACTCCTAAGAGCAATTCAGTTGTGTGTGAGTACTCATTAACCAATCCATTGATTGGATAACTTAAACATGCTTAAAAAGTTGCATAGTTATTGGCTGCATAGAACTTGAGTTATGAATTATTATATGTAATAGGGTTTGTCTATCACCTTCTTCCTAAAAAGTCGAGTTTAACTTCAGTCTTCTTATACACATTTCTCTATGTATGATCATCCTAAATTCATGAAATATCTTGCTATACCTTTCTTAACACCTCATTTGAAAGTGTGTAGAAGCTCTTTGGATACTTTCTACCACGTTGTGAGGTCCAAGGAAAATAGTGAGAGCTTTCTTCCATAAATAGAAAGTTTCTTGAGGCATTTTGAACTCACAACTTATTTGTTTTGACATTGAAGTTTGAGAATCATGCTCCAAAGTACTTTGGTCGTTTAAATGCATATATCTAAAGCTTAAGAAGTACACTGTCTCTTTAAAGTTAACAAGCCTGGTCTTGAATAGTTTTGTGAGAAGACAATCTCATCTTTGCATTATACCCATCACCTCTTCACAATGGTATCAAAGCAAAGTTAAAGGTTAGAAATTATGGGTGACGGATTCCCCTCATCGATTGGCAAGTTGGGTCAAAGCAACTTCTTAACATGATCTCTAGGAATAGAAGCTTGTCTACAATGAAGAACTGTGTATGAATACATCTCAAGAGATGAGATGATGATAGTACGTAGAAGCAATGGCCAACCAACTCAAGAAGAGAAGGAAAGGTTGAATGCATGGTGTTCAAAGCATGATTTTGCAAGGTCATACATTCTCAAATATATCTCACATTTTTACTCCCTCATATTAGTAATTGTAAAACCTCTTAAGAGACATGGAATTCTTTGGCAGCATTCTTCTCCTCAAGTACAAAAGCCAAGAAGAATCAGCTATGGATGGAGTTTAAAACACTCAAGAGGATGCCCAAGCAAAGGATACATACATGCAACCATTCACAAAGAAAGGATACATACATGGAGATCTTTTGGAGCTTGTCCATACACATGTTTGGGGACTAAGCAAAGAACCTTCAATATCAAGATCAAGGTATTATTTTTCATAGTAGATGGACTATCTTATATTTCATGAAGCATAAGGATGAATTTTTTTCATGCTTTAAGAAATACCTAGGTCTTGTGGAGAATCAAACAAGTAAAACCCTAAAAGGACTAAGGTGAGATGCAGGGGGAGAATACTTCTCCCATGAATTTGACTCCTATCTTCAATATTAGAGTAAGGAAAAGGTAAATCACTACCCGATACACTTCTGAGCATAGTGGAGTGGTCGAGAGAAGGAATAGTACCATTGTGGAGGCTGCAAGGTCCATGTTAAATGAGAAGAAGATAGCAAACTATTTGTGGGCAGAGGTAGTATCTACCAAGACATATTTGATAAATAGGTTACCCTCAGTGCCTCTTGATGACATGAATCCATATGAAGCATGGAATGGAAGAAGACAAAGCTTGGACAATTATAAGATCTTTAGGTGCACTGCATATGCACACATACCTTCAGAGAGAAGAGGTAGATTGGACTCTAAAGGAGATAACTATGTGTCTATAGGCTATGATCTTGATAATAAAGGTTATAGACTATATAATCCTACCAATAAAGGCTTTATAATAAGTTGGTATGTTGTATTTTATGAGAAAAATTCATGGTTTGAAGATATTTGTAAGAAGATCAAGCTATCATACGATCTAGAGGAAGACTTCACGACTCTCTCTTGCAAGAATGCAGACACACTTGAAGCATCACATGACTCTAAAGAATATCGAAACACTCTGAGGAGAGAAATCAACTCATGGAACTCCAAATGCAAAGCTACAGTGTAGGAGTTGAGGGATGTAGTAGAATCCTCTCACAAACCATCAGAACATCTATTGGAGAAAAGAAAAAGCCAGAGATGTATGGCTATGATACATCATTTGTTACTAAATACTCAGCACATGATTTAAACTTTAAGGAGCCTTCATCTAATGAGAACCAGATTTGGAGGAAGAAATAAAATCCTTGAAGGAGAATCATACTTGTGAATTCATGCCCAAGACTCCAACCATGAAAATCATTGGATCTAGCTGGAAGTACAAAGTGAAGAAAAACTCTGATGGAACCATCAACAGGTATAAAGTTGGACTTGTGGCTAATGTTTATGCTCAGACACATGGGATTAACTATGAAGAGAATATTTCACATGTGGCAAAGATGCCAACAATTAGAGTGCTTATTACTATTGCAACTTCCAAGAATTGGAAGATCTACCAAATGGATATGAAGATTGCATTTATGAATGGATGGATATTTGAAGAGGTATGTATGGCCCAACCTGTGGGATTTGAAGATTCATTATTTCTTGACCATGTATGCAAGTTAAGGAAAACCCTATATGGTACAAAGCAAGCCCTAAGGGCTTGGAATCATAGGCTTGTCCCCTATTTGCAAGATAGAGGATTCATGGTTAGCATGGCAGATCCTACACTCTTTATTAAGAGGAATGAAGGATA
This sequence comes from Ceratopteris richardii, assembly GCA_020310875.1. Classification (NCBI taxonomy): domain Eukaryota; kingdom Viridiplantae; phylum Streptophyta; class Polypodiopsida; order Polypodiales; family Pteridaceae; genus Ceratopteris; species Ceratopteris richardii. The sequence continues at coordinate 44,712,874 of CM035416.1, read as the reverse complement.
TGTCATATACCTTTGTGTATATGTAGATGATGTAGTAGTCACATGTAATAATGTTGATGGCATTAAGATGATCAAGCTACAAATGAAGGATGAATTCAAGTGTAAGTGTAAGTCTCCTAAGTAAATTTATGCACACTATCATGAAGTGTAAGTGTCCTTAGTCAATTTATGCACACCATCATGAACAAAGGAAACCATCATGAACCATAGATTCCATGTGACCTTCTACATATCATGCTTGGTTGAGAAGTGGAGAAACTAATTCTTTTATTGTGTCTAGGATGTACAAAACCCTAAGATCAAGTGTCTACTTGCTCGACTCTCATATTTAGAGGTTCTATTTCATATTGTCAACATCATTCATGACATCATGAATTTGTAACCACCCTTGATAATTGTCTTTGATAGCTACCCTTGAACACCTATATAAGGAGTTCTTGCCCACATACATCCTTACTCTTGCCAATGCTAGTCTTGGGAGCTCAAGGAGTCGTGATCTCCAAGAGGTTCTTTTCAAGTTCCAATTCAAGTTTGAGTTCTAGTCTTGTCTAATCTAATATCCTAGACATTGTGCCTTGTCCTCTTGTGATCTTATAGTATGAGATCCTAACAACTTATTTCTAATGTGTATTTCAAATCTGTGAAGGGAGTTCTTGTAGCCCATATATACTGCTTCATATCTATTGTCCCTAGTTGTGGGATCTCTTGTATCATCTCTAGTCCATGTATCCATACATATTAGTCCCAAGTTGTGGGCTTCTTGTAATAGTTTGATATGCTTGTATTATTCTCCCTTTGGGTTGATCTTGTAATCAAAACTATAGTTTCAAAATCTTGTTTAGTCTAGTTAGAGGGCACAATATAGTGCTCCCCTAACATTTTGGAAAGTCTAGCTACTATCTAAGACTAGGCATCATAGAGAACATAGCTGAATAGATTGTGGCATCACTTCAGAACCTCCAACAATGAGCCTAGGACCTAATGCATCGACAAAAATAAGTTGAGATGGCACATCTGGTACATGTAGGCACACTCCTCCAAGAATTGCAAGAATGAATCAGTAATCTTTAAGGAAATCAAGGAAGAATTCAAGTGAATGAATGGCATAGTGCATTCTTCATGAAAGAACCCAAGATTTGCATGCCAGAAATGTTTGATGGTGATCGCACAAAGTTCTATGGATTTCTCCAACAAGTTAAATTGTACATCTATATGCAACCTGATAGATACAATGAAAAGGCATCCAAGGTTGGTTTTATTGGAACCTTGATCTATGGTTAAAGATTCTCATGGTTCACACCTAGCTTGGAGAAGAATATGGTAGTACGTTAGGATTATGAGAGGTTTCTCTAAGAGCTCACTACCACATTTAGAGTTCTAGACATGACTCATGTGGTGGAAACAAGAAACACAAATAGAAGGAAGACTTTTCCAATGAAAGCCCTTCCAACCCACTCTTAGAGAAGAGCCTATGCCTAAACCTATGCAGATAGAGGTAACTAAGTTCCAACCTCTAACCCCACAAGAGAGAAAAGAGAAGGAGAGATAACAAGTTATGCCTCTATTGTGGGAACCCTGACCATATTATAGTTAATTTTCCCAATAAGAGAACAAACTTTGGAGTCGCAGCCACCCTTCTAAAGTAGGGAAATGAGAAAGTGCAGTCATAAAGCAGACCATACAAACAGAACTTGATATAAGAAAGAGTATCATAATTCCAACAACACCCATAGAAACATGGCTTGCCCTTATCAAGTTATTCATGCCTAAGAAGACTCCTTCCCTTGCAATCCTAGTAGATTCATAAGCCTCCTCATGTTTCATCGATGAAGGAGTAATTAAGAGATGCAAGATTCCATTTCTTGAGAAGAACAAACTAGTAGAAGTTAAAGTAGTACATGGATGACCTCATCCATCAAAGAATATTACCATGGAAACCACATCATTAAGGGTACACCTTGGTAAACATGATTTCCACATATGATTCAACATAATATCAGGCCTTATGATTGCACAATAGAACTTCATGAGAAACCCCACTTTCAACCAATCTATAGACTATCCTTAATGGAGCTTATAGAACTACACAAGAATATTGAAGAGAATCTTGCAAAGGTATTTTTCATACTCTCAATGTCTCCAATACGAGCCCCTATTGTTATACTTATGGAATATGTTGAACAATGCGTTGTTGGAGTGTTAAATTATTAATGTATTAATGTGTTTTTGATGTTTTTGATATAGCAGCTAAAGGTTCATGAGGAGCGTGCAAGGCGTGAAAGGGCAGACATCAATAATCCGAATTATAATTTATTTACTTTGCAAATAAACCCTCGTAGAAGGTTCTATTGTTAGAAACAGTTAGAAAAGTAATGGTTAGTATAAGGGTCGTTGTAGACCGCAGTTTCTGTTATTGAAAGCAATGGCTTTCTGTAAAAGTTACCAACTTTTAGTTTCACGCTTGCTTTTTGAGCCGCTCTCATGTAACCACTCTTTTTGACGTAATCAAAAATTCCTAGGAATACATGCACTTTGTGGACTGTCGAAACAGAGTGCATGGGGGGAGATTGCACCCAATACTGTGTTTAGTCTCATCTCTTGTTGTCTCTATTTTTTTGTGTGTTTTCTGCGTTCGTAACCTCTGTGTGCGCATGAGCAAGATCTTGACAACAGTGGTATCAGAGCTCTGCACGCGTTAATGCGGAGGGTTCTGTTTTCTGCTCGCGATTCTGATTCCGATTCTGTCTCCGTCTTCGGTTCCGATTCCTGTTCCAGTTTCTGTTTCTGTTCCTATTCCAGAACCAGAACCTACGTTTACTTATTCCGCTTACTCCAAGGCATCCACTAAGGCAAAGAACTTAGGCAATACATTCGCAACATTGGCACCCAAGGCTCCCTTGGCGACCGTTGGCTATACGCGAGGCAATTTTAATTTTGAGTGGCAATAGAGATTTTTAGATTCCCTAAGGTAGGAGGATTCGAACCCACAACCTCCTACGTACAAGGGAAGTACTTTTACCACTACACTCTTTCTTGGAGTTGTCACTCAAGGTCTCTCCTCTTAAATTTAACATAACTTGCAGCTTTTCTTACTTTTTCAAGGTGGCATGGTGCGACGCGACGCGGCACGTCTCAGGGTACATCCTATTAGGGTACACTTCTTAGGGTACACCAGGGTACATCCAGACAGGGTACATCAAGGTACACCTAGACAGGGTACATTCTACTAGGGTACATTTCCCTTAGGGTACATCCCGAGAGGAAAGCACTAGCTTAAGGGTCCAAGAGCACCATGGAGGATTACAGTAATTCACCTCTACCTGAGGCAACACTCGAACAACAACTAGATCTTTTGCGGCATGAGCTTCGAGGAGCTCAAAACAAAATCCGACAACGTGATGAAGTCCTCCAAAAGATACAAACTGAGGAAGACAACCTTAGGAGAGTAGTAAAAGCTATTGTTTCTGTCCAATCTGATGTTACTCATTCGAAGATTGGTACTAGAAACTACCAGTTTCTACGATTTAATGGCCAAAAGGATGGGCCTTTAGTCCTTTACTAGCTGTCACAGTTTGATGATTTTTATACTGATGAAATGTATGTTGAAAGTGAAAAAGTTAAATTTGCCACTAACTATTTAGTAGGAAAAGCTCAACTCTGGTGGAATGTCCTGCGGCACAGTACAAAGCATCCGACAACATGGAAGGCTTTCCAAGAAAAAGTGAAGGATTCTTTTCTTCCTCCTCAATACCATTTACATGTTCGACATGCATGGACGACCCTTACATGGAAGGAGGGTGATACGGTTACTACCTACACGGAGCAGTTCTGGAAAAATTTACTACTTGTTCGAATGCTTGAAGATGTATCAAAGGATATCTTGCAACAGAAATATGAAGATGTTTTGGAGGTGGGAATCCAAGCTAAGCTTCACACCCTATGACCTAAAACCCTCAATGAGGCTATATCTTTTGCCTATGATGCAAAAAAAGAATTCCAATCCATAACCAAGTCAATACGTCTACAACACCCTAGTTTTCCTCGTCCTCCACAATCCAATTACTCAACTCTACCTGTGGCCTCATCTCTCCAACCAACCAAACCACCTACCCTTCAAACTTCAGCGGTGGATGCCCAACAAAAGCGACCACGAATCACGTGCTAGAATGGTGGTAAACCTAGACATACAAAAATAAGGTGCAGATTGCGCCCTCTTCACATGAAACCGGCTTCAGCTCAATTGCATAACATGGAGGTCCATAATGAAGAAATTCCTCCTGTTTGGACAAAGGAATCATTGGAGAAGGACTTAAGTACCTTGGGTAATGGTATCTCTGTTCACTCTCTCCTTTGCATGCAAAGTACAATAAATAACAAACTATTTAAAATTCTACATGACGATGGTAGTTCACATGACTTCATTTCACACTTATTAGTACAAGAACTTCAATTACAAATGTTTCCTTCCTTGTATAAAGTGAAAGCTACATTTCAAGGTAGTCGTTATAATGTAACACGAGAAGTGCAAAATGTTACGATTAGCATAGGCCCATATATTGATTCACAAACATTTCTAATTGCACCTTTGCAATCTTACGATGTTATACTAGGTATGCCTTTTCATCACCATTATTATAACCCATGTATTGACTACCATACACATACCTTTAACTTTGAATTTAAAGGTCAAGTCATTAGTTTGTCTGCACGACATGATTTCCAGCCATTTCCATTGATTAGTCACACTCAAGTAAAGTGTGCATTTAGGAAAGGATTCAACTCATGCATTGTTTTTGTTAATGTCATCAATAATTATACTCATACACTTCTTGATGCATATAAACCTTTCATGAGTACTTGTAAGGATTGTTTTATGTCTGAGTATCCCTTTGAACTACCACCATCTCGAGGATCCTTTGCCCATAGCATAGACTTAGTCCCTGGTAGTTCTCCTCCTCATAAAGCACCTTATAGACATGGTCCACTACACCAAAAGGAAATAGAAAACCAAGTAAAAGACCTACTACAGAAAGGAATTATAAGGCCTAGTTCTTCCCCATTTGGAGCACCAGTTCTCTTAGTAGAGAAGAAGCATAAAACTTATCGAATGTGCATTGATTATAGAGCCCTTAACAAGATCACAATAAAGAATAGATACCCTATTCATCGAATAGATGATCTCTTAGATAAGTTACGAGGAGCTCGTGTCTTTAGTAAAATTGATCTTAAATCGGGTTACCATCAGATTCATATGACACAAAGTGATATTTTTAAGACTGTATTTAGAACTCAAACTGGCCATTATGAATTTATAGTAATGCCCTTTGGACTTACTAGTGTCCCTTCTACATTTGCAAGAATGATGAACAATATTTTTCTTGATTACCAAGCTTTTGTTCTTGTATTCTTTGATGATATACTTGTATACAGTAAGAATGATAGTGAACATGAAAAGCATCTTGAAACAATTTTTCATTTTTTATGAGAGAACACACTTTATGCTAATCTTGAAAAGAGTTACTTCTTTCAACGTAAGCTAGAATATCTAGGACATATTATTTCAAGTGAAGGTGTGCATGTGGATCCGAAAAAGATCAAAGTTATAGTAGAATGGCCTACACCACAATCAATCAATGATGTTCATTCTTTTCTTGGGTTGGCTAGTTTCTATAGGAAGTTTGTTCGAAATTTTTCTTATTTAGCACTGCCTCTTACCTTGTTGTTGAAAAAGAAAATAAAATGTTCATGGGTACTTACCCAACAACAGTCTTTTGAAAAACTTAAACAAGCACTTTCACATGCACGTGTTTTATAGTTACCTGATTTTTCACAACCCTTTCATGTCGTTACTGATGCTAGTGGTTTAGGAATATGTGCAGTTTTAATGCAAAATGACCATCCCATTGCATTTGAGATAGGAAGCTTAAGCCCGTAGAACAAAATTATAGTACGTATGATAAAGAATTGTTAGCATTTGTGCATGCTTTGCGAATTTGGAAACACTATCTTATGGGCTCTGAGGTCTTAATCAAAACCGATCAACAAGCTATTAAGCATTTATTAAATCAACCTTTAATCTCTGATAGGCATCTTAAGTGGGCATCATTCATTCAAAATTTCCAACCCATGATACAATATCAGCCTGGTAAAGCTAATGTTGTAGTTGCTGCTCTTAGCCGTTTGCCTTGGCATTCTGTTGTTTTGCATAATATTTCTGCCATCCAAATACATTCTTTTCAAGAAATGGTTTCCACTTATGCATCTGATTTGTATTTTTCACGTGCATGGCATGACTTCAACAATCCTGCATCTTTATTTGATGAACATTATACATTTCATAATGTCTCTCTTTATTTTCAACATAGATTGTGCATAACCCAAGCTTTTAAAGATTTTATCATCAAAGAAATGCATGAACCATCTTACATGGGTCATAGAGGCATACAGAGCACCATTTTTGCTTGCAAAGATTTCTTCTTTTGGCCACACATGGAAAAAGATATTGCGCATTATGTTTCTCAATGCATTGTATGTCAGCGTGTCAAATGTTATCATGGTAAACCATTTGGATTATTAATGCCACTTTCCATTCCAAGCGAACCATGGGAACAAATCTCTATGGATTTTATAACAGGTCTTCCCATCACTTCCACACATAATGATATGATTTGGACAATAGTTGATAGGTTTAGTAAATATGCATATTTCATTCCATGTAGAAAAACTTTGACTTCACCTCAAGCTGCAAAATTATTCATTAGGTGCATTTTCCCACATCATGAATTTCCTAAAGTAATGTTATCTGATCGTGATGTTAGATTTTGTAATCATTTTTGGGTTGCCTTATTTCAATATTTTGGTTCTAAAATAGATTTTAGCTCTACATTTCATCCTGAAAGTAATGGACAAAGTAAAGCTACAAATAGTACTATTCTTGATTTATTGCATTGTTATTCATTAGATAATCATAGTAACTGGGATGAAAAGTTGCCATTGCTTCAATTTGCTTACAATAACAGTGCACACACCACTACTGGTCGTGCACCTTTTGAAATTATTTTTGGTAAAAAGCTTCCCACTCCCATGACCCTCACCCAAACCAACATTTCGATAGCTGATTCTATTGCTCAAGATCACGTTTCTATACTTCATGATGTTTCACGAGCACATTAGGAAAACTCAAGAGCGATATACATGTAATATCAATACTAAATGATTAGCCAAAGAATTCAAGGAAAATGATTTTGTATGGTTGCGTATCATTAAAAGACATCTCAAAAATCACCCCACTATTATGGACCATTTTGCATTATAGAAAAAATTAATGATAATTCATTTAGATTAGATATTCCATCTCATTGGACTATTCATAATGCTTTTCATGTTAGTTTACTTAAACCATTTAAAGGAACTTTACCACTCACTCCACTTCTTGATGATCCTCCTTTAATTGAAGAACAATATGAACTCTTAGTTCCTGAGAAAATCATTGATCATGATGTCACTTCTACACGCACAGGTACTCAATATCATTGGTATTTAGTTAAGTACAAAATCACTCTATCGAAGAATGTCAATGGATACATAAAACACAATTAACACCCCAGTATGACCACTTAAATTTTGCATATCATACACAAACACATTAATGTAACACCTCCATGAACATTTACATGCATGTGTTTTTACATGGAACATGCTTATTTTCTATTCAGTGATGAAACATGTGACGGGCCATCCATGTTTATTATTTTATCAACTGAGGTCAGTTGCTTTTTCAACTGAGGGGCATGTTATAACTTATGGAATATGTTGAACAATGCATTGTTGGAGTGTTAAATTATTAATGTATTAATGTGTTTTTGATGTTTTTGATATAGCAGTTGAAGGTTCGTGAGGAGTGTGCAAGGCGTGAAAGGGCAGACATCAATAATCCGAATTATAATTTATTTACTTTGTAAATAAACCCTCGTAGAAGGTTCTATTGTTAGAACAGTTAGAAAAGTAATGGTTAGTATAAGGGTCGTTGTAGACCATAGTTTCTATTATTGAAAGCAATGGCTTTCTGTAAAAGTTACCAACTTTTAGTTTCATGCTTGCTTTTCGAGCCGCTCTCATGTAACCACTCTTTTCGACGTAATCAAAAATTCCTATAAATACATGCACTCTATGGACTGTCGAAACAGAGTGCATGGGCGGAGATAGCACCCAATACTGTGTTCAGTCTCGTCTCTTGTTGTCTCTATTTTTCTGTGTGTTTTCTGCGTTCGTAACCTCTGTGTGCATGTGAGCAAGATCCTAAGAACACCTATTCTATTTGTAAACTTTAGATTGCACAAATCAAGGTTCTAGAGTCTCATAAGAAAAATCAAATGAAACCAAGACCAGAGAACATGAGTGCTCATCCTGGAACTCATCGCTTGAAGGGGAGGTGATTTCATGGACAAAATAAACCATCTTGAACCTCAAATTCCATGTGATTTTCTTTATCTCATGATTGGTTAAGAATTCGGAGAACCTAATGCTTCCATTGCATCTAGAACATGGTAAAACCCTAAGATTGACTCTCTACTTGCTAGATTCTAACATTTAGAGGAATTATTTCAGATTGATCTCATCATCAATTCATCTCTACCCTTGATAAAATCCTTTCCAAACTACCTTAGAACACATATAGAAGGAGTGCTTGACCACATACATCCTTATTCTTTCCAATGTGAGTCTTGGGAGCTCGAGTACTGGTGATTTCCAAGTAAGTGCTTCCCAAGTTCCTATTCAAGTTCTAGTATTGTTCTTTGTTCTAGTCCTACCTAGTCTAGCATCTTGGACATCGTGCCTTGTCTTGTTGTAATCTCATAGTACAAGACCTATCGAGCTATTTCTTGTATCTGGTTCATCTCCCTAAAGAGAGTTCTTGTAATAAAGATATATTGTTTGAAACCTATGGTCCCAGGTTGTGGGATCTCATGTATCATCTCTAGTACATCTATCCATAGCTATTAGTCTTGGGTTGTGGGACTTCTTATAATAGTTCGATATCCTTGTATTATTTCACCTATGTGGATGATCTTGTAATCAAATTATAGTTCTAAAATCTTGTTTGGTCTAGTGAGAGGGCACAATCTAGTGATCCCTTGACACACACTCATAGGAAACCTCACATGGAAGCAACCATGCGAATACTCAAATACTTGAAGGGAACCATTAATGAAGGTCTATATTACCCATATACATCTAATATATATATAAAATTCCTTTTTGATTCAGATTGGGTAGGTTCAAGAGATGATAGGAGAATTATATCAAGATATCTCACTTTTGCATGTATAAAACTTATCTCATGGTCATCAAAGACGCAACCAACTAGCCTATTATTGCACCCTCATCAATTCAAGCTAATTATAAAGGATTAGGCAATGCAACTTGGAAGCAATGTGGATCAAAACCTTGTATTGAGATTAGGTCTCAAGTCTTATACGCATCACCTTTTTGGACATAATATTAGTTCACTACACCTTGTAGTTAATCCATTCTATCATGCCAACACCAAACATATAGAGTTCCACTACCATTGTGCCACCAAAAAGATAAAAAATAAGGAGATTGAACTCTCATATGTATCTTCTTACCAACAATGTGCATATCTAATGACCAAGGCATTGGATGGAGTAAAGTTGAACAGGTTCAAAGCTATGATTGGACTTCGACTAAAGACTCAAGCATCTTTCGCTTGAGGGATATTTTTTACTGCATGGAGCAAGCCTAATTGCTTGGATATATGCACATTGGACTTCTCACATTTTAGCAAACTCCTAATTTCATTATATGTTATGGACATCAAGGTTAAATATGAAGCTTGTCTCAATGAAAAGTAAAAGAATAAATGGATAAATTCCCATGATTTTTTTAGGAGATAAATTAAATCCATGAATCTAATTGAATTCGAAAATCAAGTAATCCCTAGAAGTTATGATCAGCTTTTAGCTATAATCTCTAACTATCATCTATTCAAAAAGTGTATAAATGCACTATGTATTAACTCACAGGTAAGAGAGATCTTAGATCTGATCATCACACTCTCATCCAATGGATTTTGTGCTATCTCAAAGTTAGAGATTCATCCACACCTCCTTTCTATCATATTTCCATTCGTAATATATTAATTTATACTTTATTTCTATTTATTTGTGAATCTTTGTCTAGTACTAAAAAACTTTGAGCAACTATGTCAACTTTGTAAAGTCATTTCTCTATGTTTGAGATCCCATTTCCCAATCCATTGATTGAATCACTTAGCTAATCTCTAATAAGCATGCCTACAAAGTTTCATAATCATTGGATGTAGATATCTTGAGTTATGAATGATTATATGTGACACGTTCTGTGTTTCAACTTCTTCCTAAAAAGTCGAGTCTACCCCCCAAACTTCTTATACACATTGCTATGTGCATGATCATACTAAGTTCATGAAATAACGTTCTTATAGCCTGCTTAAAACTTCATTTGAAAGCATGCAAAAGATCTCTAGACAATTGCTATGAGGTTGTGAGGACTAAAAAGAATATTGAGAGCTTTCTTCCATAAATGAAAAGTTTCTCAAGGTACTTTAAACTCATAACTTACTAGAGATGACATATAAGTTTGTGAGTGATGCTCCAAAGTACTTTGGTGGTTTAAATGCATATATTGGAAGCTTAGGGAGTACAATAAGTTTCTCTTAAGTTAACAAAGTAGGTCTTGAGTAGTTTTTTGCCAGGACAATCTCATCTCTACATTAGACACATCACGTTTTCACATTTATCCCAAGGGGGGATCATTAGTGATAGATTTACATTATATTTCCAATTGAGATTGGATGGTTGCTATGAAACTCATGTGTCCACAAATGTCTTTTGTTTCATGCTTGGTAGCTCATGCATATCTTGGTTGAGCAACAAGGAGGCTATTGTGGCCACTTCTAGTTCTAAGGCTAAGTATAAGGAAACTTTCATAGCGATTGTTGACTGTGTGTGGCTCAGATGCCTTCTAGCTGATTTGGATGTTGGTAAATCTTCTATTGCCACCATCTTCAGTGAGATTCAAATTGTAATGGTAGTTGTGAGGAACACTCTGTTCCATGATTGTACTAAGCACACTGAGGTGCACTATCATTATGTTAGGGAGAGGTTCTATGCTGGAGAGATCAATTTGGCATATATGCCCAGATCTTTTCACAAAGGCTCTACCTAAGGAGAAGTTTGAAGCTTTCTACAAACCTTTGGGCTTACTTCCTTTTGTGGATTGATCTCTTTCCACATAGCTGGAAACTTCCTTATACATGAGTGCCAGCCCTTTGTTCATCCCATCACTCCTAGGGGGAATTTATTGATATATTTTGATAGTGATCATATGTGTGAACATGTAGGACTACCGACACATATTTTTCCCTCTTTAGGAGGTGTTTTTCCCCGTCTTATATACATGTATATAACCCTAATGGATCACTTATCTTTGTACATTCACTTGTTTATTCATTATGAGTTGTGTTTGGTCCAAGCTTCTTCTTCTTTCTTGTGTTGTAGGTGTGTAGAATATTCATTATGAGTTGTGTTGTGCTCCAAGCTTCTTCTTTCTTGTGTTGTAGGTGTGGTTCCGCACACCTCGAACTCCAACAATTACTTTATAAATCAGCACATTAACAAATATCAATGAAGATTGGCAACCTAAGATTTCAAGCACTATATAAGAACAAATATCGTACATGACCTGCATACTAAGGTGAGTATAAGTAATTAGCAAATACTTCTAGGATCAAACTATTGCCTTTGCCCTCGACTTATAAAGTTCCATATGAATCGGCATAGATATAACAAAAGTCCTTCAAAACAGTCCACCATAAAATTCCATATGAATCGGCATAAATATAACAAAAGTCCTTCAAAACAGTCCACCCTTTGCGTTTAATAAGAGAAGTTTAATATAATCCGAGCTAGCTTTCGTTATGAGAAAAGCTTAATGTACAATAAAGTTGAGAATGTGCTACAATAACTCACAATCTTTATCAAAGTTATAGATGCTATTCTGACAGAATATTTATATGTATATAAAGATTTATGCCACCTACGATCATATGAATCGAAACAATGCAGTCCCAAACTCATTACCCCTATTCAAAGACATCTATTCTTTAAGCAATTCAATTATTATAATGTCAATCTGCTTGAAGTCCATTTTTTCATACATTTAGACTATCAGAATTTCCATTGTCAATGGGAGAGAGAACTTGCGGGTTTCAGCTTCTGCTAAAAAAAAAGGCAATTTTCTTTCAGTGGTAAAATTTCCTTCTCTTACTCAGAAGTAAAATCAAGACAGTCATATAAAATAACATAGATATTGGACAAGCACGTTTAGTTTGGAATAGGTCGAGAGTGTTCTCCTCTTGACTCATTGCAAAATGTTCAATTGTGAATAAGAAAAACTGATATATGAGCGAGGGTTGTGAGAAAGGTCGCAAATTCTTTCATGGTTTCCTCATGCCCTCGAACGGGGCCTGAGATCACCTTCTTCCTATGAAGAGAAACCATCTTTTTATGAAGAGAGAAGGACACTCTAAATGAGAAGTTCGTTGCTGAGAACAAACAACCATCCTCCTAAAGTGGATGTTAAAATGCACGAATCTAATGTGGGTTGATTATATTGTCATTCTCTACCATACACTGCTCGACAAAATGAATTCTTCCGAGCAAAATCTTAGGATGAATTGGGTATGTAGGACCTTGGTCCCGGTACTTGCGCATCAGATCAAGGTGTTCATTCTGGAAACACACAGTCTTTAATGGCTCTTTCATGACCCAGTCCGGGAACAGAATTACTGTACGTACCTCTCTTCTGTTGAGATTCAATACCTGAACCACAGACGTCCCCGTTGGCTCTACCCAGCTTATCATGTACATTGACGTCTCCCTGTCGGAACCTTCAATGGTCTCGCTTGGAAGAGTTGTCTGTAGTTGCTTGATTGATACCTTTTGTCCCTTGACAACCCTCCCACCTACTAAACCTGAGCGCACTCTATAATCAACGGTATCGCTGTTCTTGTAGTATATCTCATATTCCCAACCATTGCTGTATGTGTAAATAATGTGCTTTCCTAATAATCCTGATAGATCTGACACAGGCTCCTCAAACTGTTGATACACGACTGTTGCTGGAAGAGAAGACATCGATTCAGAATCCTGCACATGGCAAACAGTGTTTGTTTGTTGTTGTCATGAACGTCAACTATAATCGGTCAAGTAGAAAAAGGGATCAACGACGAACAAGAGAACACGAGCACTTGAGTACACAAGAGTATTAATCCAAGATGTGAGTAGTGGCGTTAAAAGAATTTCCACATGAGTCACGTACAGAGATTACTCTCTCTCTCTCTCTCTCTCTCTCTCTCTCTCTCTCTCTCTCTCTCTCTCTCTCTCTCTCTCTCTCTCTCTCTCTCTCTCTCTCTCTCTCTCTCTCTCTCTCTCTCTCCTGGCCCGTCGGTATTCATATGCAGCCACATTATGTACGTCGCAGAATGATATTTTTCGGACTACTCACAATTTGCGCGAGTATGTCGGAAAAACTGTTTATGCAGGCAAATTTGTCGAAGTATGATATTTGTCGGACTTCTCATTATAAACGGCTATGAATGATTGATTCCCCCTTTCTCTAGCAAGCACTCAGCTTGAATTGACGAGAGAGAGAGAGAGAGAGAGAGAGAGAGAGAGAGAGAGCGGCTAAGACAGCTACCTGATGGAATGGGATTGATGAAGCCTCGTTTCCTTCTCGGAACGGACGTAAGCAACAATCTGGCGACTCTATATAAAGTCAGTTTCTTGGACTCCAAGGCTATGGCAGAGAGATCCAGAACGTCGTGGCCAATCCCTGACGTGTCTGCGTGAACGCAAAAGAAGTTATTATATGCACGTTGACCGGACTGCACGTCGTGGATTATTCCTCCATAACCTCATCAGCTTCTCTGGGTTCGCTAAAACTGGGCGTTGAAAAATGGAGGCGACTTTCTCACACCATGGACCAAGATCCAAAGTAGCCTTCTTTGGTTTGCTAAACCTCGCCGTTGAAAAAATTTATGCGAGTTTCTCACACCATGGACCTCAACCATACAAGTACGTCAAATCATGTCGCATTTCCAAGTACATTGAATGTGACTCCCAAGTTAGAATGTTGTTCTTTTAAGGACATCACCAGACAAGTACCTTTGAGCAGGACAGTTTTACATTCTCCATCTCTGTCACGCGCCAATGTCGATGCTCTGCAGGTGAAGACATTGCTGCTGCACTTAGCCGGGTCTGTAATCCCGTGTCCTTGCTGCTGCTGCGGAACGACGACAGCAAGATGTTGTCCAACGTAGCTTTTCGTGACCAACTTGGCATCATCAGTTAATCGTGCGCTTGGTTCTTCTTAATCTGCTGACCGTCATTTTCGCGACGGTGTGTTTTCTTTCAACATCGCGACGGTGTGGCTCATGCCCACCGCCATCGTGATGCGATCTCCTGGGCCATCGCGATGCCTCGCGGTGTGCCATCGCGACGCTCACGTCTGAGCCATCGCGATGCTCGTCTGAGCCATCGCGATGCTCGTCTGAGCCATCGTGAGCTTTTGTCCGTACCCCCGCGACGCTCGCGGCTTCGCCTCCGTGAATTTGAGCCATCGCGGCTTTGTTTCCATACCATCGCGCTCGGGGCTTTGTGTCCGTGCCATCGCGATCTTCCAGGGACCATCGCGCCTTTTCAGGGCCCTTCGCGGGTGGGCCTCCTGGGCCTCTGTCCTTTTTTTCTGTGCGCTAAGGGAGCGCCCACTGTTGCATTAAAGAAAGCTCTTTTCTCATACCTCCGCCGTCACCCTTTCGTTTAAAAGCTGCTCTCTTCTGCGTGTCGTCTGCCCCGCATTCTGACTGTGAGCTAATCGTGAGTGTGGTTGGTGATAAGATATAAATTTATATAAAAATAAAAAAAATAAAAAAAAAACTTCAAATCTAAAAAGTGATTGCCTCGCTGTATGGCCGTGGCTGTGGTAGAAAAAATAAGGGGCCTCTTCGATTATCCAAAGAAAGCAAAGTTAGATTAAAGAAGTGTTCAATTATCTTTCAGTTGCGGCGTTCAATTAACAATTTGTCATGAACAATGTGACTCTCCCTCAGTCCGTGTCCCCTCTTGAGATGGAGTCCGTCCCCGTGGACGTCGCGCCCCCAGAGGTCTCGTTATGCAAGGAGTCTGTGGCGGCAAAGCAAGAAGAACTGAAGAAAACTTGCCTGATCGGTCAAATGTTTGGCCCCAGGCCCCCTCTTGAAAGTCTGAGAACTTGGCTTCGCAAGGAGTGGTTCCCGCGTGGCCTAATTGTGTCCAAATGTCAATTCCTGTCGGCGAATCACCTGCTTCTAGTATTTGAGAACAAAGAGATGGCTTTCCAAGCCCTGCAAGCCGGCTCCTGGCAAGTGGGCCGGTCCACCCTTTGCCTTTTTAAATGGACCCCAGACTTTGTCCCGAACAGATCAAAGCCTCTTCGTTACCCGCTTTGGGTAGAGCTTCCCAATCTGCCTTTCTTCATGTATGGATTTCTTAGTGAAATCGTCTCACCGATCGGTCGCCCGATGACCGCAAGACAGGATGTTGGGGGGTTAATCTACGATGGTGCTCAACATTCTTTCAATGCAAGATGGCATCCACAGATCTGCGTTGAAACAGACCTGAACCAGGCCCTTCCCTCGAAGATCTCCATAAACTGTGGAGATGGTAAGACCTGGACACAAGAGGTTACTTACAAGAACTTGCCAAACGCGTGCTTCCGGTGCGGGCATCAAGGTCATAGGATCAAAGACTGCCCCCTGAAGAAAAGTGCCAATAAAAACAAGCTTAAACCAGATGGGACCCTAGACCCTCTCCCCCAAGATGACACTCGGGGTCATCCCCCTCCAATGGAGGAAGAAGAGGGAACTCGCGTTGCTGAGACGGATTCAGAAGGATTCACTGAAGTGAGACGCAGGAGGAAAGTTAGCCCTCGAAGATCAACAGCAAGGAATACTACGACAGTTGCCCCCTTGAATAACATATACAGTAACCTAGAAAAAGAGATTAATGAGGTCGACTTCCCAGGGGACAACCACTTTGAAGAAGACCCCACTGATAATACCCTTGGGTGCTCTACCAGCAAAGAAGACAACCAAGAAGGTTATACCACGAGTAAAGAGGAAGGCTTCACTACCAGCAATGAAGACAACCCAGACAGCGAAAGCTCCTCTCTAGGTCCTACCCTCCCGGTATGCTTTCCAAGATTACTGCAACAAAAGTCAAAGCTTAAAGGAAAACAACCTTCCGGCATGCCTTGGAAGAGCCCCCTCAAGAGTAGGATCCTTAGTCAAGAAGTAGGGAGGAAAAAAGAAGACCACAAGAAGAAAAAAGATCGGGTCCCTTCCCTCAAAGAGGGCAACCATCATCAATGAGATTCACATCTCTAAACGTCAGGGGTCTGTCTGACCCGTCAAGAGCTTCAATTGTTGGTCAGTGGTTCAAAGACAAGTGCTTTACCCCCGACTTTATTTGCTTACAAGAGATTAAAATCGACGGAGAAGATCTACAAAAACGGCTTAAATGCATTTCTCCGAACCACCTTTGGTTCTCCACTTCTCACCCTAGAGGGATGGGGGGTGCTTCTATCGGCATTAGTCACTCCTTGTCTGGCAATGTGACCTCAACTTTTGAAGGTCGGAATCATCGTTTGATTGCTGCCTCTTTCGGGTTCCCTTTCCAGTTCACTGTGGTCTCAATTTATGCCCCTAATGGTGAAGCAGATAGAATGGATACTTGGGCTTCCCTCGACTCCCTTTCACACAATGTTCTTATTTGTGGGGACTTCAACATGGTTAAGTTTCCTGAGGACCGATGGAATAACAAAGGAAAAATTATTGACGGTCAGGAGAAAGAGATATGGGATAAAATCAAGCTCCATCTCGACCTGGTCGAGGTGAAAGACATGAAGGGGTTCTCTTGGTCAAATCTCCAGTCGGGGGACTCTTTGAGGAAAGCAAGACTTGATAGATGCTACATCGATCAGAACACCATCCTTCAGTGGGGTATTCCTTCGATTTCCCAACACATGGACCTGACTATCTCAGACCATTATCCGATTACTCTATCTTTCAAACCGATTCCCATGCTCCAGAAAGCTCCTTGGTTTCATGCTTGTCAGACATCGTTTTCCCTCCCCTCTGTCCACCAAGAAATTTCTGAGGTGTGGACGGAAGCCTTTGCTTACTGTAATGAACCGGCTAAGTGTTGGAGAAGCGCAGTAGAAAGGACTCGAAAAATTCTAATCAGGACTCAAAAGGCAATAAGAGAAATCCGAAAAAAAAGAAGAGAAACGGTGTACCGGAGGCTCTCACGGCTCGAAGAAGAGGTGAACAAAGGAAAGCTACATTGCCAACAAGGTCTTTTGAAAATCAGGGGAAGACTAAGGTTAGAGGAGGAGGTTCAAAGGAAAAATCTTCAAATTTTCTTCAAAGATTGGTGGGCAGGGAAGGCCGACAAACCAACGAAAGAGATGTGTAACATCCTCAAAAGGAAACAAGCTAGGGAATCCATCCCCCTAATGGTCGATAACAATGGAACTGAATGTTGCACGGAAGTGGAGAATAGAGCTATCATCGTCAAACACTTTAACAATCTTCTCGGGGTCTCGACTCCTCTTTCCCCCCACAGGTGCGAATCCATGGCAACCATCTCAAGGGTTGCTCAAACCAGAATCCCACAGAACTTGATTGCTCTTCTGGATGCTAACATCTTCGAGAATGAAATTTTCGAGGTTATTGATGCCCTTCCTAATGGGAAAAGTCCGGGTCCGGATGGCCTTACCAATGAGTTTTTCAAGTCCTTCAAACATCAGGTGGCCACCCCGCTGCGCCTCGTGTGGCAAGAGGCTCTCTCCTTCGGTGCCCTCCCTGAGTGCCTGAATAATGGCATCATCAAGTTAATCCACAAACGGGGAGATAAGAACAAAATTGAAAACTGGCGTCCGATTACCATGCTCCAAACTGGATACAAGATAATAGCAAAAGTTATCGCCAACAGAATCTCTTGTCATTTAAAGTCATGGCTGTGCGAGGACCAGAAAGGTTTTATCAAAGGTAGATCTATACTTGAAGCAATTATCGATATTTGGGAAGGCCTTGCTTTTGCTGAGGAGTCTGCTCAAGATCTGGTTTTCATTAAGATCGACTTCGACAAAGCGTATGACAGATTGGAATGGGACTTCATTCTTCAATCATTGAAAGACCTTGGATGCAGCCAAAAGTTCACGAAGATGGTTTCCACTCTTCTTGGAAATGCTTCAACTAGAATAAACATCAATGGTAAGCTCTCTGAACCCATTCGTTTAAAAAGATCAATTAGGCAAGGCTGCCCTCTGGCTCCATTGCTATTCGCTATCGCCACGAATGGACTCAGCTGCCTATTAAAGCATCACATGGACGCTGGCAATCTCAAGGGTCTTTCCTTACCTCTAAATCACGGCCAAATGATTGTGAGACTTTTCGCTGATGACATGAATGCCTTTGTGCATAACGATTTAAACAGCATTGAGGTGTTTTGGTGGTGCCTCCACACCTTTTGTGTGGCATCAGGCTCAAAAATCAACCATGCTAAAACTGCTTTTAGAGCAATCAGAGGACATACTCCCCAATTGTTGGTGGATCAGGGGTGTCAAGTTATCCCTAGCGGACAAGTCTTCCGTCTCCTTGGCATTCCGATGGGGTTCGATATCTCAATGGACCAACGCTGGAACTGGGTGCTATCCAAGCTGGATAGGAAGCTGAATCAATGGAAAGGTATGCAAGTCAACCTGGCAGGGCGTGCTATGGTTGTTAACACATTTATGTTGTCTACAATTATTTACTTTATCTCGTGTTGGACACCTAAGGAGAAAGACTTGGCCAAAGTGGAAAGAATCTACAGAAACTTCCTTTGGACTGGGGACCACAATAGAAGGGGGATTCCCAAAATCAAATGGGAAACTTGCATTAGCCCTAAAGACTCAGGGGGCTTGGGAATTTTGGATATTGTTGGATTGGCTGACAAGTTGGCTGCAAAGTGGCTTATCAAGGCTTGGAGCAATAGGGAGTCCTCTTGGGCCAAATTGATCTTCCGAAACACGGAAGACCTTACCTTTGTTGGCCACCCTGGTTGGAAGAACTTAGGGATTCTCACGCTTATGTTCTCCCCCCACCCGGTCTTCCCTAAAGGCTCTAGCCTCGTATGTTCCTTATGAAAGAATTGGAACAAGGCCAAACAGTTCATCAGAATCAGTGATGAGTGGAAGTGGGCGGCTGGCATAAGACAAAATGATTCTATTTGGTTCCCGATCAGTGGCATTCGGGGGGTTGAGTCTTGGAACCTCCAAACTGCAAGGCGGTTATGGAACAAGGGGTTCAAACAGTGGAAACAACTCTGGAAACAAGAGACCAGCCAGTGGATTAGGTTCGAAGATTTGGATCCGAGACTTAGAGTTACCTTTGAGGAATGGACTCTTCTTCAAAGCAGGTGTTTAGCCTGGGACCGCTCAACTACCCGCCTTCTCTACGGTCAGGATCTTCCTTGCTTGGAGGGCCTCAAATGGAGCAATGGTAAGAAGCTATCCAGAATCCCCAACTTCAAAGAGGATTTGGAT
>CM035416.1:44685685-44688185 GCA_020310875.1 Ceratopteris richardii | reverse complement strand
TGTACACACATAGATGGTACAAATATGAGAAATGATAACTCCACCATAGGTTTTTGATCTATAAGGGAAATACCACCTCTTGCTTATGAGCATCAAGTTTTAGATGCTTGTTCGAATTTATATGGTTATAAACAATTATTCATCATCGGAATGAGGAGAATAGAGTTTTGAAACCCTATTGTATAAGATTTCTATTGATTCTCATGGAGTAATGGAGAGAATCTCTCTGACATTCTTCCCTACTAAACCTACACGTCATCCTTGATGGGTCAATCCTAAAATCAACTTATCAAAGAAAAACTAAAATTTTATGGGAACATTGAATCTTGAAATCATTTGTCAACTGCATGGGAAGATAAGTATTGTGCCTATGCAAGGCCATATAATGTAGCCCTACCAATTGCATTTTTGAAAATGCATAGTTTAAAAAATATGGTGTGTAAGAAAAAGTAATGGTATTTGTAGATGAAGCATGTGTGCTCACTTTCATACATTTTATGTGCATGTCCATAAGTCCTTTCCATCACTCATAGTGCATAGGTAAAGCTCAAAACATGCTTGATGCAAGGTCATGTGGTGAGACCCTATCATGCATGCTTTTAAGTGCATTTTTCAAATAATCATGGTGCAAATGCGATAAATGGTTTGTTGATGATGAGGTTTTAAAGTTTTGAATTTAAAAATGTTTTTCATGATATCTTTACAAGTGCAAAAGGATGTGCATTTATGGGAAGTCAAACCAATGATACATCTTTCATGCATAATCTAAGTAAAAAATACTCATCATGGTGCAAAAATTGGAAACTTGAAATGGGAAACTATGAATCAATTCATGATCATCATTCTCATCAATCTCATCACTCAAATCACTCTCAATAATCTCAACCATCATTATCATCAAAGATAATTTTGAAGAAGCATGTTCCTGTCTCATAAAAAACATCAAAGCTAGTATCAAAGAACATGATTTACAATTCATCCTCACTACAATTTCTTTCATCATATTCTATCCATGGATCTCTTCATGGTTCATCTTCAATCATCAACACCTGATTAATCTGATTCTACTTCAAACATATCATCTTCATCTTCATTCTCATCATCAAGTGGTAGTTTTTTGAAAACATGAAAATTTAGTGTAAGTAGTTTATTAACATCTAAGATTCGCTACAAATCCCTCATATGATAATATCATTTCTTCATCTTCATCATCAATCCCTCATATGATCATATCATTTCTTCATCTTCATCATCAATACCTACAAAAAATATTTTTCAAAACACATTAGTACTAGATCATACTAACTTTGCTAGTCTTCAAAAGAATCACTTAATTGATTATCAATTTGTTTTATGCTTATATCAACTATGCATGATATTTTTTATACATCTTCCTAGTGATGATTTGAATCACTATCTTGGTCATTTTCTGTAATTATATTTCCATCATCCTCTTGTTCTTTAATCTCATCTTGAATTTTGGTTAGAATATGATTGAATTTCACTTCCATAAAACTTTTAACCTTTTTAGGATCAAAAAACTTATCATTATACAAAATCTTTGCATCAAGTTGGATATAGGTTGTGCCATCTTCCTTGCTTTTTACTTTAATTGATTTTTCATGCTCTTCTTTATTTGATTGTAATTGTTCATTCAAAAATTTCTAAGATCTTTATGTATCTATGTGTAATAATTCATCTTCATTCACACTTATGGAGGTTTTTTGCTTTTTAGTTGAACAATTACTTTCATGATCATTAGATTGAGTATTGTTATGTTTCTTTGGCATCCATTGCTTCTTCAATCTATTAAGTGATCTTGGATCATACCACCTCTTCCTAAATTCAAGTGTATATGTAAACGATCATGATAATTACATATTTTTTGTTCAATTTCAAGTGCCAGCTTTTGTCTACATGCATTCTCATATGCAATAGAATTCCTATATGTATGATTGATTTCATCACACGAAAAACATCTAACAGGTCGATTATGGACTCTGTTTGTTATTCTATGTAAAGTGCTAGGAGTGAATCTTCTATGATCGAGTAAAGGTTTTTGTTCAATAGAATGTGTAGATAGATTTTGAACTTGAACTTGATGTTCATATTTACACTTACATGTTGCAATTTCTTTTACTTGATTCGACTATCAATACTTTCTTTCAAACTTGAAATGTCATAATAGTTTTGAATATTTTAATTTCTACCACATGATTGGATAGATTATCCATATTTTCTTTCAAACTTGAAAGTTCATGGTGAACAGTTCCTTCTAAATCCCCAAACTCTTGGTTAAATCATGTATTGAATGAATTAATAATGCTATTAACTTCTTTCAGTATTAGAGCCATTATTGCGATACATGAAGTTAATGATTCGATCTTTGAGTAAATTTTTCTGTCCATAGAGGTATTATGTGTGATTCCATATCATGAAGAAGGTTTTGAAAACTCATCATCGTATGCATATGTGCAATCAAGGAAAATGCAAGTATAAA
>CM035416.1:44670685-44678185 GCA_020310875.1 Ceratopteris richardii | reverse complement strand
TTGCTACATTTGAAAGAAAATTTGTGATTACCATGTCCATTTACCTTTGTACTTGAACTTAGGAAGAGGTGGAATTAAAGAATATTTTGATCAAAAAAATATAAGCTAAGATCATTTAGAAAACAATGGAGATCGAAGAGATATGATGATGAAAAATCTTTTAAACAAGAGACTAAGACACAAAATGATAATCAAATTAAATTTTTTGATGAAAAGAAACGTGAACAAATAAAATTGGATAAACAAAAAAGTTGAGCAGATTTTGCAAGAAAGATTGGAACAAGATGACCAGGAATTTGAAAAGTCAATAAAATTGAAAAAGAAACATGAAAAATATTATGTATTATGTGATCCAAAGATTCTAGAGAATGAATAATTTTTTGATCAAGATAAACTAAAAATTTTGAAAGCTCAATTCAGGCATGATATTAATAATGAAGAAAAAAGTGAAAGTGAACATGAGGATATCAAAGAAATTGATGAGGATGAGAGTACAAACAATGATCAACATATTAAAGAAGAGAAAAAACAATGGATTGAAGATATTATCAAACAAATTGAACAAAATATGAAAAATTCATCATAATCTTCTAAACCTTTATCACTACGAAAAAGAAAAGTTTGAAGATGATCCATGATGAACAGATACCAAAGATGAACCATGAAGAGATCCATAGATAGGATATGATGAGAGAAACTGTAGTAGGGATGAATTGTAAAGCATGTTTTTTTAATACTAACTTTGATGTTTTTATGAGACGGGAACACGGTTCTTCAAGGTTATCTTTGATGATAATGACAGTTGAGATTATTGAGAGTGTCCGATATATTTGAGAGATTTTTTTGATTGAGGAGTGAGAATTGAGTGTTGAGTCTAATGCATTTATAGTCTTCTTTTTCTACTCTCCATTATTTAGAGTATGCATAAACCAATGTATATTATGGTGCAATTAATCCCAATCCTACATACTTGATGTATACACATAAGCTTGACGTAATAGCATGTCACTTGAGAAGCTTCATATGTACAACCCCTTGTAACTTTGAGTCTAATTACTCATTGTAAAAGTAATGTAGACTCACGAGGAGTTCGGAAGCTTGAAATCTTGTATCATTTGGTAGTTAAATTCAAGAGAGAATCAATCCTATAATTTAGGATCACTTCTAGGTGAGGATTTGAATTTGAATTCAAATGCTTGGCTCCAACAAAAGCTATAAAAGTTGAGAAGGAAAACCCGTGTGTATCTCGAGGTTCTGCGATCAATTCTATGTACCTTCATTGTGAAGAGGAGCTCATACCATGGCTCTCTCATCCTACACTCATTGATCAATGCCTTATTTCCAATGATCTTGTAATTTTACATGAGTTAATCAACACATGTTCATTATTTCCTACTATCATATCTCTATCACACTCAATCAAAATAGTGATTTTGTCTGAGCTTGTTCTCACTATGTAGTGCATCATTCTGCATGATTCAAAGCAAGACATATTCAGAATATTGTCTACTTTGGTCCTACAAATTTTCATTGAAGTTGGTTCTTGCAATCATTATATATCAATTAAGTAATGCTCACTGGTTTGTGACTGTGTAAACCCGTAAAAGTCGGGGGTTGCTTTACTTGCTAAACGGAATTCTCCGCATATAGCTTATCATTTTAGATGATTCCACTCATGATTGGTAGGTTGTTAATCTAATTAAATATCCCCAAAATTAATTTTACTAATTGCTATTGTACATAGAGAATTAAGTGAAACACTGAGCAGGTGTCTCAACCAAATTAGTAAGTTTTGTACATTGGATCATATGCCAACCCATTTGTTTTGATTCTATCATATGTGCATCATCTTCCAAGCAAAATATATGATCATTTATGCTTATTAGCTAGCTAAGGAGGCCCAAAACACTCTCCAACCATCAATTATAGCAGGTGTGAAGCAGGATTTAACTACACCATCTCATCTCTTGTGATTATCCACCATCTCCTCCAACAGTATATACCTGTATGTTTATTTCTTTAGCTTGCATAGTCTACTTGTAATTGTAAAAAAAATGACATCCAATTTAAAAAATAGACATAAAAAATTCTAAAGTACCTCATCATGGACATCCTCTTACCCCTTATGCACCATAATTGATTGAAATGCAAGGTCTCACTACATGACCTTGCATCGGGGCACGTATTGAGATTTACCTATGCATACAGAGTGATTGTAAGGATTGATGTATATGCATAGTGATATGTATGTGAGTGAACACACAAGCTTCACCATCAAATGCCTTTTACCCTGATGTTTGCACCATATCATTTTTTCATGCATTCCCAAAGTACGCATGATAGGGTCTCACTACACGACCTTGCATCAAGGCACGTTTTGAGATTTACCTATGCACCTTGAGGGATGAAAAGTACTTATGTATATGCACATGAAATGTATGAAAGTGATTGCACATGATTTTTCATCGAATGCCAATTACCTTGTCTTTTGCACCATATTTTAACCATGCATTTTCAGTTTGCAATTGATAGGGCTACATTATACAGCCTTACATAGGCACTTTACTTATTTTCCCATGCACTTAACAAATGATTTCAAGATTCAATGTTCTCATGAAATGACACTTTATCTCTGAAGAAAAAAAGTTAAATTTAGAATTGGCCCATCGAGGATGATTTGCAGGTTTAATACGGGCAAATGTCGGAGAGATTCTCTCAGTTAGTCCATGAGAATCAATAGAAATCTTATACAATAAGGTTTTAAAACTCTATTCTCTTCATTCTAATAATGAATAATTAAACATGAACCAATACTTTATCATCTCTATCCATCTTTACCCCATGTATTTGTATATCCATGTAATCCTTCAACCCGAAATCCATGCTCCATGTGAACTCTAAAGTATATAGTGTGAACGCATATATTATGAATCAAAAGAAACAAAAAAAAATATGAAAAAAAGCAAACAAAAGAAAACGTAAAACATAAAGCAAAAATGTAAAGTGGTGGGCTGGCAAAGCCGACAAACCCACCAAAGAGATGTGCCGTATCCTCAAAAGGAAACACAACAGAGAATCGATCCCCTTATTGCTAGACGCAAATGGTAATGTATGCAATACGGAAGAAGATAATTTTGGGATCATTGAAGGGCACTTCACGAGACTCCTGGGGACCTCAAACCCCCTCTCCCATCATAGAAGGGACTGTATGGCAGCCATTTCTAGGGTTTCCCCCCACAGGATTCCACCCAACCTCCACTCTCTGCTTCATGCCTCTATATCTGAAGCCGAAATCATTGAGGTCATCGATGCCCTCCCTTCAGGTAAAAGCCCGGGACCCGACGGGCTCACTAATGAGTTCTTTAAATCCTTCAAGTTGGTGGTTGCCACCCCTCTTCGCTTGGTTTGGCAAGAGGCACTCAAGTTTGGCGCGCTTCCTTCTTGTATCAACAATGGCATTATCAAGTTAGTACACAAAAAAGGGGAAAAGAACAGAATAGAGAACTGGCGTCCCATTACAATGCTCCAAACAGGATACAAGATCATCGCCAAAGTCATTGCCAACAGAATCTCTTCCCACTTGAGAGCGTGGTTAAGCGAGGACCAAAAAGGTTTCATCAAAGGCAGGTCAATTTTGGAAACCATTATAGATACCTGGGAAGGTCTTGAATTTGCAAATGAGTCTAAACAAGAAGTAGTATTCCTCAAGATCGACTTTGATAAAGCCTACGATAGGCTAGAATGGGACTATATTCTACAGTCGCTACAAGATCTTGGATTTAGTCAGAAATTCACCAAGATGATCGCGACCCTTCTCGGAAACGCATCGACCCAAATTAACATTAATGGAAAACTTTCAAAGGTGATCAAACTTAAAAGATCTATCAGACAAGGGTGCCCATTGGCTCCCCTTCTCTTTGCCATTGCCACGGAAGGGCTTAGCAGGCTTGTGGAGCATCAGGTGGAAGCTGGTAACATTAAAGGCCTTCGTTTGCCGCATGACCACAGTCAGATCACCATGAGACTTTTTGCCGATGATATGAACGCTTTTGTTCACAATGATAGTACCAGCCTGGAGACGTTCTGGAAGTGTCTTGCTACCTTTTGTGAAGCCTCTGGTTCCATAATCAACCACTCTAAGACCGCCTTTAGAGCTATTGGTGGGTCACAGCCCGACCTTCTCATTGATCATGGCTGTCAAATCATTCCGCAGGGCCAAATTTTTCGGCTTCTTGGGATTCCCTTGGGGTTTGGCGTCTCTATGGAACAACGGTGGAACTGGGTGCTTGCCAAGCTCGAAAACAAGCTTAACTATTGGAGAGGTATGCAAATCAATCTTGCTGGTCGTGCTATGGTTATCAACACGTTCCTCTTATCATCTACCATTTATTTCCTTTCTTGTTGGAGACCGAAAGAGCAAGATCTGTCCAAACTGGATAGTATTTGTAGAAACTTCCTTTGGACGGGCGACCACAATAGGCGGGGGGTGCCTAAAATCAAATGGTCCATCTGCACCAGCCATAGAGATAGTGGGGGACTTGGTATCTTGGACATTGGGTGCATGGCTAACAAACTGTCGGCCAAATGGATGATTAAGGCTTGGTGCAACGGGGAGGCCTCGTGGGCCAAGCTGATCTTCAGAAACAAGAATGAGCTGGCGCTCATGGGTTTCCCAAATTGGAAGAATCTTGACATCTTGACCTTGTTGTTTTCCCCGATCCCCGTCTTCCCGAAAGGTTCTAATCTGGTGTGCTCCCTTTGGAAGAGTTGGAATAAAGTCAAAAGCTTCACAAGAATCAGTGAAGACTGGAAGTGGGCTGCCGGTATCAGACAAAACGACTCTATCTGGTTTCCGATCCATGGCATCCGGAGTGTGGAATCTTGGAACATTCAAAATGCCAAGAAGCTATGGAACAAAGGCTTCAAAAAATGGAAACATCTCTGGAAACAAGACACCAACCGTTGGATCAACTTTGAGGATATTGACCCTAGCATCAACATTTCGCATGAAGAATGGAACACTTTGCAAAGCAGATGTCTCGCCTGGGACCGACACAAAGTTCGCCTTCTCATGGGACACGACATGTCGAGCTCGCTTGGTCTTAAATGGCACAATGGGAATAGCCTATCAAAAATCCCGAACATCAAAGAAACGATCGACTATCAGGTTAACCTCAACAAAAAGTGGTGCCTGTCATGGACGCGGCTTCGGTGGGACATGAAGTTCATGGCTATCTGGCACCCCCTCATAGAAATCAAAAAGTCTGTCCTCCTATGGCAAATTCTTCATCATGGAATCTGGACCAACCTTAAGGCCAGCAAAATTTGTGGGAGCCCTCCCTGGTGCAAACGCTGCTACCGGTCTATCGAAGATGTTTCTCACATCTTCTTTACCTGCCCCAACTCCAACAGACTCTGGCAGGTGGTTGGAAAGAGAATTGGACTTCAAAAACGTCTCAGTTGGTAGCAAGCCCTGCTGGGAGAAGCGATCGGCTGCTCCGCGACTCTCTGGAACGCCATCAGAGGGGAGGTTCTATGGAAAATCTGGCGGGAAAGATGTGCTTTCAACTTCGGTGACTCCCCCAAGGAGTGGTCAATTGAGAAATCGATGTTCCTCCTTGGCAAAAGGATTGTCAACTGTAAAAAATCCCCCCCCTTTAGGCATCATCAAGTACTCCTTTTGATCGATAACAAGCTTAAACCCAAGTGGGCCCCACATGAGGGGGATGAGAGGGTAATTAACCTTCTTTGTAATGTCATCTAAGCTCTGTAAAAGCTTCCCCTGCTTTGTGGGACTTGGGGGGTCCCGTGGGCACTAGTCCCCTTCTCTTGTACTTTTCTTTCTTTATTTAATTCAAGTCCGGGAGAGTAGGCTAATGCCGAACTTCCTTTATATTAAAAAAAAAATAGACGACTTAAAATCCTATCACTTTTTTATGAGATCGCAAGCTTTTCACAGCTTTTGCGCATGGTTGAAGAAAGCACATCGTAGAAAGTTTGAGAAACTACATAAAGAAGGCTATTGTGATCATAGAGATCGTCAATCTCTTAGTCACTTGGTCTCAATGCAAGGTGAAGAAGGAGGAGGTCTCTACATACTTGAAGGAGATGAAGACATTGGAGGATTGAAGGAAGGAGGCTCTACACACATGCTTGGAGGAGGCTCTACACTCATGCTTGGAGAAGGCTCTATACACATTCTTGGAGGAGGATTTTGAAGAACATTATGAACCAACTTTATCATCAATTATGAATCAGTAACATGTAGTTTTCAATTATTTTCATTACAAATGTATGAACATCTATTATGAATCATTTCAATGTTCCCTTATTTCTTTCCTTCCAATTCCTACCACACTTATCTTATCTAATTCCCATTAATAACATCTATCTCTGACTTGCCTATCTTTTCTATTCACATATTTCATATGATTTATGATAAATACATTAACCCATCGATCTTATCTCACCTATTTCCATCTTTAACATGATGATGAATTTCTCTCCAATTTTCACACATCTCTTTTAGTTCTAGTCTCTCATATGATGAATTTCACCTATCTCACTTATCTTTTCTATTCTCTCTTATGATGTTAATGAATTGTACAATTGATTTGATTAATTTTCATGATCTCATCTATCTAGCTATGAGCGTCTATATTTGAACTCTACCTCCTAAATTGCCCAAAGCAGCCGACGTGTAGTGTCTATGTGTAACACTAGCGATTGGCCTAATCCAACCAATTGAGCACTTCACAACAGCATATGCATATGTTCTATGTATACATATGCATTTGTGACTTCATCTACATATGTGTCTGCATATGCATCTATGTATGTGTATGTGTCTACGTATGTGTATGCGTCTAAATGTGTGGATGTGTTTACGTATGTGTCTAAATCTGTGTATACATCTCCGTATACATCAGTGTCTGTATATGCATTTGCATATGTATATGTGTGTACATTTGCATAAGCATATGCACCTACATATGTGTATGTGTCTTTGTATGTATCTATGTATGTGTATGTGTATGTGTATGAGTATGTGTATGTGTATGTGTATGTGTATGTCTATGTCTATGTGTATGTGTATGTGTATGTGTATGTGTATGTGTATGTGTATGTGTATGTGTATGTGTATGTGTATGTGTATGTGTATGTGTATGTGTATGTGTATGTGTATGTGTATGTGTATGTGTATGTGTATGTGTATGTGTATGTGTATGTGTATGTGTATGTGTATGTGTATGTGTATGTGTATGTGTATGTGTATGTGTATGTGTATGTGTATGTGTATGTGTATGTGTATGTGTATGTGTATGTGTATGTGTATGTGTATGTGTATGTGTATGTGTATGTGTATGTGTATGTGTATGTGTATGTGTATGTGTATGTGTATGTGTATGTGTATGTGTATGTGTATGTGTATGTGTATGTGTATGTGTATGTGTATGTGTATGTGTATGTGTATGTGCATGTGCATGTGCATGTGCATGT
>CM035416.1:44648185-44658185 GCA_020310875.1 Ceratopteris richardii | reverse complement strand
TCTCGCAACCTCTATTTCATCCACAAGATGGATCAATAAATGAACCTGAATATCAAAAAATGATGTTGGAAGGCGCTCTTTCTTCATCAAACATAGTGGCTCCCTACATTCACATTTCTTTTGTGCAATCGAGTCATTTTCAATCTCTTTTGATGTAATCCACCTATTGTCACTCATAAATTAAATTATACAAAAATTAACTCATAAAAAAATATATTATATATATGATGAATCCATTAACCCCATCTATCTTACCTCACCTATTTCCATCTTTAACATGATGATGAATTTCTCTCCAATTTTCACACATCTCTTTTAGCTACAATCTCTCATATGATGAATTTGACCTATCTCACTTATCTTTTGTATTCTCTTTATGATGTTAATGAATTGTACAAGTGATTTGATTAATATCCATGATCTCATCTATCTATCTATGAGCATCTATATTTGAACTCTATCTCCTAAGTTCCTAAAGCGCCCTACATGTACCATCTATTTGGAACACTAGCAGTTGGCATGATCCACCCAACTGAGCCCTTCATGACAAGTGAACCGGATGTGAATTTGTTCCACATCATTTGAAAAACTCAGAATGTACAACTACAAGTTGATTCCAGGTACTCATATTTTTACTTTTACATTCATTACATAAGTGAACAATGGGCAAAAAGGATATTTCAAAACACACCACACAAGACATGGTTTTAGCGTGGAAGCATTGATTAAAAAGAAATTTTCAAAATATGATGAGAAATTTAAAGAGATGAAAACACTTATCTAATCAAAAATTGAAAAATTATTATCTTTAACTCAAGAATTAGATGAATTTTTTGAAGATAATAAAACATTATTTAAAATGTTAAAAGAGATGATTGGTCGTGAAGTATCAAGCTTGAAACACAAGTTTGAAAATTTGTTCAACCAAGTAAAAGAAATTCAATCATGCAAGTGTGAACATGAACATTAAGTAGAAGTCCAAAATATGTCTACTAAAATTATTGATCAAAAGTATTCATTTGACCATAGAAGATCCACCCCTAGAGCTGCACATAAAAGATTAAATCGACCTATAAGATGCTTTTGGTGTGATAAATTTGGCCATATGTTTTGGGATTTCAATGCATATGAGAACGCTTGTAGACCTAAATTGGTTGCTACATTTGAAAGAAAATTTGTGATTACCATGTCCATTTACCTTTGTACTTGAACTTAGGAAGAGGTGGAATTAAAGAATATTTTGATCAAAAAAATATAAGCTAAGATCATTTAGAAAACAATGGAGATCGAAGAGATATGATGATGAAAAATCTTTTAAACAAGAGACTAAGACACAAAATGATAATCAAATTAAATTTTTTGATGAAAAGAAACGTGAACAAATAAAATTGGATAAACAAAAAAGTTGAGCAAATTTTGCAAGAAAGATTGGAACAAGATGACCAGGAATTTGAAAAGTCAATAAAATTGAAAAAGAAACATGAAAAATATTATGTATTATGTGATCCAAAGATTCTAGAGAATGAATAATTTTTTGATCAAGATAAACTAAAAATTTTGAAAGCTCAATTCAGGCATGATATTAATAATGAAGAAAAAAGTGAAAGTGAACATGAGGATATCAAAGAAATTGATGAGGATGAGAGTACAAACAATGATCAACATATTAAAGAAGAGAAAAAACAATGGATTGAAGATATTATCAAACAAATTGAACAAAATATGAAAAATTCATCATAATCTTCTAAACCTTTATCACTACGAAAAAGAAAAGTTTGAAGATGATCCATGATGAACAGATACCAAAGATGAACCATGAAGAGATCCATAGATAGGATATGATGAGAGAAACTGTAGTAGGGATGAATTGTAAAGCATGTTTTTTTAATACTAACTTTGATGTTTTTATGAGACGGGAACACGGTTCTTCAAGGTTATCTTTGATGATAATGACAGTTGAGATTATTGAGAGTGTCCGATATATTTGAGAGATTTTTTTGATTGAGGAGTGAGAATTGAGTGTTGAGTCTAATGCATTTATAGTCTTCTTTTTCTACTCTCCATTATTTAGAGTATGCATAAACCAATGTATATTATGGTGCAATTAATCCCAATCCTACATACTTGATGTATACACATAAGCTTGACGTAATAGCATGTCACTTGAGAAGCTTCATATGTACAACCCCTTGTAACTTTGAGTCTAATTACTCATTGTAAAAGTAATGTAGACTCACGAGGAGTTCGGAAGCTTGAAATCTTGTATCATTTGGTAGTTAAATTCAAGAGAGAATCAATCCTATAATTTAGGATCACTTCTAGGTGAGGATTTGAATTTGAATTCAAATGCTTGGCTCCAACAAAAGCTATAAAAGTTGAGAAGGAAAACCCGTGTGTATCTCGAGGTTCTGCGATCAATTCTATGTACCTTCATTGTGAAGAGGAGCTCATACCATGGCTCTCTCATCCTACACTCATTGATCAATGCCTTATTTCCAATGATCTTGTAATTTTACATGAGTTAATCAACACATGTTCATTATTTCCTACTATCATATCTCTATCACACTCAATCAAAATAGTGACTTTGTCTGAGCTTGTTCTCACTATGTAGTGCATCATTCTGCATGATTCAAAGCAAGACATATTCAGAATATTGTCTACTTTGGTCCTACAAATTTTCATTGAAGTTGGTTCTTGCAATCATTATATATCAATTAAGTAATGCTCACTGGTTTGTGACTGTGTAAACCCGTAAAAGTCGGGGGTTGCTTTACTTGCTAAACGGAATTCTCTGCATATAGCTTATCATTTTAGATGATTCCACTCATGATTGGTAGGTTGTTAATCTAATTAAATATCCCCAAAATTAATTTTACTAATTGCTATTGTACATAGAGAATTAAGTGAAACACTGAGCAGGTGTCTCAACCAAATTAGTAAGTTTTGTACATTGGATCATATGCCAACCCATTTGTTTTGATTCTATCATATGTGCATCATCTTCCAAGCAAAATATATGATCATTTATGCTTATTAGCTAGCTAAGGAGGCCCAAAACACTCTCCAACCATCAATTATAGCAGGTGTGAAGCAGGATTTAACTACACCATCTCATCTCTTGTGATTATCCACCATCTCCTCCAACAGTATATACCTGTATGTTTATTTCTTTAGCTTGCATAGTCTACTTGTAATTGTAAAAAAAATGACATCCAATTTAAAAAATAGACATAAAAAATTCTAAAGTACCTCATCATGGACATCCTCTTACCCCTTATGCACCATAATTGATTGAAATGCAAGGTCTCACTACATGACCTTGCATCGGGGCACGTATTGAGATTTACCTATGCATACAGAGTGATTGTAAGGATTGATGTATATGCATAGTGATATGTATGTGAGTGAACACACAAGCTTCACCATCAAATGCCTTTTACCCTGATGTTTGCACCATATCATTTTTTCATGCATTCCCAAAGTACGCATGATAGGGTCTCACTACACGACCTTGCATCAAGGCACGTTTTGAGATTTACCTATGCACCTTGAGGGATGAAAAGTACTTATGTATATGCACATGAAATGTATGAAAGTGATTGCACATGATTTTTCATCGAATGCCAATTACCTTGTCTTTTGCACCATATTTTAACCATGCATTTTCAGTTTGCAATTGATAGGGCTACATTATACAGACTTACATAGGCACTTTACTTATTTTCCCATGCACTTAACAAATGATTTCAAGATTCAATGTTCTCATGAAATGACACTTTATCTTTGAAGAAAAAAAGTTAAATTTAGAATTGGCCCATCGAGGATGATTTGCAGGTTTAATACGGGCAAATGTCGGAGAGATTCTCTCAGTTAGTCCATGAGAATCAATAGAAATCTTATACAATAAGGTTTTAAAACTCTATTCTCTTCATTCTAATAATGAATAATTAAACATGAACCAATACTTTATCATCTCTATCCATCTTTACCCCATGTATTTGTATATCCATGTAATCCTTCAACCCAAAATCCATGCTCCATGTGAACTCTAAAGTATATAGTGTGAACGCATATATTATGAATCAAAAGAAACAAAAAAAATATGAAAAAAAGCAAACAAAAGAAAACGTAAAACATAAAGCAAAAATGTAAAGTGGTGGGCTGGCAAAGCCGACAAACCCACCAAAGAGATGTGCCGTATCCTCAAAAGGAAACACAACAGAGAATCGATCCCCTTATTGCTAGACGCAAATGGTAATGTATGCAATACGGAAGAAGATAATTTTGGGATCATTGAAGGGCACTTCACGAGACTCCTGGGGACCTCAAACCCCCTCTCCCATCATAGAAGGGACTGTATGGCAGCCATTTCTAGGGTTTCCCCCCACAGGATTCCACCCAACCTCCACTCTCTGCTTCATGCCTCTATATCTGAAGCCGAAATCATTGAGGTCATCGATGCCCTCCCTTCAGGTAAAAGCCCGGGACCCGACGGGCTCACTAATGAGTTCTTTAAATCCTTCAAGTTGGTGGTTGCCACCCCTCTTCGCTTGGTTTGGCAAGAGGCACTCAACTTTGGTGCGCTTCCTTCTTGTATCAACAATGGCATTATCAAGTTAGTACACAAAAAAGGGAAAAAGAACATAATAGAGAACTGGCGTCCCATTACAATGCTCCAAACAGGATACAAGATCATCGCCAAAGTCATTGCCAACAGAATCTCTTCCCACTTGAGAGCGTGGTTAAGCGAGGACCAAAAAGGTTTCATCAAAGGCAGGTCAATTTTGGAAACCATTATAGATACCTGGGAAGGTCTTGAATTTGCAAATGAGTCTAAACAAGAAGTAGTATTCCTCAAGATCGACTTTGATAAAGCCTACGACAGGCTAGAATGGGACTATATTCTACAGTCGCTACAAGATCTTGGATGTAGTCAGAAATTCACCAAGATGATCGCGACCCTTCTCGGAAACGCATCGACCCAAATTAACATTAATGGAAAACTTTCAAAGGTGATCAAACTTGAAAGATCTATCAGACAAGGGTGCCCATTGGCTCCCCTTCTCTTTGCCATTGCCACGGAAGGGCTTAGCAGGCTTGTGGAGCATCAGGTGGAAGCTGGTAGCATTAAAGGCCTTCGTTTGCCGCATGACCACAGTCAGATCACCATGAGACTTTTTGCCGATGATATGAACGCTTTTGTTCACAATGATAGTACCAGCCTGGAGACGTTCTGGAAGTGTCTTGCTACCTTTTGTGAAGCCTCTGGTTCCATAATCAACCACTCTAAGACCGCCTTTAGAGCTATTGGTGGGTCACAGCCCGACCTTCTCATTGATCATGGCTGTCAAATCATTCCGCAGGGCCAAATTTTTCGGCTTCTTGGGATTCCCTTGGGGTTTGGCATCTCTATGGAACAGCGGTGGAACTGGGTGCTTGCCAAGCTCAAAAACAAGCTTAACTATTGGAGAGGTATGCAAATCAATCTTGCTGGTCGTGCTATGGTTATCAACACGTTCCTCTTATCATCTACCATTTATTTCCTTTCTTGTTGGAGACCGAAAGAGCAAGATCTGTCCAAACTGGATAGTATTTGTAGAAACTTCCTTTGGACGGGCGACCACAATAGGCGGGGGGTGCCTAAAATCAAATGGTCCATCTGCACCAGCCATAGAGATAGTGGGGGACTTGGTATCTTGGACATTGGGTGCATGGCTAACAAACTGTCGGCCAAATGGATGATTAAGGCTTGGTGCAACGGGGAGGCCTCGTGGGCCAAGCTGATCTTCAGAAACAAGAATGAGCTGGCGCTCATGGGTTTCCCAAATTGGAAGAATCTTGACATCTTGACCTTGTTGTTTTCCCCGATCCCCGTCTTCCCGAAAGGTTCTAATCTGGTGTGCTCCCTTTGGAAGAGTTGGAATAAAGTCAAAAGCTTCACAAGAATCAGTGAAGACTGGAAGTGGGCTGCCGGTATCAGACAAAACGACTCTATCTGGTTTCCGATCCATGGCATCCGGAGTGTGGAATCTTGGAACATTCAAAATGCCAAGAAGCTATGGAACAAAGGCTTCAAAAAATGGAAACATCTCTGGAAACAAGACACCAACCGTTGGATCAACTTTGAGGATATTGACCCTAGCATCAACATTTCGCATGAAGAATGGAACACTTTGCAAAGCAGATGTCTCGCCTGGGACCGACACAAAGTTCGCCTTCTCATGGGACACGACATGTCGAGCTCGCTTGGTCTTAAATGGCACAATGGGAATAGCCTATCAAAAATCCCGAACATCAAAGAAACGATCGACTATCAGGTTAACCTCAACAAAAAGTGGTGCCTGTCATGGACGCGGCTTTGGTGGGACATGAAGTTCATGGCTATCTGGCACCCCCTCATAGAAATCAAAAAGTCTGTCCTCCTATGGCAAATTCTTCATCATGGAATCTGGACCAACCTTAAGGCCAGCAAAATTTGTGGGAGCCCTCCCTGGTGCAAACGCTGCTACCGGTCTATCGAAGATGTTTCTCACATCTTCTTTACCTGCCCCAACTCCAACAGACTCTGGCAGGTGGTTGGAAAGAGAATTGGACTTCAAAAACGTCTCAGTTGGTAGCAAGCCCTGCTGGGAGAAGCGATCGGCTGCTCCGCGACTCTCTGGAACGCCATCAGAGGGGAGGTTCTATGGAAAATCTGGCGGGAAAGATGTGCTTTCAACTTCGGTGACTCCCCCAAGGAGTGGTCAATTGAGAAATCGATGTTCCTCCTTGGCAAAAGGATTGTCAACTGTAAAAAATCCCCCCCCTTTAGGCATCATCAAGTACTCCTTTTGATCGATAACAAGCTTAAACCCAAGTGGGCCCCACATGAGGGGGATGAGAGGGTAATTAACCTTCTTTGTAATGTCATCTAAGCTCTGTAAAAGCTTCCCCTGCTTTGTGGGACTTGGGGGGTCCCGTGGGCACTAGTCCCCTTCTCTTGTACTTTTCTTTCTTTATTTAATTCAAGTCCGGGAGAGTAGGCTAATGCCGAACTTCCTTTATATTAAAAAAAAATAGACGACTTAAAATCCTATCACTTTTTTATGAGATCGCAAGCTTTTCACAGCTTTTGCGCATGGTTGAAGAAAGCACATCGTAGAAAGTTTGAGAAACTACATAAAGAAGGCTATTGTGATCATAGAGATCGTCAATCTCTTAGTCACTTGGTCTCAATGCAAGGTGAAGAAGGAGGAGGTCTCTACATACTTGAAGGAGATGAAGACATTGGAGGATTGAAGGAAGGAGGCTCTACACACATGCTTGGAGGAGGCTCTACACTCATGCTTGGAGAAGGCTCTATACACATTCTTGGAGGAGGATTTTGAAGAACATTATGAACCAACTTTATCATCAATTATGAATCAATAACATGTAGTTTTCAATTATTTTCATTACAAATGTATGAACATCTATTATGAATCATTTCAATGTTCCCTTATTTCTTTCCTTCCAATTCCTACCACACTTATCTTATCTAATTCCCATTAATAACATCTATCTCTAACTTGCCTATCTTTTCTATTCACATATTTCATATGATTTATGATAAATACATTAACCCATCGATCTTATCTCACCTATTTCCATCTTTAACATGATGATGAATTTCTCTCCAATTTTCACACATCTCTTTTAGTTCTAGTCTCTCATATGATGAATTTCACCTATCTCACTTATCTTTTCTATTCTCTCTTATGATGTTAATGAATTGTACAATTGATTTGATTAATTTTCATGATCTCATCTATCTAGCTATGAGCGTCTATATTTGAACTCTACCTCCTAAATTGCCCAAAGCAGCCGACGTGTAGTGTCTATGTGTAACACTAGCGATTGGCCTAATCCAACCAATTGAGCACTTCACAACAGCATATGCATATGTTCTATGTATACATATGCATTTGTGACTTCATCTACATATGTGTCTGCATATGCATCTATGTATGTGTATGTGTCTACGTATGTGTATGCGTCTAAATGTGTGGATGTGTTTACGTATGTGTCTAAATCTGTGTATACATCTCCGTATACATCAGTGTCTGTATATGCATTTGCATATGTATATGTGTGTACATTTGCATAAGCATATGCACCTACATATGTGTATGTGTCTTTGTATGTATCTATGTATGTGTATGTGTATGTGTATGAGTATGTGTATGTGTATGTGTATGTGTATGTCTATGTGTATGTGTATGTGTATGTGTATGTGTATGTGTATGTGTATGTGTATGTGTATGTGTATGTGTATGTGTATGTGTATGTGTATGTGTATGTGTATGTGTATGTGTATGTGTATGTGTATGTGTATGTGTATGTGTATGTGTATGTGTATGTGTATGTGTATGTGTATGTGTATGTGTATGTGTATGTGTATGTGTATGTGTATGTGTATGTGTATGTGTATGTGTATGTGTATGTGTATGTGTATGTGTATGTGTATGTGTATGTGTATGTGTATGTGTATGTGTATGTGTATGTGTATGTGTATGTGTATGTGTATGTGTATGTGTATGTGTATGTGTATGTGTATGTGTATGTGTATGTGTATGTGTATGTGTATGTGTATGTGTATGTGTATGTGTATGTGTATGTGTATGTGTATGTGTATGTGTATGTGTATGTGTATGTGTATGTGTATGTGTATGTGTATGTGTATGTGTATGTGTATGTGTATGTGTATGTGTATGTGTATGTGTATGTGTATGTGTATGTGTATGTGTATGTGTATGTGTATGTGTATGTGTATGTGTATGTGTATGTGTATGTGTATGTGTATGTGTATGTGTATGTGTATGTGTATGTGTATGTGTATGTGTATGTGTATGTGTATGTGTATGTGTATGTGTATGTGTATGTGTATGTGTATGTGTATGTGTATGTGTATGTGTATGTGTATGTGTATGTGTATGTGTATGTGTATGTGTATGTGTATGTGTATGTGTATGTGTATGTGTATGTGTATGTGTATGTGTATGTGTATGTGTATGTGTATGTGTATGTGTATGTGTATGTGTATGTGTATGTGTATGTGTATGTGTATGTGTATGTGTATGTGTATGTGTATGTGTATGTGTATGTGTATGTGTATGTGTATGTGTATGTGTATGTGTATGTGTATGTGTATGTGTATGTGTATGTGTATGTGTATGTGTATGTGTATGTGTATGTGTATGTGTATGTGTATGTGTATGTGTATGTGTATGTGTATGTGTATGTGTATGTGTATGTGTATGTGTATGTGTATGTGTATGTGTATGTGTATGTGTATGTGTATGTGTATGTGTATGTGTATGTGTATGTGTATGTGTATGTGTATGTGTATGTGTATGTGTATGTGTATGTGTATGTGTATGTGTATGTGTATGTGTATGTGTATGTGTATGTGTATGTGTATGTGTATGTGTATGTGTATGTGTATGTGTATGTGTATGTGTATGTGTATGTGTATGTGTATGTGTATGTGTATGTGTATGTGTATGTGTATGTGTATGTGTATGTGTATGTGTATGTGTATGTGTATGTATGTGTATGTGTATGTGTATGGTATGTGTATGTGTATGTGTATGTGTATGTGTATGTGTATGTGTATGTGTATGTGTATGTGTATGTGTATGTGTATGTGTATGTGTATGTGTA
This sequence comes from Ceratopteris richardii, assembly GCA_020310875.1. Taxonomy (NCBI): domain Eukaryota; kingdom Viridiplantae; phylum Streptophyta; class Polypodiopsida; order Polypodiales; family Pteridaceae; genus Ceratopteris; species Ceratopteris richardii. The sequence continues at coordinate 44,648,501 of CM035416.1, read as the reverse complement.
TGTGTATGTGTATGTGTATGTGTATGTGTATGTGTATGTGTATGTGTATGTGTATGTGTATGTGTATGTGTATGTGTATGTGTATGTGTATGTGTATGTGTATGTGTATGTGTATGTGTATGTGTATGTGTATGTGTATGTGTATGTGTATGTGTATGTGTATGTGTATGTGTATGTGTATGTGTATGTGTATGTGTATGTGTATGTGTATGTGTATGTGTATTGTATGTGTATCTGTATCTGTATGTGTATCTGTATGTGTATGTGTATGTGTATGTGTATGTGTATGTGTATGTGTATGTGTATGTGTATGTGT
>CM035416.1:44508185-44633185 GCA_020310875.1 Ceratopteris richardii | reverse complement strand
AGTACGAATTCGATGCCTGGCATCGACTTACGGCTAAATTCGATGCCTGGCATCAACCTGCAGCCAAAAGTCGATGCCTGGCATCGACTTGGGGGCATAAGTCGATGCCTGGCATCGACCTGCAGCATAAATCGATGCCTGGCATTGACCTCGTGGCATAAGTCGATGCCAAGCATCGACTTATGTCCCAAAGTCGATGCCAGGCATCGACTTTCAGTAGAAAGTCGATGCTTGGCATCTACCCCCACACGAAATCGATGCCATGCATCGGTTCCTTATGTTCTGTTTGCTGTATTGAAGAGCTCATTTAATTGTCTTTCCACTTTTTTCTGTAGAAACCAAAGAAAAGTAAGTCTGCAGAGCTACTAGATGATTGCCCCCCTGCATTCCTGGCTCACATTCAAAGAGCAAGGCATGAGAAATCTAGACTGAAAGCCAAGGAGATGGATTTTGATGATGAACCTGATCTGAAATGTTTCTCCAATCCCCTAGACCCCCTTAGGCCTGTATATTATAATGTATTCTGTAGTGATGTAAATAATATTTGTTCTGTTGTGCCTAGAAAACATTTCTCCCTTCTCATAGCAGACATACCCTATGGATTTAGGATGTTGGGATCAGTTAATGATGATGAACCCTTCAAACACCCTCAGATTCGGAAGATGGTCACTGATTTTGCAGAGTTGACTATGTCTCCTCTTTGGAGGATAGTAATTTTCCATAGCAGAGACCAATCTTTCTCTGTTTCAACTGCTCTGAAGGCAAGATGTCATGTTGTGGAGTGCCTCACGTGGTAAGTAATCTTCTTTCTATCTCCATGGCTTTAATGATGCTCTCTGTGACTCATAGTTCTTGTTTGCAGGGTGAAGACAAACGTAAATCACACTCCTTTGCATAGGTTTGTGAGCTCCACTGAATGCATTACAGTTGGCTATTATGATGAAGTAAGGAAAAGGAGAGTCAGGGAGCATTGCAATGAGAATGGGATCTCAAATGTGCTCATGTTCCCAGCCGTTACCAAGAAACTTCGTCATGTAGCTGGGGACATGACATTGGTTAACCCCTATCAGAAGCCACAAAAACTCATAATGAGATTGCTTCAGCTATTCTCCAATGATGGTGACTGGGTCCTAGACCTTTTTTCGGGCACAGGTAATTTCAATTTTCACAATTTTCATTAGTCATGGTTGATTGACGCCTCTAAGTGGTTTTCTTAGGAACGACTCTGGCTTGCTCCTTAAAGATGTTCAGGCACTGCATAGCTGTGGAGAAGGATGATGCTCAAGTGAGCTTCATTAGAATGAGAATCAATGGGCTGAATGAATGCCCAGATGAAGACCAAGAGGTTGGAAGGAAGCACATTGCAGACACGGAGAGATTCCAACCGGCTTCAAGGGAGCCTGTTCCCCCACTTGCAGATGAAACGGGGGACATGGCTGACCTTGAAGAGCCAATCTTGGAGCAAGAGAGGCAGGATATGTGTTCTAATGTTCCAGAGGATCCCAATATCCTTGAGCCTGAGGAAAGCTATGATCAGCTTCTATTGTAGATTCATATTACTCTTGTAGAACACATGAAATGTAATTTTAATAGAAATATAATGTCGAGTTCTGCTTCCACTTTGTGTTCAGCTTGATTTATCTTGAGCATTTCTCTGATCATGTGTGAATGTTCCAAGATGAACCTCTCTGCTCATGGTTTGGGTGTCCCGAAGATCCCATTAGGCAATGGGAAACTGTTGAGCCCATCAAAGCCATATTGGTCAAAGTCAAGTTGGTCAAAGTCAAAATGGCCAAAGTCAAAGTGGTAAAAGTTAAGCTAGTCAAAGTCAAAGTGGTCAAAGCAAATTTGGTTAAAGTAAAGTTGGTGAAGCTACATAGGTAGTGCACAATCCATTTATTCACAATAGCTATGGTTTTGCAAAAATTTGGATGCAGGTTGTAGATGGTCTTTATGTAAGGTTTTCAAGGGTTTTAAAGTATGTGGAAAGTTCAGGGGAACCCTCCCTTGGTTACACATATTGAAGAATTGAAGGCAAAAGCGAAGGCATGTGAAGAGTAAGTGATACGCAAAAGTGTACGCATGCCCCCATTTAAAATTTTGTTTTTCTCTAAAGTCACTATAAGACAAAATAGGGAGTCATTATTTGTACACATTTTCAGACATTCTTGGGACATCAAAGTCAACTCCAAGAACTCTATCAGTTAGAAGCGGCATACGAAAGTGAACGACACACAAAGCATATGCACTATTATTCTTGGAGTTAGACTAAGCAAGTGAGAGATAGTCTACACTAGGAGAGAAGAGAAGGAGACATTGAATGAGAGTATGATGCAGAGAAGCAAGTGTGAGACAAAGTGTGCAAGAAGGGTGATCTAGTGTGTGTAGAGAAGGACTGCAGAGAACCAGTAAGCAAGGCAATCAAGGTGGCACAAGGTACCATTGAAGAGGTGTGTGCATTGCTAGAAGGTGTCCCTCCCTCCTATCCTATTGGAAGCTTGAGTGCAAGGTGTGCACAAGAGGAAGCTCCTGAAGAAGGTGAGGTCTAGTGTAGAGAAGGTTGGTGGCATAAGGAATTTTGGGTATCTTGTAACCTTTTATGTGTGTGTATTCTTTGGGATTAAGCACTCCACATAGAGAACACTTGGTCTTGTTTTATACATCATCATTGTATTTTCCTACTAGTAATCAATATACAGAAGCTTACAGTGTCTATGTTTCACTTCTTCTCCTTCCTTCTCCTAAAAATACTTAAGTCCCTTTCCGCAAAAGAATCCCCCAACAAAATGTGGCACACATGGTGGGATGTCAAGGAGGCTTGAGCATAGGAGAAACAATAATTGCAAAGTATAGAAGAAGTGCAAGGATACCGACAGTACTGGCTGAGAGGTAATCCTTCTTTTACTTGGAATTCTCTTAGCCTAAGAGGAGAATGAGTAGCTCATGAATGCAAGATTATCTCAAACTATGAGGGTCCCTTGCAAAGAAACAAGAAGAAAAGCTATTCCAAGGTCAAGCAACCCTCTGTCATCAACATCCTTAGTACGGAACAAGGCGGCTCAGGTAGACTTGGAAACTCTACTCTCCAGGTTAAATATCAAATTTCCATCTTTCAAGGCATTAGCACAAAAAGACCCAGATGAACATATTGGAAGATTCTTGGCCTTATGCAAGACAAGGGGTCTCATGGGAAGGGAAGATGCATTTTTAATTCTTTTCCTAGCAACATGGGAAGGGTTAGTAGATAAATGGTTTAGTCAATTTATCGATAATCATTTCACTACATGGGACTTAATGAAGGAACCTTTTTAGACATAATTGCAACAAGGGAACACAACAGAGAATCTTATTGAAGAGTTAGAAAATCTACAACTAGGTCCTAGGGAGGCATTTCTAGAATTTGTCAATAGAGCAAAGGCATTGATGGCTAAATTATGAGACCCTCCCCATGACTTCTTCATCAAGAATTGGCTGGCTAGACCACTTCCAATCTCAACATAGTGTAATATTAATGAGTTACTACTACCTACAACAACAATTGAAGAGTTCATTAATACAACCACAAGATTGGAGCAGATTAGGCATCAATATGGGACAAGCTCTTTTAGTCTATCATATCCTGTAGAATCTAAGGACCTAGTAATTCAACTAAGGAATGGACTTCAAAGCTTGAAAAGGAACAAACCCAACAAAGAGGGGGAAAGTGAAGTAACTCAGATGAGGTGAGAAATTGAGGCCTTAAAGCTACGAAAAGAAGAGGAAGCCCAAGCAAAAGAGTTGGCAGAACTTCGACAAGAGATAAGGAAATCCTGGGAGGTGGCATAAAAAATGGATTATGGTGCACCAGCTGTAGCAAATAGGATCATGTGGTATCTTTTAAGTGTGACTTGCCAACTATGCAAGAAAGTTGGTCATGAGGCCTAGAAATGTCAGTCAAGAGGGATGCCTACACAAACATATTGGGCACAAGGAGGAGCCCAACCACCAAATAATGTGATGGCGGCTGTACCTAGTCAAGGAAACTCTTATAACCCTTGAAATAGGGATAACTTCGGAAATGGGCCAAGGAGGCCAATCATTTGCTTTAGATATGGAGAATGTGGAAATTACCAAAGCAGGTGCACTCTATCAAAAAATGCCCCTCCTTGTAGAAATTGCCCAGAGGCTAGGAACCATTACACAAATAGTTTTCCAAAGAACCAGACACCTACATCTAACCTCATATACAAATGATCTCGATGAACAAAGAAAAGTCTGTAGAACAAGTCATTGTGCCATCACCATCAACTGGAGTAGTGTTGTAAGAAGAACTTGACTCTTTTGTAATGCAAACAAGAAGCAAGGGGAAGGCTCAATTAGACATAGGTCAAGATACAAAGACTAATGAATTGAACAGGGACAAAGGGACATCCAAAGACAAGGCCAATACATGTAATGATACAAGCGAAGGAAAAGATCTCATGGTACTAGTGATGCCATTGGGCATGCATTCAACAGGGCTCATGAGGAGTTGGAGCAGTCAAATAGAGCCCATGCTCTCAAGGAATGTGAAGCTTCAAGACTACTCAAATCAATTAAAAAGAGGTTAGTATTTTTTATTTAATAAATTTTGATGCAAAATTCAGATCAAAAGTCTTACAGATAATTAATGAGGCCTCCAAAACCACACACGTGGCAAAAATTACCACTTTGAGTAAGGATAAAAATATAGGGAAATCCCCCCTCACAGATTATAAGAGCCCACATTAGAGTGCATGTGTTACAAGGATTTATTGTAGATGGAGGTTCTCACATTAACTTATTTATTGCAGATGGAGGTTCTGGCATTAACTTGATGCCTGAACATACGATGAAAAAGCTTGGACTACAAGCTTCAAGACCTTCCAACTTCATTGTGACATTGGTAGATCAAAGCATAGTGAGACCTAAGGGAGTGGTCCCTGGAGTCCTAGTTGTGATACAAGGTAACATCTTTAACTTGGATTTTGTTGTCTTAAGGCTACAAGAGGTAGATGGAAGTTTTCCCCTATTGATTGGGATACCTTGGTTAAGGCATGCCAATATGCTGCATGATTGGGGTAAGAACACAATGTGAGTAAAGCAAGAGGGAAAGGAGTTGCAACGGATATTTTTAGAAGAAGGATCAGTGTAATAGGACTCATCATAAATGTTTGAGAATGGGGAAAGTCTATGAAATCAAGTGAGACATCCTTAATGTATGCCATAAAGAACATGAGATGTTAATTTATCACCATAATTCCTCGATAACTCATAGCTTGGAAGTAAGTGCATAGCCATTTGCTCATCATCTTGCATCTTGTGATTCAATAAATTTTGATCTACTTAACTCATCACCACTCTCGTAGTCATGAGAACTCACTTTTGTAGAACAATTTCCAAGTTCATTCTCATGTTCTCTGTGTAGGTATATGGGACCATGTGTACATTGCCTAATGTCTCCGTATTTTCCTTGTTTTTGGGTGAAAAAGTATGAAAGCATGGAGCTGCAGGTGAATGTGTGTTCATGTGGGTGTATTCATGTGAATCCATGTGTGTATGTGTGCCTCTATGTTTGTATGTTGGATGACCATGTGAACCTAGTGTGGAACTCATAAATTAGCGTAATAGAAGTAGAACAAGAAACGTGAAGCATTGGTGATCTGAAAACAATAAAGCAAAGTAAAAATAGGAAAACACTAGTGCTAAAAATAAAACATACCGTGCATGCACACACAGGTACACAGGCCATGGTAATTGGAAAAGAGCATGCAGGCCGCAAACCACGCATGATGACCGTTAGAGAAAACTATGGTTTTTGTGCGCTTGAATCTCAAAAGCTCATCCTTATTTCTTATTTGTTGTGAATCACGGTGCTCTCTATTAGGTAGGCATTGAGTCTGATAGCTTCTATAGGCTTTCCATCTCTGTAGACAAGAAAAGCGAGTTTGGCAACATTTTGTAGTTGGAGTCGATGAGCGGGGATGTTAAGTGATGCTCGTCTTTTGTGCGCATATACATAGAGATAAGTATAGCAAGATACAATTGTATGATGAGAAGGAGACTTTGAGACCAGACGACGATGAGATTATTCATTGATGAGGAACGTTATATATGTGGTTCAGACGATGAGGAACATTATATATGTGGTTCAGACGATGATGAGATTATTCATTGATGAGGAACGTTATATATGTGGTTTGACCAGACTTTGAGACTAGACGATGATGAGATTATTCATTGATGAGGAACGTTATATATGTGGTTCAAGTTGGAAATCTGAGATCGAGCATTGATGAGGGACACCACTTCTATCAAGTAAAAACACTCAAAGCGTCGAACATGTGATCAGTTTCTGATTCATTCTGGCCAAAAGATGTGAAGCTTGACTTATAAGACTACATTTCAAACATCTTCCGCTTGCAGGACTTGAGGAGTAATGATGATTTGAATGTGAAAAGATCAAAGATCGGATAAAGAAGATGAAGATATTGAGATTGAGATTGAAAAGAAATTATTCTGCAGGAATTCTCTTTCGTCATTTTACAAGCATGATCCATGAGATTGAAACTCAGATTGAGAGTTTCATTGATATTACAATTACAAATGTATAATCATGTGATTGAGATTGAGATTGAGATTGAGATTGAGATTGTGAGTGAGAGTGTGATTGTGAGTGTGAATGAGATTGAGATAGCTCGGGGGTCATCATGTGGTTGAAGCTTTGTCTAGAAGCTATTCATTATATGTACAAAAGGAATTATAAAACTTGAAAGATAAGTTTATTTTCAAAAGTTTTTTTTTTAATTATTCATTGCCTCTTGATTGAATTTGGATCTTGTGTTCATGATACTAATCATTGCCTATTTGTTATGTATGTCTGATAAATTCATCTTTATGGGTTTGACAAAGAATGTTACAAGTGGTATAAGAGCAGAATCGATCCTTGCAAATGGCAGAAGGTTTGACATAAAAGATTCATGAGAAAGAGGAGCTTATGCAAAAACATGATGCAAATGATTGAGATAAGTCTTTGATATTATGGAGGAACTATAGTGATCCTTATAATACTAAGGAGATGAATGGATTAATAATGTTGAGCTAGGTTGCATTTATCCGATCGAATAATTAAAAAATACCGAATAGGTTCATTTTATTCATCGATGTCCGAATAAACACTGAAAAAAATGGATAGGGATAAACTTTCAATCAAAAGGCTTTCGATTGAAATCATTTTCGAACAAAAATTTTTCGATCGAAAAACTTTTCGATCAAAAGTTCTTATGATCGAAAATAGGTTTCTAATCAAAAAAATAAATGTTTTTACATTCAATCGAAAACATCATTCCACACATGCTTGTTTGAGAGTCTATAAAGATCTAATCCTACCAAAGAGACTTTTCTTCATAGGTAAACTTAGTGTTTTTGTTTTGCAGATTTGAAAGTACGTGTATGCATATGTGTGTATGTATGTGCATGTGTCACACATGCATACACATACTTTCATGCATACACACATGCACATACATACACACATGCATACACATACTTTCATGCACACATACACATATACACACACATACATATACACATATACATACAAAATCATACACACACATAGACATATACACATACACATACACATATAGATACTTGCACATATACATACACACACATACGTACACATATAGATACTTGCACATATACACACACATACATATACACATATACACACAAAATCATACACACACATAGACATATACACATACACATACACATATAGATACTTGCACCTATACATACACACACATATACATACACATATAGATACTTGCACATATAAACACACATACATATACACATATACACACAAAATCATACACACACATAGACATATAAACATACACATACACATATAGATACTTGCACATATACATACACGCACATATACACACACATGCATACATACACACATGCATACATACACACATGCATACACATGCATATGCATACATACATAGATACATGCATACACACATGCACATACATACACACATATGCATACACATGCACATACACAAATATACACACATATACTCACATATACACACATACATACACACATATATACACATACACAAATGCACACATATATGATATGCATACACATACATTTACAAATGCACACATATGCATACACACACATACACATATAAATACTTGCACATATACACATATGTAATGGAGACCTCTAAATCTCCAAATGCTTGATCAATGCTGATTCAAGAACACTTCTATATCAATAGACCAAAATTTACACAAATATTACCATGATTTACAAAATCATTCACAAACACTTCTCTGTTTGAAGTTTCTTCTTCTTCAAAGAATTTGCTTCAAAGATTAACTTCATTACCTGTAAACGTCTTCAACTTTCTTCAATCTAATGATGCACATACATCCACGCTACCTTTGTGTAATCATAACATTCATTAGATCTTGAAAAGAATCATTAAATCTCTGATTTGATCATTAATACCAAATGTATGTTAGAAACTATCTTTCTGAACAATCGATTTTGACATAGTCAACTTCTCAAGTTGATTTCTCACAAAACAAGTCCCGTTTTGCTAAATGCTTTTAGCCACAACTTCCTTGCCCTCTAACTTAGATTTGCTCACTTATCAAAAAATTTACATTATGCATTGAGATCTAAGCAAAACTCTGACACGAAAAAATGTGCGACTCTGAGAGCTTTATCTGCAAACTTTACATATACATGTTCATATTGATCCTACATACAACCTGAAAAGAATTAGACCATGAAAATTTGAGCATATTTTGATTAAATTATAAACTAGATGTATACAAAAGATTTCCTAATCCACTTGATCAGGGTGAGAGAAATCAGAGAAAGACTCAATGCTAACTCAAGAAGATGACTCTCTACACATCTATCACATGAACTCTTGACTTCTAATAACTCTCAAACACAATTTCTTTACATTATTGACTTATATACATATGATTCTAGACTCATCCCGCATCTATTACATTATTCCTTTATCATTATAATAAACATCTATACCTATTATACAATAATTTCCATCTATAATGTACATATGTATACAAGCTACATTTCTTAGATCTCTTCACTTCTTTCAATGACTTCTTTGAATTTATTTTGATTTTTGACCTGCTTCAACCACTTCATAATCATCAATTGGTGATTTCTTTGTTCCAATAGCTCCCCCTCAATCACTAAATTGTGATTATGCCATTCTTCTTTATTCCTGCCATCTCTTTGAACTTCTGTAATTTAGGTCCATCTAAGCTCTTTGTCAACATATTTGCAACTTGCTCTTTTGTTCGTGTATACAAGACTTCAATCTCTTTGTCAAGAACCTTTTCTCTCAAGAAATGATACTGAATCTCTATGTGGTTAGTCCTAACATGAAAAATAGGCTTAGCTGCCAAACATAATGAACTCATGTTATCTCCAAAAATAATTGGAGTACTCGGATCAACTCCAAAACTCTTCAATAAGGTCTTCAACCATATCACTTCCTTTGAAGCCTCTACCATTCCTTTATACTCAGCTTTTGTGGATGACAAAGCGACTGTATGTTGCTTCTCTGTGCACCAAGAGATTAACTTTTATCCAATATAACAGAGATAACCATGAGTAAACCTTCTATCATCTAAATTACTTGCCCAATCTGCATCACTACACTTTGATTCTTGTGTCAGAAGTAAAACCATAATACAAACCTTCACTCAAGGTTCCCTTGAGATATCTAAGTACCCTTTGAGCTACAATCCAACGAGTTTTCTTTGAACAATGCATAAATTGTGATAAGACACCAACTGCATATGATAGATCTAGTCTTGTCAAGGTAGCATAGATCAAAATACCTACCAAACTTTGATATTTCCTCATGTCATTAAATTATTCTCCTCCATATCTACTCAATTTATGATTTACCTCCAATGGCATGGTTGAAGTCTTACAATTTTCCATGTTAAACTTGATCGGAAGATTCTTCAAGTATCTCTCTTGTGTAACATATACTCCATGTTGAGTATACATAATCAGCATTCCTAAGAAATAAGACAAGTTTCCCAAATCACTTATCTTAAAATCCTTTTCTATTTGCTTCTTAAGCTCCTTGATTCTGTGAGCATTTCTACGTGTGAGAATAATATCATCTACATAAATACACACATATATGAACCCATCTTCACTTGCCTTCACTAGCAAGATACTATCTGCTTTTGAAGCTTGATATCCAAATTCATTCAAGAACTTAACAAGTCTGTAATTCCATGCCCTTGGGGCTTGCTTCAAACCATACAAAGCTCTCTTGAGCTTACATACATAATCTGATCCAATTGAATCCATGAAACCCTCTGGTTTCTCCATGTATACCTCATCTGCAATATATCCATTCATAAATGCATTCTTCGCATCTAATTGTGACAACTTCCATCCTTTACAAGCAACAATAGCAATTAGGGTTCTAATTGTAGACATCTTAGCAACTGGACTAAAGGTTTCATCATAGTCTATCCCATAAGTTTGGGCATAACCTTTAACCACAAGTCAAGCTTTGTACCTAGACACCTCACCATTTGCAAACCTCTTTGTCTTTACACCCATTTACACCCAATTACCTTCTGATTTCTTGGTCTTGGGACCGATTCCCATATCCCATTTTCAAGTAGATCATCATACTCCTCTTGCATTGCCTTCTCCCAATTCTGTTTTCCTTTAGCTTCTTCATATGTGGTTGGATCTTCATCGATCTTAACAATATAAGCATAATCTTTTGTTGTTAAGAAAGATGTATCAAAGATATACCTTATAGGTTGCTTTCTTTCTCTCAAAGATCTTTTGACCTCTGCATTTCTTGAAGTCTCAGTTGCATCTGATTATGGATCAAATCTTGGGCTATCTTCATCATTATCCTACAATTTACTTTTACAATCATCGTCATCAATATCTTCTTCATAAACCTTCACTTTTATCTTCCCTTTCCTTTGAATTTCTTCAAAATATGCATAATCATTAGCTGACCCTGTATACCATGTGCTTTGCTTTTGAAATGTAACATCTTTTGTGACAAAAAATTGCTTTGTAGATGGACTCCATAATTTGTATCCCATCTATCTATCATCACACCCAATGAACACACACTTCTTTGCTTTGGGCTCTAGCTTATGTCTTAATTGAGAAGGAACATAAGCATATGCCAAACATCCAAATACCTTACAATGATCAAGAGTAGGTTTCTTACCCCACCATGCTTCATGAGGTGTTCTACCATCCAAAGCTTTGCAGGGCAACCTATTCACAAGGTATGTTGTAGTGTTGATAGCTTCTGCCCACAAGTAATTAGGACAATTCTTCTTATTCATCATTGATCTTGCAAACTCTACAAGAGTTCTATTTCTTCTTTCTGCAACTCCATTTTGTTGAGAGGAGTACCTACAAGTTACTTCTCTTTTTATACCTACAGTCCACAAATAATCATCAAACTCTTTAGAAAAATATTCTCCCCTTCCATCTGATCTCAACCTATTGAGCTTTTGTCATGTAATCCTTTTTGCATAAGCATGATAATGCTTCGAATGTCTTGAACACTTTAGATTTTTCCTTTATTACATAAAGTGTAATCCATCTTGTTGCATCATCAACAAACAACACATAATATATGGATCCATTTATGCTATAGTCCCTTGAAGGACCCCACACATCTGTATGAACCAACTCAAACATATTTGAATACTTGTATCTTGATTTATGGTATGAGCTTGTGTGAGCTTTACCTAATTGACAGGTTTCACACTTATATACCATGTGTTGACCTTCAACATTTGGCAATCCAAGTACTACATCATTCTTTGACATTTCTTTTATAGCTCTCTCATTGAAATGACCTAGCCTTTTATGCCATAGGTCTAACTCAGACATCTTTTGACTTCCATAAGTAAACAATGCATGTCCCACATTACATTGGACCTTGAGAGTGAAAAGCCTTCCTTTCTTTTGACCTGTAATGATACTTCTATATCCGTGATTTAGATCTTGTACATATACACCATCATTTGTGAATCTGACTTCATATCCCTTCTCCACAATTTGACCTACACTTATCAAATTTTTAGGAATAGTAGGAACATAAAGTACCTTAGTTAAGAGTGTGTTCCCACTCTTTGTCTTCATTGATCCAATGCTTTCCACCTTATGCTTGGTGTTGTCTCCTGTTTGAACTATATGTCCACTCACCTTTGCTTCCATATCAATCATCAATGATATGTTGCCACTCAGATGATTGCTACATCTTGAGTCAATATAGAATAACCTTTGATCTCTTTCCATTGCTTCGTGTGTTGCATTCAAGATGAGAGTCAAGTCATCCTTCTAATATGATGCATAATTGTAATAAGTATTATTATAGGACTGAGGTTGAAAACTTCTTCCACCTCCTCTAACATATGAAGTTCTACCACCTCTTCCTCTGAAGTTACCTCTTTGATTTCTGCCTCCTCTACCTCTTTGATTGAAACTCTGATTATGACTTCCACTATTTTGATTGTTATACCAACAATCATTTACCAGATGATTTGTTCTGCCACAAATCCAACAAGCTTTAACATTATCTTTGTTCTTACCTCATCTTCCTTTGCCTCTTGAATTCATCTTCCCTCTTGTGAAATAAACTTGGCTTGAAGATCCTTCATCATCAGTTGACTGCTTTCCTTTGACATTCTTTTTCTTATCCTTAGAGTACATAGCTTTGCTTGCACTCCTATCATTATCTCCCTTAATGTCCTGCTGAAAAGTTAGCATGTGTCCTAGCAATTGATTAAGATCACAAGTAAAATGATCTAATGACAATGAAAGGCTTCCATTTCTCGTCTCCTCTCAGACTTGTAAGTATTTTTCTTACCAACTTATCCTCTTCAATATCTTCATCTACTGCTCCCAAGCTATCTGCAATATCCTTCATTCTTGCCACATAATTACAAATTGATTGTGAGCTCTTCTCCTTGAAGGTTGTGAACTCAGCCCATAATGAGGCCTTCCTTGACTTGGTTATATTTTGAAAATGCTCTTCCAAAGCATTCCACACATCTGCTGCAGTTTCTAATCCTCTAATGTGAGGTAGAAGATAATCATTTATAGCCATGTAAATGATACTCCTAGCTTGAGCATCCTTCTTCATCCAATTCTTTAAATATGCAAGCTCCTCCCTAGTTGGAACACCAGGACCTTCAAACTCAGGCTTTTCTTCTTCTCCTGTAATGAATGCCATCAAATCTTTGCTCATGAGGTGTGCCTCCATCCTCATGGACCAAGCTAGATAGGTTTTCCTATCTAGCTTATCAATCTGCAAGCTTTCCCCCATCTTTTGATCTTTGTCTCTGCAAATGTTAAGATAAATGAATATGCTTTGTAACCTTAATGCAAAACTTCAATCTTTCAGATCCTCTCAAGCTCAATCTTCACACTTCTTCAGGTTTTCTTCAAGAATTTAATCTTGTGCACCTTTTATTTGAAGAAACTTCAATGTCTGCAACACTCCGAACTTCAAATGCTCTTTACTTCACTTTATATTGCACCTTAAGCTCTAATACCATTGATGGAGACCTCTAAATCTCCAAATTCTTAATTGATGCTGATTTAAGAACACTTCTATATCATCCATGGACCAAAATTTACACAAATATTACCATGATTTACAAAATCCTTCACAAACACTTCTCTGTGTGAAGTTTCTTCTTCTTCATAGAGTCTGCTTCAGAGATTAACTTCATTACTTGCAAACATCTTCAAATTTCTTCAATCTAATGATGCACATACCTCCACACTACCTTTCTGCAATCATAACATTCATTATATCTTCAAAAGAATCATTAAATCTCTGATTTGATCATTAATACCAAATGTATGTGAGAAACTATCTTTCTGAACAATTGATTTTGACATAGTCAACTTGTCAAGTTGATTTCTCACAACACAAGTCCCATTTTGCTAAATGCTTTTAGCCACAAATTCCTTACCTTCTAACTTAGATTTTGAAGCTCACTTATCAAAAACTTTACATTGTGCATTGAGATCTAAGCAAAATTCTGACACAAAAAAATGTGTAACTCTGAGAGCTTTATCTGCAAACTTTACATATACATGTTCCTATTGATCATACATACAACCTGAAAAGAATTAGACCATGAAACTTTGAACATAGCTTGATTAACTTCTAAATTAGATGTATACAAAAGATTTCCTGATCCACTTGATCAAGCTGAGAGAAATCAGGGAAAGACTCAATGCTAACTCAGGAAGATGACTCTCTACACATCTATCACATGAACTCTTGCCTTCTAATAACTCTCACACACAATTTCTTTACATTATTGACTTATATACATATGATTCTAGACTCATCCTACATCTATTACATTATTTATTTATCACTCTAATAAACATCTATACCTATTATACATGGATTTTCATCTGTAATGTACATATGTATACAAGCTACATTTCTGAGATCTCTTCACTTCCTTCAATGACTTATTTGACTTTATTTTGATTTATGACCTGCTTCAAGCACTTCATAATCATCAATTGGTGATTGCTTTGTTCCAACAATATGCACATACACATATACATATAGATACTTGCACATATACATACACACACACACATACACTCACATGCATACATACACACATATGCATACACATGCATATGCATTTATACATAGATACATTTATACACACATGCACATACATACATACATATGCATACATACACATATGCATATATACTCACATGCATACATACACACATGCATATGTACATACTCACATACATGCATACACACATGCATATGTACATACTCACATACATACATACACACATGCATATGTATATATACATAAACACAAGCACATACACACAGTAAATGGACTTGAGCCTTGAAAAAAACTAAGCACAGTCAAGAAATCTAATTTGCCTTCACAATCATGTACAAGTAAGTAAAGTTAGGAAAGAGAGTTCTTGATGCATCAAGAACCAACTCTACACATATGCACATATGGTATTTTCATTTTTTTTACTTGTTTGCATCTTTTATGTCGTAAGTATCCAAGGATCAAGTGCATAAGTGGATTTCTATCAAAACTTCGCCATCCCTCTTGATGCTATTGTCTCAACAAGTTGATTTCTTTCCTCCCAACAAGTCCCTCTTGATGCTATTGTCTTGATGCCAACATCTCAGCTAGGCGCAGGCTCTTGTTGTATCAATACAATACAACTTCCTAAAGAAGATCTATGGCTAAAACAATAACATAGACCATATCTTTGTCTTTTCCATGGCCAAAATTGAATCCCAATTGTTTCATTTAATGAAGATTTCTTGTTAAACAAACTTGAATAGTTGTACACATGTTAGAGGCCAATTTTGGGATGCATGGAGAGTTCAATATGATGGGTGATATAAAATTACACTTATTTTGAATTGTGGATCAATTAATATTGTTGTTTGAGTATGTTTGTGCTATTTTGTGTATGAGAAATTATGTGTGTGATTCCATGTGCATCCATGTGAAGTATGAAACCGTGGAATCGAAAGTAAAAGTTAAAACATGCAAACGTTAAAAGAAAAGATCAATAAGCCCTTAGAAAACAAAAGGTCTAATCACACGAAAAGATGCGGAAAGCAAATAACTATTTTAAGATTAGGAATGTGCGCATAGATAGATTTTAGGGAGATTCTATGGTTGCATATGGGCACAGAGTCCTAAGAATGGTGTGGATCTAAGAAGAAGAAAAGAGAAAGTCTTAGTTCTCATCAGATATACAAAGCCGTAGATGTCAAAAATATGTGTGGAAGAAAGCAGATATGTGAACACAATAGAAAGTCAAAGACGAAAGAATATCTTATTATTTTCGAATATACATCGAACAAAGATAACGAACAATCCTTAGTGGCTTTCACATAACCATCTCTTGATAATAAATAGTGAAAAAAAATGTAACTCTTGATAATAAACAGCAACGCTATCTTCTATATACACATATATCCATAGACCCGTAAGATATTATTACATAACGAGATCCTTTTCACAAATATCACTTTAATTGATCATTGAAAAATAATAGATGCTCTATTTTGAGTTTTGGAGAACATTACAATTGAAGAAGATTGAAAGCTATAGATAGTTAGACTAGTGTGTGTTCTTTTTGGTAATTAAGGGTTGTGTGTATGTGTATGTGTATGTGTATGTGTATGTGTATGTGTATGTGTATGTGTATGTGTATGTGTATGTGTATGTGTATGTGTATGTGTATGTGTATGTGTATGTGTATGTGTATGTGTATGTGTATGTGTATGTGTATGTGTATGTGTATGTGTATGTGTATGTGTATGTGTATGTGTATGTGTGTGTGTATAATTGTATGTGTATGTGTATATTTGTAGATTTGTATCGAACAGATGTCCTAGCTTTGAATAGGATAATTCCTTAATTGATATAGATTGAATATAGGTTTCGAACTCTGAGGAAAGAGTTCTTCAAAGAGGGGAAGAATGTAATAGGACTCACCATAAATGTATGAGAACAGGGAAAGTCTATGAAATCAAGTGAGACATCCTTAATGTATGCCATAAAGAACATTATATGTTAATTTATCACCAGAATTCCTTGATAACTCATAGCTTGGAAGTAAGTGCATAGCCATGTGCTCATCATCTTGCATCTTGTGATTCAATACATTTTGGTTTACTTAACTCATCACCACTCTCGTAGTCATGAGAACTCACTTTTGTAGAACAATTTCCAAGTTCATTATCATCTTCTTTGTGTAGGTGTATGGAACCATGTGTACATTGCATAATGCCTCTATGTTTTTTCTTGTTTTTGGGTGAAAATGTATGAAAGCATGCTGGTGAATGTGTGTTCATGTGGGTGTATTCATGTGAATCCATGAGTGTGTATGTGTGCCTCTATCTTTGTAAGTGTTGGTGCAATTAAGCCCAAGCCTACATTTTTTATCATCTCACTTATGCTTAACTTAATGGCATAACCTTCATATGTTCAACCTCTTGTAATTCTACTTCACAATTACTTTTGTAAAAGTGAAATATACCCACGAGGAGTTAAGAAGCACAAAATATCGTATCATTTGATAGTTGAGGTTCAAGAGAGAATCAGTTCTATACTTCAGCATTCATTTTAAATAGAGATTTGAATTTGAATTCAAATCCTTTGGCTCCAACAATAACTATAAAAAGAAGATATGAAAGGTCCGCATGTATCTCGAGATTCAGAGATCATTTGGATGTACTTTCATTGAGAAGAGGAGCTCATCTCATAGCTCACTCACTTCTCACTCATTGAGCAATGGTTGACGGCTAATGACATTGTACTTTTACATGATTTAATACATACATGATCATTACTTCTTGTCCTCATTTCTCTGTCATAACTCCATCAGAACAGTGATTTTGTCAGAGTTTGTTCTCACTATATAGTTGATCATTTCCTATGATTTAAAGAATGATAGATCGAGCATTCTGTCTATTTTAACCCTACAAAGTTTCATTATTAATGCCTCTCATGATCGTCAGATATTAATCCATCTTTGCTTATTGGTCTATTAACTATCAAGGCCCGTAAATGTCGGAATGCTTGGTTGATTTGCTAAACATATTTCTCTGCATATATTTCATCATTTTTTATGATATCACTCATGATTGGTAGCTTGTTAAACTAATTAGAGTTCCCTAAAAGGAATTTAATCAATTTTTGTTGTGCTTAGAGAATTGTTCAAAACACTGAATAGGTGTGAGGACCAAAATAGCAAGTTTTGGACCTTGGATTATATTTCTACCTATCTGTTTTGATCCTACCATTAGTGGATCATCTTCCAAGCAACATATGTGATTATTTAGGCTTATTAGCTAGCTATAGAGGCCCAAAACACTCTCCATCCATTACTTGTAGCAGGTGTGAAGCAGGTTTTAGCTACACCAATTCATCTCTTGTGAATATCCACCATCTCCTCCAACAGTGGTATCAGAACAAGCATAATCAAGATGGGAGAAGGATTTCCATCCTTCATTGATAAATTGGATAGGAACAACTACTCAGCATGGTCACTAAGGATGAAAGCATACCTTCAAGGGAGAAGCTTATATGGATACATCTCAGGAGATGAAGACATGCCAATTTTCAGGAGCAAGCATCAACCAACAAGGTAAGAGTAAGAAAGGTTGACCACATGGTGTGCAAAGGATGATCTCGCCAAGTCATATCTACATAACTCAATCTTTGATTTCTTGTTACCACATTTTAGGAATTGCAAGACCTCCCAAGAGACTTGGGAAGTGCTTTCATCATATTTCTCCTCAAAAACAAGAGCTAGGAAGAATCAGTTGTGGATGGAGTTCACAACCCTGAAGAAACAACCAAAGCAAGGAGTGGCTGATTATGTAACCAAAATGAAAGATGCAGTTGACCAGCTTGCAAGAATTGGAGAAAAGATAGAGGAAGAACACATAGTGAGGTAGATCATCAATGGAATTAAGGCTGATGACAAGTGGGAGTCCTTCACCACAGCAATGGACCTCTACATGGATATGCAAATACTTGATCTCAACACCTTGATGGGGCAAATCTTTGCCCATGAGACAAAGCTCAACAAAAATGGTGACAACTCAAGAGGTAGGTAATCTTTTGCCCTTTATACAGATAAGAATAAAGCTAAGGATAAAGGTAAAAGCAAGAAACAAGAAGAACAGGCTAGTAATTCTCAAGCGAATTATGCAGGAAGAGGAAGAGGTGTTAGAGGAAGGGGCAGATGAGGGAAGTAAGGCAGGAGGAGACCCTAAAACAATTCACCATGCAACAGTTGTGGTCTCAACAAACACACTACAAAAGAATGCTACAAAAATACAAGGAACCAAATGGGAAGAGGCTTCCATAGAGGAATCTATGGACAATCTAGAGGCAGGTACAACAATGGTGGAGGCAACTACAACTATAACTACAATTAAAGCTACAACAACAACAATTATCAAGAAGGCTTTAGAGGAGGAAGGTACTTCAACAACTATGCTGAAGATCAAGAAGACTCTCTACTCATCATGAACATAACATCCAAGCAAGGTAAAGATGATGAGCATCTCTTCTACATTGATTCAGGTTGTTCCAATCATGTGGTAGGAAATGTATATCTATTATCTAATCTTGAAGAACCCAAGGGGAAGCATGAAGTAAAAACAGGTGATGACACTAAACACTCAGTCAAGCAAATTGGAAATGTCAAAAAATCTGATGGTAGTATGAATCTTTTGAGCAAAGTTTTGTATGTGCCTAGTATAACCAAAAACCTAATTAATGTTGGGTAGATTGTAGAGAAAGGTCTATAGGTCAGGTTCACTAAGCATGGAGCATATGTGGAAGACCCCCAACAAGGCTTCAAAAGGATTTCCAAAGGTGAGAAGTCAGGTAGATTGTTTACATTTGAAATTGAAGACAGAAGGAACATAACACTATTCAGTTATAGAGATCAAACCTTATCTGAGTTGGAAATATGGCACAAAAGGCTAGGGCACATAGGAGAAAGAAATCTGAAACAAATATACAGGGATCAAAGTGTGCTTGGCATTCCCAATATGACCAAGTAGCACATGATATACAAATATGGAGCTTGCCAATTTGGCAAGGCTCATAGGCAACCATTCAATAGGAAAGGATACATCCATGAAGACTATTTGGAGCTTGTACACACTGATGTGTGGGTTCCTAGCGAAGATCGATCCATCTCAGGTTCAAGGTACTATGTGTCATTTATTGATGATTACAATAGATGGACAATCCTCTATTTCATGAAGCATAAGGATGAGGTATTTACATTTTTCAAGAAGTATTTGGCACTAGTTGAAAACCAAACAGGAAGGACCTTGAAGAGAATCAGGTCTGATGGAGGTGGTGAGTACTTTTCACATGAGTAACAACCAGGTATACTCCTGAATTGAATGGAGTGGCAGAGAGAAGGAACACGTTAATTGTTGAAGTAGCTAGGTCTATGTTACATGAGAAAACAATTACCTAATTATTTATGGGTAGTGGCTATTTCCACAACCACCTACTTGGTCAATAGGCTTCCATCCAAATCTTTGGATGGTATGACACCATATGAAGCATGGAATGGCAGGGGACCCTTGTTGGATCATCGCAAAATATTTGGGTGCATTGCCTATGCACACATCCCATCACACATTTCTCAGCCTTAGGGTACACACAAAGGAAGCTTGACCCTAAGGCTAAGAAATGTATATTTATTGGGTATGATCAGAATCAAAAGGGATATAGACTATACAATCCCACTAACAAGGCATTCATAGTTAGTAGGGATGTAGTATTTGATGAGAATAATTCATGGTTTGAAGATTATTGCAAGAACGTCAAGTTTGTCCAAAACTGGTTGCAAAAGAGGCAAACAAAAAAGAGGATGGAATGGTTGTTGCATAAGCCTCTACACCCAAATCAGAGTCTACAAATCTTGTGCAGAATTAAGAATGGGTGGTTACTATTGTATGCAATTATGACCCATCTTCTCATGAACAGTGTATGTATGTAGTAGACTCAAATGTTTGGTACTTTGAAAGTGGGGCAACCAAACATATTACCTCAGAGCATAGTTTCTTCACTTCACTTGATCCTGCACCTATAGGGAATACTCTCACATGTAGCAACAACTCCTCTTATCCTATCACGGGAGTTGGTAAGATCATTCTAACTACTGTTGATGGTAGTTCTTTTACATTGTCGAATGCTTTATTTATGTCAGAGATCAAGAAAGTTCTCTTATTAGTTTCAGCATTAGCCAAGATCGGCTTGGTTGTGAAGTTTGTTCATGACATATGTACAAGTTCATGATCTGTCAAATGGCGATGTCATTACCGCTTCTTGCATTTTGTGTCCTAGGTTGTATAAGCTGATAGATTATGCAAAATTTGTGAATGATTCAGCATGTGGAGTTCAAGATTCTCACACTATGTCAAATGCAAAGCTTTGGCATGCATGCTTTGGTCATTTGAATTTTGCTAGTTTGCTACACCAAAAGAAATCAAAAATGGTGTCCTCTCTGCCCAAACTTGAGGCACTTGGTAAACATGTCTGTGAAGGCTATATTTTGGGCAAAATGTAACATTGTTCCTTCCCAAAAGATGGTTTAGTACAAGCTACTCAAAAAGTGTAGCTTGTTCATAG
Source organism: Ceratopteris richardii (assembly GCA_020310875.1). Classification (NCBI taxonomy): domain Eukaryota; kingdom Viridiplantae; phylum Streptophyta; class Polypodiopsida; order Polypodiales; family Pteridaceae; genus Ceratopteris; species Ceratopteris richardii. The sequence goes on along the minus strand of CM035416.1, from coordinate 44,611,897 downwards.
TGATATTTGTGGTCCTATGCAAACACCTTCTTTTAGGAACTATCTTTACTTCATGACTTTCATTGATGATTTTTCTAGGGATGCATAGTATATCCACTAAAAGAGAAGTCCAAAGTGTTTATGTGCTTCAAACAGTTTCTAGTTTTGGCTGAAAACTTGTTAGCATGTAAAATGGGCACCCTCCATTCTGATCGAGGGGAGGAATATATGTCTTCTGATTTTAATGCATTTTTGGTTGAACATGGGATAAAACATCAGTGTATAGTGTCATATACACCTCAACACAATGGAGTTATTGAAAGGAAGAACAGGTCACTCATGGAGACGGTGAGGTGTATGGTCAAGATTGCGGTTTTACCACATAGTTTCTAGCTTGAGGTTGTTATGTGTGCAGCATATGTACTTAACAGGTGTCTCACTAAAGCATTGCAATCTATCACTCCATAAGAGGCTTGGCATGGTTGCAAGACATTTATTGCTCACATGTGTGTCTTTGGTTGTCTGGCATATGCATTAGTGTGTAAACAACAATGCAAGAAATTGGATGAAAAAAGAAGTGAAATGTTTTTTTTTGTATATTTCTGAAAGCAAAGGCTATTGTATGTATCATCCAAAGAATAAACGCATTTTGGTTAGCCATGATGTTGTTTTTTTTTTAAGATGCTATTCAGCCATTACTTTCATGTACTAAGGAGACATCACTTAGCTCCAAAGATGTGTATGATACTTTGCTACCCCCTTTTACAAGTGGAAAATCTAGTGTTGGTCCAAATGAGGCAATTTCTCAACCTTTATAGGTTTCACATAATGATTTAGATCATTCCATTTCTGGTGTAGATTTGCATGATGCACTTATTGATGAGAGAACTAATATAGAGGAGGCAAAAACTATGCCTAAATGGCTGGTGCAAACTTTGCAAGATAGCAAATTAGATGCACCTCTGTCATATCATACTCGTTCAAGCTCTCATTGTTAGAGTTCAAGGTCTGCGGAAGCATGCGAACAACACAAGGAAGAATAAGAAGCTTGGATCACAATACACAATATTGAATGTATTATCACTAGAATGTAAAAAGATAAGTAACCCATTAGAGCAATAGGCATATATACAAGCTAGGGGAAAAAACCTCCTTAAAGAGGGAAAAAAGTGCCCCGATATTCTTAATGTGCTCACACACATCACTACCTAAATATATCAAAAAATCCCCCCTAGGAGTGATGTGGTGAACAAGGAGATAGCACTCATGTATAAGGAAGTGTCAAGCTATGTGGACTCAATCCACAAAGTGAAGTAAGCCCAAAGCTTTGCGGAAAGCTTCAAACTTCTCCCTAGGCAGAGCCTTCATAAAAAGATCTGCAATGTAGTGCAAGCATGGAACACAGGGTTCTTCGCAAATGCCAATGCACTCTACCTATCACTAAAGATGGTGGTGGTAGAAGAATGACCAACACCCAAAACAGCCATAAGGCATCTGAGCCACACACACTCAATAGTTGCTATGAAGGCTGCCCTATGCTCAGCCACACAACTAGAAGTGGCCTTCGTAGGTTGCTTCTTGCTCAACCAAGATATACATGAGCTATCAAGCATGAAGCAAAAGCCACTAGTAGACACATAAGTGTCATAGCAACTAACCCAGTCAGAGTCAAAAAAAGCATGCAAATCTAGCAATAGTGATCCCCCCTTGGGATAAAACAATCCAAGTAGCCGGGTACCACTCAAGTAGCAAAAGATGTACTTAAGCACCTGCCAATGCTTGACACCTAGGCAATGCATAAACCTACTTATCTGTGAGATAGCAAATAGAATATCTGGCCAAGTAATGCATAAGTAAATCAAGCATCCAACAGCCCACTGATAGAGAACAACATCAAATGTGTCTCCAGCATAATGAAGACTCAATCATAAACCTATCTCCATCTGAGTGGCAATAGGTTTACAATCTTCAAGGCCAAAATGTTGAAATAATGTGCCAATATATTTGGTTTGACATAAAGCTATTCCGCCATCAACTTGCATAAGCTAAATGCCCAAATAATCATGCAAATGCCCCAAATCCGACATCTCAAATGAGGCATGTAAATCAATCTTAAAATCAGCAATATGCTTCTCATGCGGACTAGTGAGCAACATGTCATCAACAGACACAACAATGATCAGAAGCACATCATTTGCACGCTTAACATATAAGGTTCTTTCATTTGGAATGTTCTCAAAACCATGTGCAATCAGATAGGCATGTATCTTTTCATACCAAGCACGTGGTGCTTGCTTTAAACCATATAATTCCTTGTTTAGCTTGCACACCTGGTTTTCATGCCCTTTTTGCACAAACCAATGGGGCTAAAAAACATACACTTATTCATGCAAATCACCATTTAGAAATGAAGTTTTAATGTACAACTGATGTACATTCCAACCATGATGAGTTGCAAGTGCACAGATGCTACGAATAGTAGTCAGTCGGCAAGTAGGAGCAAAGGTCTCATCAAAATCAATTCCTCTTTCTTGAGCATAACCCTTTGCAACAAGCCTAGCCTTATACTTGTCAATTGTTCCATCAAACTTGCGCTTTAGCTTGTATACCCACTTAGTGCCAATGGCCTTCTTTCTAAGAGGCAAGTCACACAAAGACTAGGTACCATTCTTCATTAAAGCATCATATTCAGATTGCATAGCAGCCATCCAATTTTTTGAATTTTGTGCTTCATCAAACGAAACAGGTTCATTCCCATCACAAAAACTAGAGGCAGTCATAGCATAGCAATCTGATGTAAAAGAGGCATTATGAGAGCCTCAAGGAGTACGATATGATAGAGGTGCATTTAGTTATCATGCAAAGTCTACACCAGTCATTTTGGCATAGTTTTTGCCTCCTTAATATCAGCTCTCTCATCAACAAGTGCATCATGTAAATCTGCATCAAAAATGGAATGATCTACATCATCGCATAAAACTTGTAAAGGCTAAGAAGTTGCCTCATTAGGACAAGCACTAAACTATCCGCTTGTAAAAAGAGGCAGCAAAGTACCATACATGTCTTTGGAGCTAACAGATGTGTCCTTAGTACATGAAAGTAGTGGATGAATAGAATCTTCCAAAAAAAAATGCATCACGGCCAACCAAAATGTGTTTAGTCTATGGATGATACAGACGATAGCCTTTGCTTTCAAAATTGTACCCAACAAAAATACATTTCACTGCTTTATCATCCGATTTCCTGCGTTGTTGTTCAGGAACTAATGTGTATGCCAAACAACTAAAAACACACAAGTGAGCAATAGATGGCTTATGACCATGCCAAGCCTCATATGGAGTGATAGACTGCAATGCTTTAGTGGGACACCTGTTAAGTACATATGGTGCACACATGATAGCCTCAAGCTAGAAACTATGTGGTAAAGCCTGACTCTTGACCATACACCTCGCCATCTCCATGAGTGACATGTTCTTGCATTCAGCAACTCCCTTCTTGAGGTATATATAGCATTGTACACTGGTGTTTTATCCCACATTCAACCAGAAATACATTAAAGTCAGAAGACATGTATTCCCAACCTTGATTAGAACGGAGGGTGCCCATTTTACATGCTGATAGATTTTCATCCAAAACCAAAATCTATTTGAAGCACATAAACACTTCGGGCTTTGCTTTCAATGGATATACCCATGCATGCCTAGAAAAATCATCGATGAAAGTCACAAAGTAAAGATAGTTCCCATAAGAAGGTGTCTGCATAGGACCACAGACATCATTGTGAACAAACTGTAATTTTTTAGTAGCTCAAACTGAACCATCTTTTGGGAAGGAGGAACACTGCATTTTGCCCAAAATATAGCCTTCACATACATGTTTACCAGGTGCCTCAATTTTGGGAAAAGAGGATACCATTTCAGATTTTTGGAGGCATAGCAAACTAGCAAAATTAATATGACCAAAGCATGCATGCCAAAGCTTTGCATCTAAAATAGCTTGAGAATCATGTACTGCACATGCCAAATCATTCACACATTTTTCATAGTCTATGAGCTTATACACCCATGACATAAAATGCTAGAAGCAATAATCACCTTGCCATTTGATAAATCATGAACTATACATCTATCATCAACAAATTTCACAACCAAGCCAATCTTGGCTAAAGTTGAAACTGATAACAGATTCTTCTTGATCCCTAGCACAAATAAAGCATTTGACAATGTAAAAGAACTACCATCAACAATAGTCAAAATGATCTTACCAACTCCCATGATAGGATAAGAGTTGTTGGTGCATGTGACAGTATTCCCTGTAGCTTCAGGCTCGCGTGAAGTGAAGAAACTGCACTACAAGGTAATATGTTTGGTTGTCCCACTATCAATGTTATCAGGATCTTGCTCACACGCACACAGAGGTTATGGATGTAGAAAACACAAAAAAAATAAACATGCAAGGACATGAGACAGAACGCGGTATTGGGTGCAATCTCCCCCCATGCACTTTGTTTTGATAGTCCATAGAGTGCATGTATTTATAGGAATTTTTTATTATGTCGAAAAGAGTGGTTACATGAGAGCAGCTTCGAAAAGCATGCATGAAAGTAAAAGTTGGTGACTTTTGTAGAAAGCCTTTGCTTTCAATATCCGAAATTGTTGTCTATAATGACCCTTATTCTAACCACTACTTTTCTACTTGTTTCCAACAATAGAATCTTCTACGCGGATTTATTTACAAACTAAATTATAAGTCGGGTTATTGATATCCGTCCTAAAGTCAGATTATTGATGTCCATCCTAAAGTCGGATTATTGATGTCCGCCTTTCACAGCCTCATGAACCTTTAGTTGCTGTATCAAAAACACTAAAACACATTAATACATTAATAAATTAACACTCCAACAATGCCTTGTTCAACATATTCCATAATTTATAACATGCCCCTTAGTTGAAAAAGCAGCTAACCTCAGTTGATAAAAAAATATATAAACATGGATAGCCAATCACATGTTCCATCACTAAACGAAAATAAGCATGTTCCATGTAAAAACACATGCATGGAAATGTTCAGGGAGAAATTACATTAATGTGTTTGTGTATGATATGCAAAAATTAAGTGGTCGTAATGAGGTATTAATTGTGTTTTATGTATCCATTGACATTCTTCAATAGAGTGATTTTTGTATTTAACTAAATATCGATGATATTGAGTACTTGTGCATGTAGTAGTGACATCATGATCAATTATTTTCTCAGGAACCAAGATTTCAGATTATTCTTCAATTAAAGGAGGGTCATCAAGAAGTGGAGTGAGTGGTAAAGTTCCTTTAATTGGTTTAAGTAAACTAATATGAAAAGAATTATGTATATTCCAATGAGATGGTATATCTAATCTAATTGAATTATCATTAATTTTTTGTATAATGTGAAATGGTCCATAATAGTGTGGTACAAGTTTAATTTTAGGATGCTATAAAATATTTTTGAGACGTCTTTTAATGATACACAACCACACAAGATCATTTTCCTTGAATTCCTTAGCTAATCGTTTTGTATTAATATTACATGTGTATCGCTCTTGACTTTTCCTAATGTGCTCATGAACATCGTGAAGTATAGAAATGTGAACTTGAGCAATAGAATCAATCATCGGAATGTCTATTTAGGTGAGTGTCATGGGAGTGGGAAGCTTTTTACCATAAACAATTTCAAAGGGTGCACGACCAGTAGTGGTGTGTGTGGTGTTATTGTAAGCAAATTGAAGCAATGGCAACTTTTCATCCCAGTTAGTGGGACTATCTAATGAATAACAATGCAATAAATCAAGAATAGTACTAGTTGTAGCCTCACTTTTTCCATTACTTTTGAGATGAAATGCAGAGCTAAAATCTATTTTAGAACCAAAAAGTTGAAATAAGGCAACCCAAAAATGATTACAAAATCTAACATCACGATCAAATAACATTACTTTAGGAAATCCATGATGTGGAAAAATGCATTTAATGAATGATTTTGCAGCCTGAGCTGCAGACAAAGTTTTTCCACATGGAATGAAATATGCATATTTACTAAACCTATTAACTATTGTCCAAATCATATCATTATGTGATGAAGTGATGAGAAGACCTATGAGAAAATCCATATAAATTTGTTCCCATGGTTCGTTCGGAATGGGAAGTGGCATTAATAATCCAAATGGTTTACCATGATGATGTTTTACACGCTGATATACAATGCATTAAGAAACATAATGTGCAATATCTTTTTCTATGTATGGCCAAAGGAAGAAATCTTTGCAGGCAAAAATGGTGCTTAGTATGCCTCTATGACCCATGTAAGATGGTTCATGCATTTCTTTGATGACAAAATCTTTAAAAGCGTGGGTTACGCATAATCTATGTTGAAAATAAAGAAAACCATTATGAAATGTATAATGTTCATCAAATAAAGATGCACCATTGTTGAAGTCATGCCATGCACGTGAGAAATACAAATCAGATGCATAAGTGGAAACCATTTCTTGAAAAGAATGTATTTGGATGGCAGAAAATATTATGCAAAACAATAGAATGTGAGGGAAATCAGCTAAGAGCATTAGCTACAACATTAGCTTTACCACATTGATATTGGATCATGGGTTGGAAATTTTGAATGAGTGATGCCCATTTAAGATGGCGATCAGAGATTAAGGGCTGATTTAATAAATGCTTAATAGCATGTTGATCGGTTTTGATTAAGACCTCAGAGCCCATAAGATGGTGTTTCCGAATTCGCAAAGCATGCACAACCGCTAACAATTCTTTATCATATGTACTATAATTCTTTTATGAGGTCTTAAGCTTCCTACTCTCAAATGCAATGGGATGATCATTTTGCATTAAAACAGCACCTATCCTTGAACCACTAGCATCAGTAACAACATGAAAGGGTTGTGAAAAATCAGGTAATTGTAAAACAGGTGCATGTGAAAGTGCATGTTTAAGCTTTTCAAAGGATTGTTGTTGGGTAAGTCCCATGCAAATTTTATTTTCTTTTTCAATAACAAGGTAAGAGGTAATGCTAAATAAGAAAAATTTCGAACAAACTTTCTATAGAAACTAGCCAACCCAAGAAAAGAACGAACATCATTGACTGATTGTGGTGTAGGCCATTCTACTATAACTTAATCTTTTTTGGATCCACATGCACACCTTCACTTGAAATAATATGTCCTAGATATTCTAGCTTATGTTGAAAGAAGTAACTCTTTTCGGGATTAGCGTAAAGTGTTCTCTCATAGTAAATGAAAAATTGTTTTAACATGCTTCTCATGCTCACTATCATTCTTATTATAAACAAGTATATCATCAAAAAATACAAGAACAAAAGCTTGGTACTCAAGAAAAATGTTCTTCATCATTCGTGCAAATGTAGCAGGGGCATTAGTAAGTCCAAAGGGCATTACCATAAATTCATAATGGCCGGTTTGAGTTCTAAATGCAGTCTTAAAAATATCACTTTTTGTCATACGAATCTGATGGTATCTAGATTTTAGATCAATTTTACTAAAGACACAAGCTTCTCGTAATTTATCTAAAAGGTCATCTATTCGAGGAATAGGGTATCTATTCTTTATTGTGATCTTGTTAAGGGCTCTATAATCAATGCAAGTTTGATAAGTTTTATTCTTCTTCTCTACTAAGAGAACTGGTGCTCCAAATGGGGAAGAACTAGGCCTTATAAGTCCTTTCTGTAGTAGGTCTTTTACTTGGTTTTCTATTTCCTTTTCGTGTAGTGGGACATGTCTATAAGGTGCTTTATGAGGAGGAGAACTACCAGGGACTAAGTCTATGCTATGATCAAAGGATCCTCGAGATGGTGGTAGTTTAGAGGGTACTCAGACATAAAACAATCCTTATAAGTATTCATGAAAGGTTTATGTGCATCAACAAGTGTATGAGTATAATCATTGATGACATTGATAAAAACAATGCATGAATTGAATCCTTTCCTAAATGCATGTTTTACTTGAGTATGACTAATCAATGGAAATGGCTGGAAATCATGTTGTGTAGACAACATAATGATTTGACCTTTAAATTCAAAGTCGAAGGTATGTGTATGGTAGTCAATGTGTGGGTTATAATGATGACGAAAAGGCATACCTAGTATAACATCATAAGATTGTAAAGGTGCAATTAAAAATGCTCGTGAAACAATATATGGGCCTATGCTAATCGTAACATCTTGCACTTCTCGTGTTACATTATAACGATTATCTTGAAATGCAGCTTTTACTTCATACAAGGAAGGTAACATTTTTAATTTAAGTTCTTGTACTAATAAATGTGAAATGAAGTCATGTGAACTACCATCGTCATGTAAAATTTTAATGAGTTTTTTGTTTATAGTACCGTGCATGCAAAGTAGAGAATGAAGAGAGATATCGTTACCCAAGGTACTTAAATCCTTCTCCAATGATTCCTCTATCAAAAGAGGCGGAATTTCTTCATTATGGTCCTCCATGTTATGTAATTGAGCTGTAGCTAGTTTCATGTTAAGAGGTTGCAATCAGCACTTCGTTTTTGTATGTCCAGGTTTACCACAATTCTAGGAGGTGATTCGTGGTCACCTTTGTTGGGCATCCATCACTGAAGTTTGTAGGGTAAGTGGTTTGGTAGGTTGGAGAGATGAAGCAACAGGTGCAGCTGAGTAATTGGATTGCAGTGTACAAGGAAAACTAGGGTAAGATGAGGCATTAAAATTACATTTCAGGAAGATTTGGTTTAACAAAAAGTGGTCGTTGACATGGTTGTTGTAGACGGAGCAATTTGGTTATGGACTGGAGTTCTTTCTCTACATCATAGGCGAAAGATATAGCCTCGTTGAGGGTTGTAGGTCATAGGGTGTGAAGCTTAGCTTGGATTCCCATCTCTAAACCTCTTCATATTTCCGTTGCAAGCTATCCTCCGGTACATCTTCAAGCATTTGAACCAATAGTAAATTTTGCCAGAACTGCTCCATGTAGGTAGTAACCGTATCTCCCTCCTTTCATGTAAGGGTCGTCCATGTATGTTGAACATGTAAATGGTATTGAGGATGAAGAAAAGAATCCTTCACTTTATCTTGGAAAGCCTTCCACATTGTTGGATGCTCTGTATTGTGTTGCAAGACATTCAACCAAAGTTGAGCTTTTCCTACTAAATAGTTAGTGGCAAATTTGACTTTTTCACTTTCAGCATATGTTTCATCAATATAAAAATCATCAAAACTGTGATAGCCATGAAAAGATGAAAGGGCCATCCTTACGGCCATCAAACCATAAAAATTGGTAATTCTTAACGACAATCTTGGAATACGTGCCATCCGATTGGGCAAAGACAATAGCTTTGACCACCTCGTAAGGTTGTCTTCATCAGTTTGCATCTTTTCGAGTATTTCGTTGCATTGTCGGATCTCGTTCTGAGCACCTCATAGTTTATGCCGAAGGAGCTCAAGTTGTCACTCGAGTGTTACCTCAGGTAGAGGTGACTCATCGAAATCCTCCATGTTGTTCGTAGGGTCCATGAGGATGTAGAGAACAAAAACCTCTTGCTAGATATGTAAAAAGAATTTTTGAGATTGTTTGAGTTGAAATATAAAAGGAAGGGTTGTTCTTGGGAATTGAAAAAGTAAGAAAGAGATGAAAGTTGTGTTAAATATAAGAAAAGAGAACTAGAGTGACAACACAAAGAGATAGTGTAGTGGTAAAACACTTCCCTTGTGTGAGTAAGGTTCTCGGTTCAAATCCTCCCACCTTGGTGAATATAAAACTCCTTATTGCCACTCATAAATTAAAATTGGTTCGCACATAGCCAACGGTCACCAAGGGAGCCTTGGGTGCCAAAGATGCCAAAGTAATGCCTTAGTTATGCTTTAGTTGTCCCTAAGTTCTATGCTTTAGTCGACGCCTTGGAGTAAGCCAAAGAAGTAAACGTAGGTGTAAATGTAGGTTCTGGTTCTGGAACTGAAACTGAAACAAGAACAAGAACAGGAACAGGAACAGGAACCAGAATCGGAATCGAAAATGAAACCGAAAACCAAAAACCGGAAACCAAAAACCGGAAACAAAAACAAAAACGAAAATGGAAACGGATTAGAACAGAGAATAGAGAATAGTGAACAATCACCAAAACGAACAGAAATAGATCCCTCTGTAGTGACGCGTGCAAAGCTCTAATACCACTGTTATCAGGATCTTGCTCACATGCACACAAAGGTTACGGATGCAGAAAACACAGAAAAAATAGACACGCCAAGAGACGAGACAGAACGCAGTATTGGGTGCAATCCCCCCCCATGCACTCTGTTTTGACAGTCCATAGAGTGCATGTATTTATAGGAATTTTTTATTATGTCAAAAAGAGTGGTTACATGAGAGCGGCTTCGAAAAGCCTGCGTGAAAGTAAAAGTTGGTGACTTTTGTAGAAAGCCTTTGCTTTCAATATCCGAAATTGTAGTCTACAATGACCCTTATTCTAACTACTACTTTTCTAACTATTTTTAACAATAGAACCTTCTACGCAGATTTATTTACAAACTAAATTATAAGTCGGATTATTGATGTCCGCCCTTTCACGCCTTTCAGACCCTCACGAACCTTCAGCTGCTATATCAAAGACACCAAAACACATTAATACATTAATAAATTAACACTCCAACAATGCCTTGTTCAACATATTCCATAATTTATAACAATCAAAGTACCAAACATCTGAGTCTACTACAGACATACATTGTTCAGGAGAAGATGGGTCAAAACTGCAAATAGTAGTAAACACCCATTCTTCATTTTGCACTAGAGTAGCAGACTTTGTTTTCGATGTAGAAGCCTCTGCACCCAACCATTCCAGCCTCTTTTTTCTTTTCCTCTTTAGCATCCAGTTCTAGATAATTCTTTATGACATGATCATCTACTTTACAGTATTTGCAAAAAAAAAAATTGCTTTTTTGTTTTCTTCTCATCTGTCATCCCTCTTTGATTGTGCAAAATTAGAATATTTTTGCTTACTAGTAGAAGAGCTCCATTTACCTTTGCCCTTCTGACTAGATAGGAAAGCTTGATCTCCAACACGCATAATGGATATGTTCTGCCTAGAATGATCTTCGTGCAACAGAACAAAGAGTAACTCCTCAAATGTTAAGGCATTTGGATTGCCTTTCAGCATCAAACGAAGAGTGGAAGCAAAACTCTGATATGAATCGGGAAGACCATTCACAACAATCTACATAAGTGAACTGTCAGGTAAGACTTCATTAGCAAAAAACAATTGCTCCTTCAAATCTGTCATCTTTGTCCAAAAACTAACTATGGAATCACCTTCATTCATGTGCTCACTCTCCAACTATTTTTGAAGGTAAGAAACACGAGCATGCTTAGTTGTTCTACAAGAGTGAATGTGAGGAATAATGGCATGTTTGACAGACAAGGCTATCAATGCATGTGCCTAAGCATCTCTTCCATCCCAGCAAATTTGCTCTACAATAGATGCGGCAAGAACCACATCATGAACAAGAACATGAAGAATATTGTCATCTTCAATGCCATCTGCATCACCTTCAGCAACTCTGTTTGCAGGTGTAATAGGACGTTTTTCAACACCTTACATAATATTCCACAGTCCTTTTGCAACCAATACATGACATATCATATAAGCCCATAATGGATAATTGGTATCGTCCAACTTATCCTCAACAGTCAACATATGGAATACATTATTGCTTTTAGCCATGGAAAAAATTAACTATATCTCAAAAAGTTGAGCAGAACTACCCTGTCAAGTTCTGGTAAACATGTAGTAGACTTCAAGACGCTTATATTGGCGAACCAAAACATGTATATACCTTTGGCACAAAAAGACAAAATATCCAACACAAGCACTATGATAGTGCATTCGGAGGCCGAAACAAGCTCATATCGTCATTTTGACATCACACAGCAAAGTCGTTTTGATCTCCTAATCACCCTAAGTATGCTCACCAAATTTTGTGCGATTTTGAGACTGCGATTGGAGGGGTGTCGATGACGCCCTAGATGAAGCAGCAACCTGCTCTGATACCAATTGTTGGAGTTCAAGGTCTACGGAAGCATGCGAATAGCACAAGGAAGAAGAAGGAGCTTGGAGCACAACACACAATATTGAATGTATTACCACTAGAATGTAAAAAGATAAGTAACCCATTAGGGCAATAGGCATATATACAAGCCACAGAGAAAAACCTCCTAAAGAGGAAAAAAAGTGCCCCAACGGTTCTAGTGTGTTCATGCACATCACTACCTAAATATATCAACACTCATAGTGCTTCTTTTGCATCAGATTGCTATGCTATGGCTACCTCTAGTCTTTGTGATGAGAATGAAACTATTTCATTTGATGAAGCACAAAATTCTAAAAATTGGATGGTTGCTATGCAATCATAATATGATGCTATTATGAAAAATGGTACTTGGTCTTTATGTGACTTGCCTCCTAGCAAGAAGGCCATTGGCACTACGTGGGTATACAAGCTAAAGTGTAAGCTTGATGGAATAGTTGAAAGGTATAAGGCTAGGTTTATTGCAAAATGTTATGCTTAAGAAAGAGGCATTGATTTTGAAGAGACCTTTGCACCTACATGCCAAATGACTACTATTCATAGCATCTATGCACTTTTAGCTCATCATGGTTAGAACGTACATCAGCTGGACATTAAAATTGCAATTCTGAATGTTGAGTTGCATGAAGAAGTGTATGTTTTTTAGCCCCCTAGTTTTGTGCAGAAAGGGCATGAAAACAAAGTGTGCAAGTTGAAAAAGGCATCCTATGGTTTGAAACAAGCACCATGTGCTTGGCATGAAAAGATACATGCCTACTTGATTACACATGGTTTTGAGAACAATCCAACTAAGAGCACCTCATATATGAGGCATTTAAATGATGTGTTTCTCATCATTGTTGTCTATGTTGATGACATGCTGCTCATTGGTCCTGGTAAGAAGCATATTACTGATTATAAGGCTGATTTGCATGCCTCATTTGAGATGTCAAATTTGAGGAATTTGCATCATTATTTGGGCATTCAATTTATGCAAGTTGATGGAGGTCTAGCTTTGTTTCAAACAAAATATATTGAAACATTATTGCAGCATTTTGGCCTTGAAGGTTGCAAACCTATTGCCACTCCTATGGAGACAGGTTTACGGTTGAGTCTTCATCATGTTGGAGATGCATTTGATGTTGTTCTCTATCAGTAAGTTGTTGGATGCTTGATTTATTTATGCATTACTCAGCCATATATGCAATTAGTTGTCTCACAGATGAGCAAGTTTATGCATTGTATAGGTGTCAAGCATTAGCAAGCGGTTAAGTGCATCTTTCCCTACTTGAGTGGTACCTGGGTACTTGGATTATTTTATCCCAAGAGGGGATCACGACCGCCAAATTTACATGCTTTTTTTTTTTACTCTGACTGGGTTGATTGCTATGACACTCGTGTGTCCACCAATGGTTTTTGCTTCATGCTTGGTAGCTCATGCACATCTTGGTTGAGTAAGAAGCAGCCTATTGTGGCCACTTCTAATTGAGGCTAAGTATAGGGCATCTTTCATAGCGATTATTGAGTGTGTGTGGTTCAGATGCCTTATGGTTGATTTGGGTGTTGGTTAGAGCGCATAGGCAATTGCGAGGAACCTTGTGTTCCAGGCTTGCACTAAGCACATTGAGGTGCACTATCATTATGTTAGGAAGAGCTTCTCAATTGGAGAGATCAGTTTGGCATGTGTGCTCATAAAGGAGAACATTGCATACCTTCTCACAAAGGCTCTGCCTAGGGGGAAGTTTGAAGCTTTCCACAAAGCTTTGGGCTTACTTCCTTTTGTGGATTGATTCCACATAGCTTTGAACTTCCTTATACATGAGTGTCAACTCCTTGTTCACTACATCACTCCAGGGGGAGATTTGTTGAAATATTTAGGTAGTGATGTGTGTGAACACACTAGGACCGTCGAGGCACTTTTTTCCCTCTTTAGGAGGTTTTTTTTCCCCAGCTTGTATATATGCCTACAACCCTAATAGGTCACTTATCTTTGTACATTCTCTTGGTAATACATTCAGTAATTGTGTGTTGTGCTCCAAGCTTCTTCTTCTTCTTCTTCTTCTTCTTCTTCTTCTTCCTTGTGCTATTCGTCTGCTTTTGCAGACCTCAAACTCCAACAAACACACAGATAAATGAACCACACAAGTTGATTGTGTACCTCAAGGTACTGTAGCAGCACAAAAAGAATGAGTACTCAAGATATAAGAATTATAATGTGTATTGATATTGCACGTATGATACAAGGGAGATATGTAGGACTACTCTCACTTGAGGTGAGTACAATGTATGCTCAAAACCTCAACTCAATCTCTCAGAAAGACTACACTATCCCATGACTAGAAGGTAGCCCTTTTAAACATGATTTTGAATTTGAATGTGGTTGGATCATCATCAAAAAGTGCTCCTAAAACCTGGGATTCATTTGAATTTGAATCCCAACTAAAATTCATGGAATTTGGCTCCCTCTTTCCACGAGATTCCTTCCACTTTTGGTCTTTTACAATTGACCAAGATAAGTACATAGATTTTATCTTTGAAACTTTACAAACACATGTTCATATGGCCACATCTATGTGGGATAGATTATGAGAGTAGTCCAAGAGCTGACGCAAAGATCTTACGCTTGCTTCTTGTCTGACGTGCTTATCTTTGATATACTTTCCCTGAGTAAAATATATCGCCCTTTATGTGTATACCACTTCCAATCCTAGGAAGCATGTGAGTAGAACTACATCACTAATTTTGAATTCTTCTTTCATTTGAAGCTTGATCTTCCTTATTCCATCAGAGTCATTTCCTATAATTATGATATCAGCAACATATACACATAGGTATATGACTTCATATTGATTTCTCTTGATGAAGAGGAAAGGATCAGCTTTGCTCATATTGAATTATTTTTCTTACAAATAGGTAACAATCCTATGATTCCAAGCCCTAGGGGCCAACCTCAAACCATAAAAAGCTTTTCTTAACTTGCATACATACTCAAGGCATGATGAATATTCAAAACCAGGAGGTTGAGCCATGTATATCTCCTCATATATCCATCCATTCAAAAAAGCATTGTTTACATCCTTTTGGTATATCTTCCAGCTATGAGACTCATAAGTACCCTAATGGTTGGAATCTTTGCAATTGGTGAAAAAAGTTCCTTCATAATCAATTCCTTGCGCGTTTGTGCATACCATGTGGCCACAAGCCTTGCTTCGTACCTATTTATAGATGCATCAGAATTTTTCTTTGTATTGTATATCCATCTTGAACCTATGATCTTCATAGATGGAGTCTTGGGAATAATTCCCAAGTTTGATTGTCTTGTAAGGCATCAATCTTGTCCTTCATAGCATTCATCCATTCAGGCTTCTTCTTTGCTTCCTCATATGATAAGGGCTCCTCAAAGTTTGAATCATGTGCTAGGTAACCAAAATCTTTAGTAACTAATGAAGTATCATAGTCATACCTTTCTAGCTTCCTCTTCCCTCTCTTCTTGGAGTCTTCTGATCATCTTTTGAATCACTTGATGCTTCAAGTGTATGCTCATTCCTCTTTGATAAAGTTGGAAAGTCCTCCTCTTGTTCATAGGGTAGTTTGATCCTCTTGCAATCATTGTCAAACCTTGATTTGTTTTCATCAAACACAACATCCCTACTTACAATGAAACCTTTCTTGAGATTGTACAACCTATTATAACCTTTCTTATTAATTTCATAGCCAATGAAGATACATTTCTCACCTTTAAGGTCCAATTTGCCTCTAATTTGTGAAGGTATGTCTGCATGTGCAATGCACCCAAAGATCTTGCAATGATCAAGTTTGGGTCTTCTTCCATTCCATGCCTCATACGAGGTCATTCCATCGAGATCCTTTGATGGAATTCTATTTCCAAATATGTAGTTGTTGATATAATCTCTACCCACATGTAGTTGGGGATTTTCTTTTCATTTAGCATTGACCTTGCAACCTCCACAATTGTCCTATTCCTTCCCTCTACCACTCCATTTTGCTCAAGAGTGTATGTGATGGTGATTTCTCTTTTGATACCTCTCGCTTGGAGACAAGAATCAAAGTCATGGGAAAACTATTCTCCCCCTCCATTTGACCTCAACCTTTTTAGGGTTTTACCTATTTGGTTCTCCACAAGAGCTAAATATTTTTTGAAACATGAAAATACTTCATCCTTATGCTTCATAAAATATAAGATAGTACATATGCTACAATCATCTATGAAAGGCACATAGTACCTTGATCTAGAGATTGAAGGCTCCTTGCTTGGTCCCCAAACATCTATATGGTCCAACTCCAATTGATCTTCATGTATGTAGCATTTCTTGGTGAAGGGTTGTTTGTGTGACTTACCAAGTTGACAAGAACGACATTTATATATCATATGTTGTTTGGATATATTTGGTAGATCAAGGACACTTTGATCCCTACTCATTTGTTTGAGAGCTCTTTCTCCTATGTGACCTAACCTCTTTGTGTCAAATCTCTAATCGAAAATAAAGGTCGTATGGTGCCATGGAATTTCCCCATAGAACCTTAATGGGGGGAGTGTAGAGGGGGGCTTGCACCCTTCTACGAGTCTTGTGAGGCCTATCCCCTTGACTCATAGGTCCGAGAAAATAGGATCATGAAGATATGTAATTTGTTGACTATTTTGTCTATCCGGACTATATGTATCTATACCAACTCCCTTTGTGAAAGCTATATAAGCATGGACAATGTGTAGCTCTATATAGCATTGTGGACTACTAACTCCTTCATCTAAAGTCTGTCTAGATCGCCATCTAAGCTCCACATTCGGAGTGCATGGATGGATAACACCATCTTCGTAGCTACATTACTCTTGGCAATTTGAGAATTTGAGTTCTCTATCTCTCATTTTGTGTCCCTCTTTGTCTATTTTATTTTCTCAACTATGTTTGGTGAATAGGTAATGAATCTATTAAAATAAGATAACCCATCCTCTTGGATAGTAAAATAATGTACTTGAAATACTATGGTAGCACTTTACATGTGCACCAAATACAACAAAGCTTCTTATTTAGCTCGACCCAAGCATGTACAATTCTATTAGGAAAGAAGCAATTGGTGTCAAATAAAATTGCAATAATCTTAATTCTCATTCAACCTAAATTTATTACATTGAACTGAATATTTCCAAGAATGATCTTAAGTTTTTGTTGTGTTGTGATGCATGTACAACAAGCCAAGTGCAAAGAGATAGTTATGAGTGTATGTGGGAATGTCAACTTGTGAAACTATTGGTTGTTGATTGCTCAACTTGCATGATTCGTTTGTTAGATGAAATGTTCCCATTATTGCAATCCACTCCATTGTAAAAATTGCTGATGCCCATGCTCTCAATATCATAAAAAATGCACCAATAGTAACACGTTGGATCTTATTGAAAGATGTTTCAACTATTTCTATAGGCAACGCTTGTCTAAGGCATTTGTTTGTATTTCAATTGTATGTATGTCTTATTCTATGGATCTAGTTGTAAGAATTAAGTTATTTTAGTTGTATACATCCTCGTTGTGTATGAAAATGATTGTTGTTTGTTTGATGATGAACTACAAGCTTGTATTCTTTATATGTGACAATGTTGGTAGTCTACATGTAACCATTTTTAAGAATGGCATGCCACACTTAAAATTATGTAATGAAACCTAGCGTGCCAAACAATTCTTGAAGAGATCTGTTGCATAGTTGACGAGATCTCTCACACTTTTCTCTCTTTTTTCCTTTCAATGTCATCTGAGTTTGTAGAACTTATAGACATTGTTTGAGAAAATCTTAATTCATAAGTATCTCTATATTGTTACTATGTTTGAGAGAGACATCAGAGTTTCTTCACTTAAATAGAAGATTTTGGATAAAAAATTTGAACTTGGGTGGATTAACCAAGTCATGTGGAACCAAAGTAGGACTCAGGCATAATGAAATGGTCTTATAGGCTGTCAAAATGATGTCCATGAGAAGTTGAAGGAAGTGTCTTAATGTTGATGGAAAGGCTGGAATTACCTTTGATTTTTCGAGAAGATGGGACGAAAAACTTTGATTTCTTTTTCGAAAAACTTTCTAGAAAAAAATTTCCTAGTGTATACTTTTATATTAGTGATTGATGAATTTCCTTTACGTTTGGCCGGTTTACGAGAACTATCTATCTATTCACAATTTGAAATGTAAGACTAATATCTGTCTATACTATGAAGAATATCTAAACATGAACAAGTACATCAAATTTTAGTGGCCTTTCTTCCTTCTTAGCATGAGACATTTATCTTTCTTCCTTCTTTCTTCCTTCAAAAATGTTGTTAGTCTTATCGTACGTTTATCTTTCTTAGAGTAAAATCTGCATATATATATATAAATTTGGTGATTAGATTCACTTAGAATCTATGAACAACTTCTTGATGTAGATTTGCATCTTGAAAGCTCTCTCTTTAAGTAAAATACATCTTTCTTCTTTAGGGGTTTTCAAGAGTTTCATAAGATTTAAAGGTCTACATAAAGCTTTTAGGTGATAAAGTGTGGTTACTCAAAAATAATTTGCAAACTTCAAGGTCTTGTGCAAAGCTAGACAAGAGATTTTATCCTCCACCATCTTGGCACAAATTGATCCAGTCACCTTCAATCTCCACTTACCAAGTACCATGAGAAAACATCTAATTTTCAATGTATCTATGTTAGAACCATCTCAGATTTTTCCTTGAAGGGGAGAGAGCTAGTCCTTCACCACCTATCAAGATTAATGATCATGAAGAATTTGAACTAGAGCATGTCCTAGATTCAATAATATATTGAGGACAATTAGAGCATTATATTTGTTGGAAAGGGGATGACATAGGGTCATACTTGGGAACCTAATGAAAACCTTCAAATGAAGCTGAAACTAGAGAACATGGTTGCTTGAGGGGGGAGGTAATGTCTTGGACAAAGGAAACCATCCTAAATCTTAGATTCCATGTGACATGATTGATTCAAAATTTGGAGAAACTTCAAGCATGCCAAAACCCTAAGAGAGATTGTCTACTTGCCTATATAAGATAAGCTTGGCTAAAAATTTTTCATGGTTCATTAAGATTCTTGAGATTGCCTTGGGGTTTTGAGAGGCTTGATATGTTTCTGAATGTCTCTTAGAATACATGATAGTTTTATTATTTTCATGGGTAACTTTAGTGTTTTGCAATTTCTTTAAGTCTTTTGTAGTCCAATTAGTTATTGTTGGAATTTCTAGGCTCATCTAAGATTTATTATAATTTTTATATTTGTGAGGGTTATATTCAAACTTTTATTTAACGTTTAAGAAACTTTCCTCGAGTCAAGGATGAGTATGGAAAAATATATCAAATGAAGATAAAGAGATATGATCATGACCCACGAAAACTAAAAATGCGTTTGTTGGCTTGATATAAGAGAGAGGAAGAGAATTAGATTCCAAGGAGCGTTTAAAGATTCAATGCACAAAAAAAATTCCTTGGCAGTGATTAATAAGATGAGAATTGGAAAACATATGCATGCCAAATTAATATGATATCCAAAGATAAATAGAGGAAGCATGAGAATGCAAGTATTCAAAGATTACATTGTACAAAGACAAGACTTGATCAAATCTGCTATCAAATCAATGATGAAATATTAATATTCTTAACCTAAAAAAATGATTTATTTCCAATTTTACATCTTGGATGCCAAAGTTCTCCAAGATGGATGTCTCTACCTTGCGAGGTCAGAATGTGTGTCTTTCCAATTCATTGTACTAAAAAAAAAAACTACTCCAAACATTACCCAAGCATGCATAGTTTTATTAGGAAAGATGCAATTAATGTCAGAAAAGCTGCAATGCTCTTAGATATCATTCTATCTAAGTTTTTTTGAAATCGCATGCTTATTTCCCAAGAAGGATCTGAAGTTTTTCTTGCATCGTCATGTCTGCAAAGACGTAGTTAAATAGTTATTCACTGCTCTCCTTGCATGAATTGTTTGTCGGTTGAACTGTTCTCATTATAGTCCATTCATTGTACAATAGTTGATGTCCATTGTAAAATTGGACCATTCATTGTACAATAGTTGATGTCCATACATTGTAAAATTGGCATTAGTCTGTATTTAGATGGTACGTACGTCTTGTTCCATGGTATGTTACAACCTCTTTCTGTGAGTAAATGATTCTTATTTGTGTTGACAAACTACGTTATTGTAATCTCATGTAAAAAAGGGTTGTAATGTCTTAAATGTGACAATTTCGGCATTCTGCACTTAACGATTTTCATGATGGGCATGCCTTGAGTGGATTAGTGCAATTGCCAAACTAATCTCGAAGAGATTTGTCGCAAGGTTGACGAGATCCTTGAGACTTTCCTCTCTTTTCCTTTCGATAGTGTACGAGTTTCTATTAACTTTTGTCGCTTACGCCATTGTTTGAAAAAATCTTCTTTCACAAGTGGAACCAAAGGACATCAAAATGGTGTACATGAGAAGCCCATGAGAGTGTCTTAATGTTCTTCTCTTTTCGAGAAGAGGACACGTGCATTACTTCGAATAGATTTCTTTTTTAAAAAACATATGGCATTTGTTGGTGATAACTAAATGAAATGCAGAAAAAAATTCAGGGTACTGTGCAGAGCATTGTGCTGCAGATTCACGGTCACTTGTTGCTCAAATGTTCTCTACATAAATAATTGAATGGAGGCGATAAAGGATCCAAATTTTCTTTACATTGAACTGTGTCAAATGTCCCTCGATTCATCATGCATATTGCTACGTTTCTTTTCACAGTTAAAGCTGTATGACTTATATCTTAGATTACCTGGTGCATAAAACGAAAAACAAATAGTTTACCTGTTGACATCCTCTCTGTAATGAATGCGATTGTCTAGATAAAACAAGTTTTCAAGATCCTCTTGTATATTGGTTTTAGTTATTCTCTTATTTATTGGCTTTAGACATTGAACTATCATCATTAAAATTGACGATGTAGAACCATTACAGAAATAATCAAGAGGAGATTGCACACAGCTACCATGACGTTGTACCTTCTTTTCTTGTAAACTGAACAAGTAAATCAAATTTCAGAGGCACATAAATCAAGTTGTTTCAAAGATACAGTTCATCTTATCGTACGCTCTTTCTAAGAATAGACATTCTACACATATTTATGCAATCGGCATTAGCTGAAGTTTTCACATTGCATACGTGGCGTACATACATAGAATCTGTCCTTTTAATAGTTAGTTCAATTAACAAGTCTAAGAATAAGATTCACTTTCATCTTGAATGCCCTCACTTATTGATATAGATTTCCATCTTGAATGCCCTCCTCAAGTAGAACATCGCTTTTTTCTATAGACTTTTTCAGGGGTTCATAGGATTCTCCGCGAGTAAAATATCCCTTTGTTCTATAGGGATTTTCAGGGGTTCGATGAGTTCTCGAGTAAAGTATCGCTTTCTTTTAAAGATAGCCAACGTTTAGTTAGATTTATTAAGTGTTTACTTACTTTTATCATAGTTCATTATGTACACATCCACATCCGCACACGCACATCACGCACACATTCCGCTCACATATGTAATCACACATTCATACAAGCACGCATCCATGACACATAGTAAACTGATATATCATAAATGACCATCGTGAATCATTGCAGTAAATACATCTTTGAAGAATTTAAGGATCTGAAAGAATTTAAGGATCTGTGTGCATGTACAAGTGTGTTAAGGTGTGCATGCGAAGGTATGTATGTATATATGTATAAACACACATATCTTAATCGCCCTTCGGAAGAAAGGTTACAATAACGAGTAAAGTCAGTTACGGAGCATAACAAAACCGACAATAACTCAGATTCGGTAACCCACACGCGAGGGTTCTGGATTCTGCTCACACAACTTTAGCACATATGTAATTGCACAAATGAATACACAGTCATACAAAACATACATATGTAAATGCACAAATGAATACACATTCATACACAAGTTTAGCACAAGCATACGTAATAAAATAAAGTATTCCTGAATCATTGCAGTAAACATATCTTGTAAGAATTCCAACAATGTGTGTGTATGTACGTATGTGTCAAGCTGTGCATGCGACGGTATGTGTGGGAAGGTATATATACATGCACAAACACACACATACGTCAGTCTACCTTTTTCCGGAATAAAGCGTACAGTGCACCGGATAGTAAAAAATCGGACAATAACTCAGATTCGGTATTGAAACTTATTGATGCTGGTGTAAATTGACAAACCAAGCAGCAAAATGCTAGATGGACGAACTTTCATGCTAGACATCGAAAGAAAAATTACCTTCTTCAGACCAAAATCCCTGATCGAGGGCAACTGATAAACCTCTATGTAACAGCAAACCCGATAACTAATAAAATAAGCGCTAAATTTGTAGATATTGGAGTGCTGAAAAAAAAGCAGCAATTGGTAAAACATCCGAACTCCGGATGGCTAAGGTCTTCGCTCAGTGTCGAGAGAAAAGTTTCCACACATTGTCATGCACAGATTGAATACACAAAAAATCGAACACGGCGAGCACTCACATAAATAGACAATCGTTTACATGCAAATGCCACAATTGTATGAGCCTGGCGCTATCTCATTGGTTGTATATGTTACCATTGAGAAATACTCCACGGCCGTTAATATAGATCTGCTAGCATTCAAAGAATTTCTTGTGCATCCATACGGGGACGCTCCAACTTTGCCAAGAGCAGATCGACAATATAACACATTCAGATTGACACATACTAAATTCAATAAAAAGAAGATCGCATGTTAACTACACTATATATATACCAATCTGACAATAATACGGGGACCAGAAAAAAGGATCACATGCGTCACATGCGACTTGGTGCAGTTTATAAAACTGAAAATTACAGAACAGTTCACTCTCTGTGATACATGAAAATGATGCATGCACAAAAATGTTGGAATCTGCCAAAAAAAAAAACGAAACACGCAGTGCAGTGAAACAAATTACTTCGAAGAATGACAGATCATCATCGACGTATCCCCAGCAAACATGTTCTTGACGATAGAGGTAGCAAAGTACATCATACTTACATATCCTCGAAGATACAAGTTATATTACAACCGCAAGTCCACTGATAATATCTAATAAGAACATGTTGAGGAGACAGAAACAGATCTCAAAGGCAATAGAAAAAATAGCTGTTTATAACCTACAAATACCTTTGTGTTACGTAAATCAAACAAACTTACATCCAACCTAATGCAAACTAGACAGAAAACGCCAGGCGCTCTCCATCACACTCTACACGCCAGACTTACATCATATAATTGCAAATCCTCAATCAAACTGTGAATATCTAAAAGAAGTAACAACACTAAAGACTCTGAAAGTTATTGTTGGCAGCCATAAAACGGTTACAAAGTAATAAAGTGTTCAACGAATGCACCCTCAATTTTATGTATAGATACAGGCATCATTCACAGCAGGAATACGAAAATTGCGGTTTCAAAAATAGATCACGATCAGGTCCATCCGAATCCACATTTCGGTAGGGTACAAGATCCGGAAATCCGAAAGATTCGCCGGAAACATTAACAGCGTTAAAACATTCTCCAGGTCCACTTGCGTTGTGGAAAATTTTCAAAATCAAACGGAATCCTACCATCATTCACAAAAGCACCTCAAAAGAGTGAGATACACTTAAATACTAACATTTGAAGGACATCGTAACCAAAATGTGCCGAGCAGATAAAAAGGAAAATCCGCATCGCTGAATGATGCCCCAACCAAAGCTAAGCAGGCAAAGGAAATCCAGAACGAGCGCCAAACAAGAACACCAAACTGATAAGTAAGACATCAGAGAAAAGAATGGAGTTAATCTCACGAGTTTTCGATACTAGGACCGGTTATCCTGCTTGGACCTGTAAAGAATAGTCTTACCTCATGATTCACTATCAGTACGTCAGACAGGGAGACGATTCGAGAGATTGTGGACGAGAGAATTTAGAGACACTTCATAAGAAAGAAACGCCTCCACGTTATCCCCATCGATTCACTGTAATGCCTTCTTTGACTGGCTCTACCGTCATGTCCAGAAAAAAGATGGCGAGCCAGAGGTGAAGGCGTGCACTCCAGCACTCCAGCATATCGCATGGGGCAGTTTTAGGGTAAATATAGCAGATGCTTCTCTCCGCTCCACTCGATGCGGCCGTTTACACATCAAATGTCGAGAATTTTAAACATTTCAAGCTCGTAGAAACACACATATAGAAATTTCATAAGCATTGTTGAAAACAATTTCCACTCGCAAATCTTGTGTTCATGTAGTTTCAGCTCATACCACAATATTAAAGTTCACTTTAAAAATGGACTCCCTTTACCACAACACATGAAGATACATACGCAAAAAATCAACAAGACAATTGTCATATGAGTCATACATCCAATCATGCTCTCTTCTTTTTATCTCATGTGTATACATACTCTCTAGTGTCAAGTCAATTATAAAAATAATATAAAGTTCAAATATGGCACTTTATATTGATATAACATTTGTGCATATATTCGTTAACGATCTACCACAACAAGCAAAATAAATTGAATATCATTGAATTTGGACACCATAAAAGGGCGTACCTTCCCAAATGGGTTATATGAGCTCATGCTCGACTATTTGTCGACAATACAAGTGTGTTTCTTAAAATTGATTAAGTGAGCCTTATCTTAAAATTGATCAAGTGGGCCTTAAGCACTCGAGAGAATTTGAAAACCTTTTTGCACCCCATCGTGCTCAAAAATCAACCATAGAAAAATTGTTTTCATGTTTGGATCAAATGCAAAGAGGTAGTTACTAGCCAAACATTTAGCCTCTTGCGAATCCTTATGGTGTTCCACACCTACGAATCAATGTTGGAATTGGGTCCTCAATAAATAGGAAGCCAAGTTATCTTCATGCATTAACTCAGTTGGTTGGGCATTTAGCCTCTCAAGGTTGGGGGTGGGGGCTCAACCATTGTGGGCTATGATTGCATATTGATCATCACTTGGATGATGACCTATCAAAACCAAACCCTTTGGGGGACCATTGGACCTTCATGTTACCTTGTTCAAACCAGGCATCTAGTCTGACCTCAGGGTCATCCTTTCCCATTGTCTACCTTAGCATGCCTTTGACGTTTGTATCCTAAAAGTTGTTAGGCATCTAATCCCTACTTCATAGGACTCAAGGGGGAGGGGTCCCATGGATTTATGCCCATCCGTCATTGTACTTCCAAATAATCCAAGTTAATCCGAAGGTTAGATCTCAATGATAAAAAAAAATGGGAAGTAAATGGTGGAGGAATTGGAAATTTGTTACCTCACAACTAGAAGTAGCCACAGTAAACTTCTTCTTGCTCAACCAAAGTTTGAAAGAGCTACCAAGCATGAAGCAAAAACCACTAGTAGACACATGAGTGTCATAGCGCAAGCCTAGTATGAGTCAAAAAAAACATGTAAATCTAGTGTAATGACCCCCCCCCCTTGGGATAAAAAGTCCAAGTAGCTGGATACCACTCAAGTAGCAAAAGATGTGCTTAAATGTGTGTCAATGCTTGACACTTAGGCAATGCATAAACTTGCTTATCTGAGCTAAATATCAGGCTAAATTATGTGTAAGTAAATCAAGGCTCCAATAGCCTGTTGATAAAGAACTGTTGATGTGTGAAACATCACAAGAAATGAATTAGTTGATCATCACAAGAAATGGTATATGTGGCACTGTAAAGATAATCATGGGTGGAACTTGTTTCGGATCTGCACATTTGACCTATTTCAGTCTAGAAGGCTCACTTACCTGATTTGATGAGGCTATTAAATGAAAAGATATCCATGCAAATATTGGAATCATCTTCAATGCCATATTCAAATATGTGGTTCACAGTGCCAAAGAAGAGCGGGAAACTTCTTTTCATCCAGGATTTATAGCCTATAAATAAAGTCATGATAAAAAATGTAGGGACAAGGCCTATAGTAGATGAGTTTGCATAAGCATTTGTTGGGCATTCCATCTACTCCATGGGTGATGTGTATTTAGGGTATGGCCAGTTTCAGTTGGCTATTGAGAGTAGAGACATTATGATGATGAAGACTCCACTAGGCCTTGTATGCATGTGTACTTTACCGTAGAGTGCGATGAAGTCTATGGCTCACATGATGAATGCCATGAATCTGGTCCTACATGACTTGATACCTTCAGTGACTGTGGCTTTTATTGACGATATTCTGATAAAAGGATGTGAGGAAAGAGTGAAAGATGAGACTTTAGATGCTTCTGATTGTAGGAAATTTGTTAGCGAGCATATCCCTGACTGTGAGAAAATTTTTGAGAGGTTCCAAAAGGTGGGGCTAACATTTCTCAAGAGAAATTTGTTTTTGGAGTTGACAAGGTTCTCATTGTAGGACATCTATGTGGACATTATGGCCACAAGCCATACCTGCAGAAAGTTGAGGCCATTAGCAGAATTTTTGAGGTATGTCATAATGTCAATGAAGTAAGGAGATTCTTAGAGGCTTGTGTTTTCTATGTGATCTGGATTCCTCACTTTGCTCATGTTGCCAACCCTTTATATGATATACTAAGAAAGAGAAAGAAGTTTGTTTGGATAGAAAAACAGTCGAGATCGATGCATAAATTGAAGCAACTACTAATTGAAGCTTCCATTCTAAAGCGTGTTGATTATTCGGATTGAAAGCCTATCATTTTGATTCTTGATACTAGTCCTATTGGTATAGGTTGGGTCATAGGTCAAGATGATGACAAGGGATGAAGATAAGCAATTCGCTTTGGTGCGAAGATTTTACGTGGCACTCAAAGAAAATATCCTCAAATTAAGAGAGAGTTATGGGGACTAATGACTGCTTTAAAATCTGATAAAGAAAATTTCATTAGAGTGAATGTTGTTATAGAGACTCACAGTCTTCCACTTGTAGGTATGATAGCTAATTGTTCTTCTCCAGATATTGTGATGCTTAAGTGGATCTCATATGTAAAGTTTATTAATCGGGGTTTTGTTCACATAGCTGGAAAGCTAAACACAGTTGTTGATATGCTTTCAAGAGCAAAATTTGATGATGACTCAGATGATGATGATGATGATGATGTAGAAAGAGAAACAAACATGATGAGATATGATCCAACAATGTATGTTTACGAGCAATTCTACGAGAATGAGTTGTTGAGAATATGAGAGTGCATCTCCCTTTTGTATCTTGGAGTCACTCTATTTCCATTCCATTTCCATTACATTTCCATTTTATATTATATCCTTTGTATTTGGGTACCTTGCCATTTGCTTCTACCATTGTATTCATTGTCCTTTGAGGGGAATTATCCTACCTGAGATGTACTTTGGAGAGCCCCTCCCAAATCTATATAAGGAGGACCTCTCCCCCCATTTGTACTTGGTTAGAAGCTTGAGGAGCCTACTCCATGCTCTTGGCAATCTCATTTCTAATCCATGTGAGTTACCCATTTGTTGGTCTACTCACTTTGAGTCTCTCACACTCTTTCTTTGAGTACACTCTTCTTTTCATTTTGCTTCTGTGCGTGTACTCTCTACATGGTATCAGAGCATCCACTTGCATTCATCACTCAGTTGGATCCTTCTCTAGGCCAACTTCTTTTCATTTTCATTTTGTGAGAATACTCTTCTTTTCATTTTGCTTCCGCGCATGTACTCTTGCATCTACTTGGATTCATCACTTAGTTGGATCCTTCTTTGGGCCAGCTTCTCAGTTCAAAGGGGGTTTCCATGGTCCGATTGAAACACATAAAGATTTTGTACACTCTATGGAGGCTTATAGCATACAAATGTAGTACCATGTGACTATGATTTTATGCTTCATGCTTTATATTTCATACTTGCAGGACCTACTTCTTGGCGATACACATCTCATGGTGGATATTGCCAAAGCTTTGGAGGTTCCTATGCACCACATGGATTCATCCTACCTATCTTGCATGGGGGTGATCTCGTCTAGTGAAATCTTGTTTCGTTCCTATACCTTGTCGGTGGCATGCCTATGGAGCATCCGCTTGATCCATCTTGTGGACATCTTATAGAGTACTTGTAGATTGCACATGGTCGATACCACTTGGCGGCTATGGATTTCCAAATGGACACTTCCTATTTGGTGCTCGTTGTCATGGAGTTCGTGGAAAGGAGTGTGCACTAGTGACGAGGTCTCAACTAATCACAAGCTTTTCCCAAGAAATCCTTCCCTTCAATGCTTATTTAAGGTATAAAGTGTCTCAAGATGATACAAGCTCTTAAACGTGCTAAGGATCTCAGTATAATTAATTTAGTTAAGTAGTCAACATTCATTGAACAGAAACTAACAATTGATTCTATAGTATCCATGGGTTTGAAACACACATCTTTTAATGAAATGGACTTGCATTTGTCAACTATTATATGCTTCGGATCACCATTCCATTATTGGTAAGGAGGGAGGATAAACATGGCAATGTTCATGAACGTCTTCTAAGGAAAAGGGATTAATTCCTTTCATGGGCATATATTATCCATCTTTCAATGCTCTTCATGTAATGAGAAATGAATTCCGTGTTAATCTTTATGTTGAGATCATCGTACTCTTTGAGAAAAATATTGGCAGCATTACTATCTTATGGCAAAGAAGTCTTTCTTTACTCTTATAATGGAGCCTCTTGACCCTCAAAAGTATATTGCCACCTACCATTAATAACATCCCAAACCTTGATGGTTTTTTGTCATTCCCATAGGTAATGATACAAAGTTGTTTATTGGGATGAGCAAAGACAAGGTCATTCACACCACCAATACGAGAATCGATCTCAAGCTATGAACTTAACACATTTCCACCCGTATATGAATATATATGGACGATATGTTTCATAAAGTGCAGCCCCAAAAAAAGCTCCCATCATCACCACCAAGTGGTTGTGCCTCAAATGTGATAAGAACCACCCCAAGACTGCGCATCATATGGATGTGTCAATGTTTACATTGGCTTTAAACAGATGCTTCATATTTGATTCTCATGCTTCAACTTTGGATTGCGACTACATCCACTCCCTCTAAACCTGTGGGGCCTCCAGACACACCAACACGAATCTTCATATCTACGAGGATTTATGAACTTCAAGACAATTCAAGTCCATGGGTTATCAAACACATGTGCCTATGCATGGCCGTGTAGTGGGCCCTATGCATGCATAATTGGAATGCATCAAAAAATACAATGGTGCAAAGGAAAGGTATCAAGCATCTAATGATGAGGTTTCTCCACTCAAATTCAAACTGAATTTTGATCATGCATCTACAATTTAGCTTACGTGCAATTGGATATGCATCTATGGGCTTGAAAATTTTGTGCACATACTTATTCATGCATGCATACTTTAGATGCAAATACACACTATCATGGTGCAATTATGGAATCGGTTCTCATGGCTTCTAAAGCAAGAAGCTCACCCTCATAGTTTTTCATACAAAGGGTATCACTCTTTTATCTCAACTCCACTCAGAACTCTATCCTACTCTTATTCATGATATTTACAAATCAATTTCATGTGCAAATGAATGTGCATCTACGGGATTAAAAAACATGTGATCTTTTCAAATTAAAATATGCATACTTTAAATGCAATGCAACTTTAATGGTGCAAAAAAGATGGAGGTTAAATCAAGATATCTAATAAAAAAGGCTTTCTCAACTTCATGCTTTGTTCAACATCTCCATTATCTTGATTTGATCATTTCTTGCACTCATAACGACTAAAAAAAAGATGAGAAACATCAAATCATAATGGCACAGTATGTACATGCAACCCATGAAAGACTTTCATGAAAATCCATCAGCAATAAAGCATGAACATGTTGCTTGAAAGTAATGAAAACAACTCTTCAAAATCAATCAAACTCAAGCATTCATCATAGTCATCATCGTTACACACTTGTTCACATATATTCAACTCTTCTTCATACAAAAGATTATGCTTGGGAGAAAACTCATCATGATTTCCATTCTCCTCTAAATCAACAAAAGAATATGTTAGTCGATTTCATCTATTGGTGTGAATGTGGATGATGATGATGATAAGGTGGAAGTGTGCCTTTGTGGTTTAGGATCTGCATATAAGCAGTTTAGAACTTCTATTTAGATAAGGAAAAATATTTTGAATTTTGTTGATATGGTATCCATGCTGATTATTGAAGAAAAGAATCTTGGTGAGGACTCAAACTCCCAAGGAAGACCTAGTTATGAGTAGGTATTCTACTTGGGTAGAGGAAGAGGCAAAGGTAGAGACTTTAGAAGTGGAAAAGGACACAATAACCAAGACCAAGGTCAACAACAAAATCATGCAAGAGGTAGAGGACAATTTTGAGGTGGGGGGAGCCAAAGAGGCCACATACATTTCCAAAGAAATGATTCAGGTAATAACAATAAAGGATGTTGGAATTGTGGTAAACGCAGACACTTTGAACATGATTGCAGGTTAAAGAATCAAAATAGCAAAAGGAAACAAAACAACTATGCATCCACAAGTGTAGATGATTATGAGATGTTATTCATGGTCCAATATCATATGATGAATATGATTGTTGGAGATAGACATTTGCGGAAGCACGTGAACAACACAAGGAAGAAGAAGAAGCTTGGAGCACAAACACACAATACTGAATGTATTACTAGAGAATGTACAAAGATAAGTAGCCCATTAGGGCAATAGGCATATATACAAGCCGAGGGAAAAAAACCTCCTAAAGAGGGAAAAAAGTGCCCCGGCGGTCCTAGAGTGTTCACACACATCACTACCTAAATATATCAACAAATCCCCCTTGGGAGTGATGCGGTGAACAAAGAGTTGGCACTCATGTATAAGGAAGTGCCAAGCTATGTGGAAATCACTCCACAAAAGGAAGTAAGCCCAAAGCTTTGCGGAAAGCTTCAAACTTCTCCCTAGGCAGAGCCTTCGTGAAAAGGTCTGCAATGTTCTCCTGCATGGGCACATATGCCAAGCTGATCTCCCCAGCAGAGAATCTCTCCCTGACATAGTGATAATGCACCTCAATGTGCTTAGTGCGAGCATGGAACACAGGGTTCCTCGCAATTGCCAATGCGCTCTGACTGTCAGTGAAGATGGTGGTGGCAGAAGACTGGCCAACACCCAAATCAGCCATAAGGCGTCTGAGCCACACACACTCAACAGTCGTTGTGAAAGCTGCCCTATACTCAGCCTCACAACTGGAAGTGGCCACAGTAGGCTGCTTCTTGCTCAACCAAGATATACATGAGCTACCAAGCATGAAGCAAAAACCAATGGTGGACACACGAGTGTCATAGCAACCAGCCCAATCTGAGTCAGAAAAAGCATGCAAATCTGGCGGTAGTGATCCCCCCTTGGGATAAAACAACCCAAGTAGCCGAGTACCACTCAAGTAGCGAAAGATGCGCTTAACCACTTTCCAATGCGTGACTTTTGGGCAATGCATAAACCTGCTCATCTGTGAGACAGCAAACTGAATATCTGGCCGAGTAATGCATAAGTAAATCAAGCATCCAACAGCCTGCTGATAGAGAACAGCATCAAATGCATCTCCAACATCATGAAGACTCAATCGTAAACCTGTCTCCATAGGAGTGGCAATAGGCTTACAGTCTTCAAGGCCAAAACGCTACAATAATGTGTCAATATATTTTGTTTGACACAAAGCCATTCCACCATCAACGTGCATAAACTGAATGCCCAAATAGTGATGCAAATGCCCCAAATCAGACATCTCAAATGAGGCATGCAAATCAGCCTTAAAATCAGCAATATGTGTCTCAATAGGACCAGTGAGAAGCATGTCATCAACATAGACAACAATGATCAGAAGCACGTCATTAGCACGTTTAACATATAAGGTGCTTTCAGTTGGACTGTTCTCAACACCATGTGCAATCAGATAGGCATGTATCTTCTCATACCAAGCACGTGGTGCTTGCTTTAAACCATATAATGCCTTCTTTAACCTACAAACCTGGTTTTCATGCCCTTTCTGCACAAAGCCACGGGGTTGAAAAACATACACTTCTTCATGCAAGTCACCATTCAGAAATGTTGTTTTAATGTCCAACTGATGTACATTCCAACCATGATGGGCTGCAAAGTGCACAAATGCTCCGAACAGTAGTCATACGGCATGTAGGTGCAAAGGTCTCATCAAAATCAATGCCTCTTTCCTGTGCATAACCCTTTGCAACAAGCCTAGCCTTATACCTGTCAACTGTACCATCAGGTTTACGCTTCAGCTTGTATACCCACTTAGTGCCAATGGCCTTCTTGCCAGGAGGCAAGTCACATAAAGACCATGTACCATTCTTCATTATAGCTTCATATTCAGATTGCATAGCAGCCATCCAATTTTCTGAATTTTGTGCTTCATCAAAAGAAACAGGCTCATTCTCATCACAGAGACTAGATGCAGCCATAGCATAGCAATCTGATGCAAAGGAGGCACTATGAGAGCCTGAACGAGTACGATATGACAAAGGTGCATCTAATTTGCTGTCACGCAAAGTCTGCACCAGCCATTTTGGCATAGTTTTTGCCTGCTCAATATCAGCTCTCTCATCAACAAGTGCATCATGTAAATCTGCATCAGAAATGGAATGATCTGCATCATCATATGAAACGTGCAAAGGCTGAGAAGTTGCCTCATTAGAACCAGCACTAGCCTGTCCACCTGTAAAAAGAGGCATCAAAGTATCATACATGTCTTTGGAGCTAACAGATGTCTCCTTAGTACATGAAAGCAATGGCTGAATAGCATCTTCCACAAAGACAACATCACGGCTAACCAGAATGCGTTTAGTCTGTGGATGATACAGACGATAGCCTTTACTTTCAGAACTGTACCCAACAAAAATACATTTTACTGCCTTATCATCCAATTTTCTGCGATGTTGTTCAAGCACTAATGCATATGCCAAACAACCAAAAACACGCAGATGAGCAACAGATGGCTTGCGGTCATGCCAAGCCTCATATGGAGTGATAGACTGCAACGCTTTAGTGGGACACCTGTTCAGTACATATGCTGCACACATGACAGCCTCAAGCCAGAAACTATGTGGTAAAGCCTGACTTTTGACCATGCACCTCGCCATCTCCATGAGTGACCTGTTCTTTCGTTCAGCAACTCCATTCTGTTGAGGTGTATACGGCACTGTACACTGGTGTTTTATCCCACGTTCAGCCAGAAATGCATTAAAATCTGAAGATATATATTCCCCCCCTCGATCAGAACGGAGGGTACCCATTTTACATGCTGACAGATTTTCAGCCAAAACCAAAAACTGTTTGAAGCACATGAACACTTCGGACTTTGCTTTGAGTGGATATACCCATGCATGCCTGGAAAAATCATCAATGAAAGTCACGAAGTAAAGGTAATTTCCAAAAGAGGGTGTCTGCATAGGACCACAGACATCACTATGTACAAGCTGCAATTTCTGTGTAGCCCGAACTGAACCATCTTTTGGAAAGGAAGAACGCTGCATTTTGCCCAAAATACAGCCTTCACAAACATGTTTTCCACGTGCCTCAAGTTTGGGCAAAGAGGACACCATTTCAGATTTCTGCAGGTGTAACAAACTAGCAAAATTCAGATGACCAAAGCGTGCATGCCAAAGCTTTGCATCTGACATAGCCTGAGAATCATGAACTGCACACGCCGAATCATTCACAAATCTTTCATAGTCTATGAGCCTATACAGCCCACGACATAAAATGCCAGAAGCAATAATCACATCGCCATTTGAGAGATCATGGACTATACACCTATCATCAACGAATTTCACAACCAAGCCAATCTTGGCTAATGCAGAAACTGATAACAGGTTCTTTTTGATCCCTGGCACAAATAAAGCATCTGACAAAGTGAAAGAACTACCATCAGCAATAGTCAGAATGATCTTACCAACTCCCATAACAGGATAAGAGAAGTTATTGGCGCATGTGACAGTATTCCCTGTAGGGGCAGGCTCGAGTGAAGAGAAGAAACTGCGCTGCGAGGTAATATGTTTTGTCGCCCCACTATCGAAGTACCAAACATCTGAGTCTACTACAGACATGCACTGATCATGAGAAGATGGGTCAAAACTGCAGACAGTAGTAAACGCCCATTCTTCTTCCTGCACAAGATTTGCAGACTCTGTTTTTGGTGTAGAGGCCTCTGCAACAACCATTCCAGCCTCTTTCTTCTTTGCCTCTTTAGCAGCCAGTTTTGGACAGTTCTTTATAATATGATCATTTCCTTTACAGTACTTGCAGAACAATTTCTGCTTTTCTGATTTCTTCTCATCTTTATCCTAGTTCTTCGATTGTGCAGCATTTGCAGATTTCTGCTTACTAGTAGAAGAGCTCCATTTTCCTTTGCCCTTCTGACTAGCCAGGAAAGCTTGATCTGCAACACGCATAATGGACCTGTTCTGCCTAGACTGATCTTCCTGCAACAGAACAGAGACTAATTCCTCAAATGACAAGGCATTCGGATTGCCTTTCATCATCAACCAAAGAGTAGAGGCAAAACTCTGATATGAATCAGGAAGACCATTCAGAACGGTCTGGACAAGTGAGCTATCTGGTATAACCTCATCAGCAGAAATCAATTGTTCCTTCAGGTCTTTGATCTTTGTAAGAAAACTGTCCATAGAATCACCTTCATTCATGTGCTCACTCTCCAACTGTTTTCGGAGGTAAGCAACACGAGCCTCATTCCTAGCCTGGTACAAAGTGGTAAGTGTATCCCAAGCATCCTTTGCTGTTGTGCAAGAGCGAATGTGAGGAATAATGGCACGTTTGACAGACAAAGCTATCAATGCATGTGCCTGGGCATCTCTGCCATCCCAACGAATCTGCTATGTAGTAGGTGCAACAGAAATAGCAGCACGAACAGGAATCTGCAGAATATCATCTTCGACACCATCTTCATCAGCTCCAACACCTGTATTTGCAGTACCTGTCGTTACAGGTGTAACAGGACGTCTTTCAACACCCTGCACAATGTTCCACAATCCTTTTGCAACCAGTACATGTCGCATCATATAAGCCCATAATGGGTAGTTGGTACCATCCAACTTATCCTCAACAGCCAACATACGAAATACATCACTGCTTTCAGCCATGGCCGGTGACTAGAATACCTTGATGCAGAAAATTGATTGTATCTCAAAAAGTTGAACAGAATTGCCTAGACGAGTTCTACTAGACCTGTAGCAGACTTCGAGACGCTTAAACTGGCAAACAGAAACTGGTATATACCTTTGGCACAAAAGGACGAAATAGCCTGCACAAGCGCTGTGATAGTGCGTTCGGAGGCCAAAATTTCGTGCGAATCTGAGACTGCAAACGGAGGAGTGTCGACGGCGCCCTAGAAGAAGCGATGACCTGCTCTGATACCAATTGTTGGAGATAGACGTATGCGGAAGCACGTGAACAACACAAGGAAGAAGAAGAAGCTTGGAGCACAATTACACAATACTGAATGTATTACTAGAGAATGTACAAAGATAAGTAGCCCATTAGGGCAATAGGCGTATATAGAAGCCGAGGGAAAAAAACCTCCTAAAGAGGGAAAAAAGTGCCCCGGCGGTCCTAGAGTGTTCACACACATCACTACCTAAATATATCAACAATGATGTCTATTGCTGTTTCAAAATCAAATGGTAATGTCTGGTATGTTGATTCAGGTGCTTCAAATCACATGACCGATCATGCAAAATACTTTAGTAGTTTGCAAAAATTGCCAGTTCCTTGATATGTTGAAACAGGCAATGACACATCACATCCTATCAAACATACATGAAACATAGCACTATCTATGGAGGATGGGAAGGTAAAACATCTTGTTGATGTGTTGCATGTTCCAAATATAATAAAGAATGTAGTTTCTATTCGATAAATGGTTGACCAAGGATTACAAATCAGGTTCAATGCTAATGAGTTATATGTAGAAGAGTACAAACAGGATGGAAGATTGATCACCAAAGGAAACAAAGTGAGTAGGATGTTCACCTTAAATGTGAAAATTCTTGAAATGACTGCAACCGTCTTTGCAAATGGTGTAGATCTCATTGCTGATATAGAGAATTGGCACAAGAAAATTGGACATGCAAATTTGCAGAGGCTGAAATTGATGTAGTCAAAGGAGCTTCTCAATGGACTACCAAAGGTCAAGGTTGCAGAGATGCAATAGGTATGTGCAACATGTCAATTTGGTAAATAGTTAAGGGTATCATTTCTGCATAAGCATGTTAGTGAGAATGTGCTAGAAATAGTACATATAGCTATTTGGGGTCCTACAAAGGCCACATCTATGGGTGATTACATGTTTTATGTCACTTTCATTTATGATCATACACAGAGAGTATGGATATATTTCATGAAAGAGAAGAGTGAGGTGCTCATTTACTTCCAAAATTTTAAGGCTATGGTAGAAAAGAAAATAGGGAAGTATATCAGACATTGGGATCTGATGGAGGAGGTGAATGCATGTCAAATGAGTTCAATAGTTTTCTAAAAAGTCATGGAATTGGATGGCAGTTTTCATGTAGGTACACACCACAGTAAAATGGTGTCGCTGAATTCAAAAATAGACATATTGCATAAATAGCAAGAGCCTTGGTAGCTGACAAGAATATGCCTCATTCTTATTGGGTAGAAGCTGTGCACACTACTATATACATCATGAACAAAACTCCGACTGCTGTTGTACATAAAGTTACACCTGAAGAGAAGTTTATAGGTAAAAAGCAAAACTTATCACATATGAAAGTGTTTGGTTGTGTTGCATATGTACATGTTCCATATGATTTGAGAAAAAATCTTGACCCGAAAGCAAAAGAATGTATCTTTATTGGGTAATCCCTTGAACAAAAGGGATATAAATGCTACAACCCACTCACCTGACAAGTGAATGTAAGGAGAGATATGGTGTTTGATGAAATGTCAAGTTTCTATGCAAATGCCAAAAAAGTACTTAATCTTGACTCAAATGACAAAGTAAATGTTGAAAAATCATGCAAAATTTCAAGTTTTGAGTGGACGTGATGCATCACCAAGAAATAATTCCAACTCAAATCCATGGAGTGGAAGATTCTGTGGGAATTTCAATCCAGCAAATTCATCGACTACATCCAAGAAAGGTAGAAATTCTTTCAAACGGTTTAGAAAAGAGTCTTGATGAGGAACTTGGATCGTATTCCTTGTCATGAAGCTTTTGCACTTGCATCCTTCTTCTGCCAATGCTTTAAAGCATCCAGTTCTTCTTTCTTTGGTCAACTTTCATCTTCAAATACTGGCTTCTCTTCTTCACCTGTTACATATACCATGAGATCCTTACTCATAAGTAAAGCTTCCATTCTCATTACCCATGCAAGATAATTATCTATGTCCAGTTTGTCAATGGAGACATGATCTTCCATACTTATTTCCTTCTCCTACAACCTGTGAGCTTAAAGGATTAAGGATAATACATTTTGAAGTTCTTTGTGTATGAAGATACTTTTGAAGTAACCTTTTGATGCCTTGTGTCTTTGAATGCTTCAGCTTTCAAAATTTTATGAAAACTTTTCAAAAACTTCTCGTACCTTTGATGCCTTCTACTCTCGAGAACCTTTCTGCTCTGATACAACTTGTTGATATCTGAAACATCACAAGAAATGAATTAATGTGACACTAGACAACCTCTATAGTCACCATTAACTCATTGCCACTCCAAACTTTGAGAAATAATAGCCAAAACCAAGAACTTTACTTCTTCAGAACTTTCTAGTCACTAAAATGACATACCTTCACTCTTTTGGTTATTTCTCTTAGCACAGATATTATTTCTATGAGATCTTTTGGCAGATGAAAGTAGAAGAGTAGAGCTTTCCAATAAGCTATTATTTGCAAGAAATAGATATCTATAACTCAACTTATGGCCTTCACAAGATCACCCTGTATGAACTGCCAAAACTAGAAATTTTGCCTCTTTTAATAAAACTGGCTATCTAAAAATGAAAATTCGATGCCTAACATCGACTTGCAACCAAAACTTGATGCCAAGTATTGGGTTGGTGCTTTTTTAGCCACTTTTTAGCTCCTGAAATATGCATGTGAACACAAGATATGAACAAGACCACTTTTATGTGGGAAGTCGATGCCAGGCATCGAGTCACAAAGCTCATGTTTTAAGAAGATTCAACAACAAATACAACTCAGAGAATAAAAACAATGACTTATCAGCACAAACTCGATGCCAGGCATCAAGTTGCTTGGAAAACTTGAACTTTTGAACTCATCACACAGTATGCAAGCATGGAGATGGAGAAGAGAGTCTCATACACAGAAATTTACTTAGTTCTTCTCATAGCTATAAAAAACTCAGAAGTTTACAGGTGCTTTCTCTCTCAGAGAAGCTCGACTATACTC
The DNA here is from genome assembly GCA_020310875.1 of Ceratopteris richardii. Taxonomy (NCBI): domain Eukaryota; kingdom Viridiplantae; phylum Streptophyta; class Polypodiopsida; order Polypodiales; family Pteridaceae; genus Ceratopteris; species Ceratopteris richardii. Next base: position 44,573,340 of record CM035416.1, on the reverse strand, counting down.
AGTCATACAAAATGAACTCCTACTAACATTCTCTCTCTTCCACTTCTCGTCAGTTGATACAAACTAGCTTTTATAGTTTTTCTCAATCTCGTGACTTTTAAAAAACTTCTAGAACTAAAGTGAACTAACTTTACAAATATAATACACTTGTGAATTTGTCCCTTCACATAGGCATGTGGTTTTCTTCTAAAGCTTTGACCTTCAAATATATGTCCAATTAGTGATTGTTTCTCCAACAATTTACCACAACCCTTGCATATGACCTCGCTCTTCCAAGTCATCCCTTTGCCCTTTTCTTTCCTTCTTTATGATCAATGTCTTCTAGAGCATCTCCCACATTCTTGAAAATATGCATTGGGTACACCAAGTGATTGATCAATAACTCACTCCAATAAGTGAGATCATGAAATATTGACATTGGTTTCATACCAACTAGTGGTGTTCCTGCATCCCACAGCTCCTTCTAATCGCTTGCTTCCATTTGTTATTGCGCTTATCAACCAATTTGTCCTTCATAAACATTCCCATCATGCAGATATCTATGATGTCCTCCATATATAGTTTTTCAAAGATCCTTGGAGTAGCATGCTTCGAGTCGTGGTCCACATAGGGAACATGCATTGTAACCCAAAATCGATAATGCTATACAAAAAAAAAAACATCCTAAGACACCATAGGTCAATGAACATAACTAGGTTCAAAAAGAAGAATTGACTAATATTACCTAAACATTCACCATAACCGATGTGCAGCTCTTCCACAAGTGGTGCAAAGTATACATCCATGTTTTTTATCGTATAATTACCTAGCACAATGAGCGCTAACAACATATGGCCCTTTTTGTGGCCAGCCATGGTGGGATGTTATAATTGACCAAACATACATGCCATGTGCTCCATTAGGAGCTGCATAAACCAAATGGATTTATGACATCCATAGCTAGGCCTTGTGGCAAAGAACCTTCGCAGGGATTACTTCACCCACGAGGTCTTCCCTAAACCTTTTCGCTCCACACTTTGGACATATGTGAAAAAGAGTGATCATTCAGGTAGGCATGAATCTTTATGTAGTCCATACCCACATACTATAAAAGCTTCTTTGCATTCCCATGTGTTGAAGGCATGTCATTACCATCTAACAAGAACTAAATAGCGACGATTAAGGCAACACAATTTCATCGCTATAAAATTGCAAAAAGCATTGCAAGAAGCATCGAGCGCGGACAGTCGATTAAACAATGATCTGAATGACGTTTTTTTTATGTGTGGTGCGACGGGATGTGTGACGCTCGCATAGAGCATCGCTAAAGCGACGATTTAATAAAGCATCGCATAAGTGATGCTACTAACATCGCTTATGCGACTCCAATTCCAGTGGTTTTTACGACGCCTTACCATCGCTTACACGACTGTCTGTTGACGAAAAAAATTAAAACGTTGGAGGCTCTTTGATCTGCATGTTCACGCATCTGATCGAAGAGCTCTCCAACATTCGCAATTGCACTGCGCTTATATGCTGAAATGTTGGAGAAACAATCACTAATTGGTCAAAGCTTTAGAAGAAAACCACATGCCTATGTGAAGGGACAAATTTACAAGTGTATTATATTTCTAAAGTTAGTTCACTTTAGTTCTAGAAGTTTTTTTTTTAAATCATGAGAATAAGAAAATCTATATAAGTTAGTTTGTATCAATTGACGCGATGTGGAAGACAATGAGAGAGTGAGTTAGAACTCATTTTGTATGACTGAGAATAGTCGGGCTTCTCTACATGGGAAAGCACCTGTGCATTTCTGAGGTTTCATAGTTATGGAAAGAGTTTATTAAACTTCTGTGTATAAGTCTTCTTCTTCCATCTCTAGAGTTTGTCTTATGTGAAATGTTTTCAGAAGTTGAAGTTTTCCAAGCAAGTCAATGCCTGGCATCGAGTTTGTGTTGATAAGTCATTGTTTTCATTCTCTGAGTGTTACTTGTTGTTGAATCTTCTAAAAACATGAAGTTTGTAGAGCAAGTCAATGCCTGGCATCGAGTTTCAGCATAAAGTCGATGCCTGGCATCGACTTCTAGCATAAAAGTGGTCTTGCTAATGTCTTGTGTTCGTAGGGTAATTTTGGCACTAAAAAAGTGGCTAAAAAAGCTCAAAGTCGATGCCTGGCATCGACTTTTGGTTGCAAGTCGATGCTAGGCATCGAATTTTTATTTTTAGACACTCAGGATTACTAAAATAGGCAAAAATTCCATTTTTGGAAGTCATACAGGGTCATCTTGTGAAGGCTATAACTTGAGTTCTGGAGATCTGTTTCTTGCATATGTTAGCTTGTTGGAAAGCTCTACTCTTCTAGTTTCATCCATCAAAATATCTTGAAGAAATAATATTTGAACTAAGAGAAATTAGCAAAATACTGAAGGTATGTCATTTCAGTGACTAGGAAATTTTGAAGAAGTAAAGTTCTTGGTTTTGGCTATCATTTCTCAAAGTTTGGAGTGGCAATGAGTTAATGTTAGAGGTTGTCTAGTGTCACATTAATTCATTTCTTGTGATGTTTCACACATCAACAAGTGGTATCAGAGCAGAAAGGTCCTAAAGAGCAGAAGGCAGCAAAGGTACGAGAAGTTTTTGAAAAGTTTTTCATTAAAGGTTGACAGGTGAAGCATTTGAAGACACAAGGCATCAAAAGGTTACTTCAAAAGTATTATCATACACAAAGAACTCCAAAAGGTATTATCCTTTATCCTTTAAGCTCAAAGGTTGCAGCAGAAGGAAAGGAGTATGGAAGATCATATCTCCATTGACAAACTGGACAGAGATAATTACCCCACATGGGTAATGAGAATGGAAGCTTTACTTATGAGTAAGGATCTCATAGTATATGTAACCGGTGAAGAAGAGAAGCCAGTATTTGAAGATGAAAGCCAACCAAAGAAAGAAGAACTAGATGCTTTAAAGCATTGGCAGAAGAAGGATGCGAGTGCAAAAGCCTACATCTACAATACAATCTCTGATCATTTGCTACCACACATCAGAGGATTGGAATCATCTGAAGATATATGGAATGCATTGGAGTATCATTTCCAAAGCACTACCAAAGCACGAAAAGCAAGTCTATGGTCAGAGTTTACAACATTCAAGAAGAAGCCAAGTCAAAGTATTAGTGATTATGTCACTAAGATGAAGGATCTAGCAGATAGTCTTGGATCCATAGATGAAGATGTTGAAGATCACAGATTGATTGCTCAACTACTTGTAGGATTGAGAGGGGATGAAAGGTGGAAACCTTTTGTCTTATCAACAGAACTTTCATTAAATCATTATGTTCCAGATTTGAATCAATTACTTGGTTTGATGCTCACATATGAGCAAGACTTGAAGGGAGATGGAGATAAAGGACAAAGTTCTGCAATGTACATGAAGAACAAGAAGAAAGGAGATAAAGTTAAAGCAAAGGATGAAGAGGAGTCGAGTTCTCAAGTTTATTATGCTAGAGGTAAAGGCACTGGCAGAGGAAGACCAAGAGCCTTTGGAAGAGGTAGAGGTAATCAGAATAACAACAAGAAGGCTTGCTGGATCTGTGGGGATTGAGTAATCATTTGGCTCATGACTGTTGGCACAACCAACAAGGATCAAACCAGAATCAAAACAACAATAGCAGAGGTCGAGGTGGAAGATATCAAAGTAATTTTCAAAGAGGTAGACAAAGTCAAAGAGGAGGCTATGGTAGAGGTGGGGGAAGAAGTTGGGGGCAGACTCAATCCTACAACACCACCTACTACAACTATGCAAATGACACACAAAATGAAAGTCATACATCATTGATGATGAATTCAATCATCACATCAGATAAAGAAGATCTAAAGGTATTTTACATTGACTCAGGATGTTCTAATCATTGGTGAAGAAACATAGAATTGATGTTAGAATTGGAAAACGGTATTTCTAGTCACACACTTCAAACAGGTGACAATACAAGACATAGTGTACATTCAGTTGGTAAAGTGAAATGCAAGAGTGGAGCAGATTTGCTAACCAATGTTTTGTATGTTCCTACAATACCTAAAAACTTGATTAGTGTGGGATAGATAGTTGAAAAAGGTTTTCAAGTCAGGTTTACAAATGAAGGAGTATTTGCTGAAGATCCAGAGAATGGATATAATCAAATTATCTCTGGTAAGAAAGAAGGTAGACTCTTTACTTTAAGAGTACAAGGGAACATTGGTCAAGCTTTGCTCACACATGGTGAAGGAGTGATTACAGAACTTGATCTCTAGCATAAGAGATTAGGTCATTTCAATGAAAGAGGAATTAAAGCTATGGTTGCTAATAAGTCTGTACTAGGATTACCAAATGTGCAGAGTCAACATATGGTTTATAAATGTGAAGCATGTCAAATGGGTAAAGCACACAGGTTGCCATCTCAAAAGAAAGGATTCAAACATGATGGATTACTAGAGCTCATTCATACAGATGTATGGGGACCAACAAAAGAAGGATCTATCAGTGGCTCAAGGTACTATGTTCTTTTCATTGATGATGCCACAAGATGGAAAACATTATATGTTTTGAAGGAAAGATCAGAAGTGTTTGGAGCCTTCAAGCATTTTCATGCATATGCAGAGAGAGTCACAGGTCAAAAGCTTAAGAGACTGAGGTCTGATGGAGGGGGAGAATACTTCTCCCAAGAGTTCAATGATTATCTTTGGAATGGAGGTATTAAGAGAGAAATAACTTGCAGGTATACACCACAACAAAATGGTGTAGCAGAAAGAAGGAACAGGACTTTGGTTGAGTTTGCTAGAGCTATGCTAAAGGAGAAGAATTGTCCAAATTATCTTTGGGCTGAGGCTGTAAATACAGCTACATATCTTGTGAATAGATTACCATGTGCAGCTCTAAATGGAATGACTCCATATGAAGCTTGGTGGGGTAAGAAACCAACACTAGATCATTGTAGAGTGTTTGGATCAATTGCATATGCTTATGTGCCATCACAGCTTAGGCATAAACTTGAACCAAAGGCAGAAAAATATGTGTTCATTGGTTATGATGAAAAGCAGATGGGTTACTGGTTGTGGAATCCTTTAACAAAACAATTTCTTGTTTCTAGAGATGTTACATGTTGGAAGCAGCCAGAGGCACAGACGACGTGGAAGCATGTAACAACGGAGCAGGGAGCCAGTCAAATCTTTTTTCAAAGAATCATGTTCTAAAAATACTTTTCAAAAACCTCCAACAGTGATTTTTATCATTATTGTAACATATGTAACATAGAAAACCCCATTTTGTAATCCATAGCTCCATTTTGTGCAAGCCGAGGAGTCCTCGAGCTTGAGGAGCTTAGGTAGAACAAGCGTATCAATTTTCGTTATTTTTAGACATCGTTTACCCTTCCAAATAGCATCTAGGACCTAATTTTTAACTATGCCGGTCACTAAATGTGAAACCGGTCAAAACTAGTCTAGAAACTATAAAAAGAGCTAGAGAGCTCATATTTGAGGTTGGCTAGTGTGAGCTTAGAGTTCTTTTGAGCTTGTAATAGTGTTCTTGAGTAATAGAGCTAATTTCCCACCTTCCATTGTGTCTTGCTTGTCTCTTCGTAGTGTGTGTGTATGTGTGTGTGCATTTCTATGCTTCTCACCTTCACTCTCACTTCATCTCACATTCAAGATCTTCATATCACTCCTATCTCTTCCGCGGATTGACATTAAGGAGGTGGAGCTTCTTAACGTGGTTCTCACCATTGTGCTAGAGCAACACCAAATTTGGCGCCGTTGCCGGGGATCGAGTCTAAGACGAATGTGTGATGGTAAGAGTATAGCAAGAAGTAGCGTTGGAAGGTAAAAATTTCAGTTTTTGTTGTTGTTTTTACTTAGTTTTTAGTGTTTTTCACCTCCCCCACACTCCATCTTCATCACCGCATCATCATCTTCATCTCCAAAAAAATAAGAAAATTCACCATATCCACCCATTCTCCTCATTTCCCCTCATTTGTGCATGCGAGAGAGTGAGAGAGAGCTTTTGTGCTTGTGTGTACTTTTGTTTTCTTGAGTTTTCTTGCAGGTACAGAGCTCCAGTGCATCAGGAAAGCTTGGAAAAGGTAAAATTCTCAGTTTCTGTCAGAAATTTCCGACTGTGTCAGACCATCGCGATGGTCTGCAAAGTTCGGAATTTGAAGAAGGCGACCACACCAGCGTGTAGAGCACACCAGCGCCTCTAGGAATCCACACTTGCATTTGCAAAATCATCAGTTTGGTGGACCATCGCGACGGTCTCAGACCATCGCGATTGTGTCACACCATCGCGATAGGCTCACGCCATCGCGACGGCTCGGCCGGACCATCGCGACGGTCTCACGCCATCGTGACGGTTCATTTGGACCATCGCGACGGTTCGCGGACCATCGCGACTGTTCGGTTGACCCCACACCATCGCGATTGGCTCACGCCATCGCACCGACGGTGCCACGTGTTAAGCTGGACCATCGCGACGGTTCACACTTCACGCCATCGCGACGACACCCTTACACCATCGCGACAACCCGAATTTTGGACCATCGCGATTGGCTCACGCCATCGTGCCCAGACCATCGCGATTGGCTCAAGCCATCGCATCTGTGACCATCGCGACGGTTCACTTTGGACCATCGCGATTGTGCATGTTGATCGTTGACTGACGCCATCGCGATTGTCCGCCTGATCGAGCCATCGCGACGGTTCACACTCACGCCATCCCGATTGTCCACTTTCACGCCATCGTGATGGTTCACACTCACGCCATCGCGATTGTCCACTTTCACGCCATCGCGACGGTGCACTTCAGACCATCGCGATTGCTCACCTTCACGCCATCGCGATCATTCACGTCTAGACCATTGCGATTGTTCACCCTCACGCCATCGCGACGGTCCCAGACCATCGCGATCATCTCAGACCATCGCGATTGTGCACCCCCATCGCAAATTTTAGGGTTTCATTTTTTGGCCAATTTTGGGGCTAATTTTGGGAAATTTTTGGGTGATTAGACTCATAGGAGACCCCTTAGCTCATATTTGGAGAAACATCGGTTTGTCAGTTTTAACCCCCAGGGCCTGAACGGTCATAACTTTTTCATCCGAAGTCTGTTTTTTGAGCTTAATAGCTCGTTAGAAAGCTCTTTACGAGTACTACTTTGACAACGGTATTTTGAGGTTGACCTAGTTTGGGACTAGGAAGCCAGGGGGCAAACATTGAAAAGTTGGGCAAAAGGGAAGGGACTTAAAAGGTGTATATACTCAAGTGCTTGATCATCCAGCTGTGAATTGGTCTAATATTGGATTTTTCCAGGTCTAGCAAGGGCAATCGAAGGCAACCAAGGCAAGGTAGTGAAGGGCATAAAGCTTGGGAAGCGCGGCTTCTTGGGCATCAGAGCAACCAGAAAAGCTGACTCGAGGTTGGAAGATTACTCAACCCCCTCAGTCAATTCTTAGCTTAGGATAAACGTTAGCATTGTGGATTAAGACGATAGGAACGCCTCAAGTTCAAGAGAGTTAAATTTATCAAGTTCAAGACTAAAGTAAAGGTGTCTGACACGAAAACCTAAAGGAAAGAACATAAGTCTGACGGAACGAGAACTCAAAGTACCACGGAAAGTCGAATTCCTGACGCATACATTAAGACAAGAATCTAAAGAAATCTAAAAAGAATCAAGAAAGTAATAACAAAGAATCATTGACGATCTGAGCGTGTACTGAGTGTGCAAGGAAGAAAATTAATGAACCTTAGATCGGGCAAACATATAGGTAAGTCAGACCGACGAAGCCTTAGATCATCAGAGGCAAGTGTAAGAACTATTGCACGATCGTGGGCTCAACAATTGAACACTAGTTATCCCTACGAGAGCTCAGATACTAGTGAATCAGAAATGGCATTTAGCACAGACAGACCAGAAGGAGGGTCGAATGTAGCCTATTTAGAAAAACCAGAAGGACCCTATAGAACACAACTAGAGTTTCTCCGAACCAACCGATTAGGTGCTCGCATATATGAGGATGGTTTGCGAAGGCAAGTGGTGCAAATGCACAACCCCGATCAACCCATTGGATTGGAACATCCAGTGGTGAAATTCGAGAGAGACGCATACATAGACAAGGAAGGAACGATGTACATATTAAGTACGCAGCCAAACAATACCAACGAGTTTGGCGCAATTCAGCTAGAGATGGAAACTAAATCTCAAGGAAAAGAACCATTAGAAGAGCCTAGAACACCTAGAGGGAAATTTGTACTGACACGAGTACTAATCCCAGAATGGATCCCTCAGGACAACAGAAGCATAGAGTTGTTTGTAAATAAAGAAACTGATGAAGCCTTTTGGAGATACAAGACAGAACTACTTAGTGAGGTAGGTATCATCACTATATACGAGTTCAAGGACCCGGATACACCTGGAAAGGTTGTATACCTGGATGAGACTTCAGAAAGAGTCTTTGTGGTACCTGACCATGCTAAAAACACATACACATGGAGAGGTGAATTGGTATTCCCTCCATCTAGAACGAACATGAATACAAGTCAACAAGGGGCAGGAACATCATCAACACATGGAAATCAAAGAGAAAGAAATAAAGAGAGACCCGAAGTAAGCTTCACTCATCCCATGGGGAGAGATAGAACAACCACGGACACTAATAGAGCGGATAGACAAAGAGATCATGGAATACCAGGTGGTAGAGATGATTTTCCTCTACCTAGACCACGTGAACACGCAAGAATATTGAGACCCACTCAGTTAGTGAAATCCATGAAAAATCACTTTGATGGGACAGGAGATCCCTATGACCATGTCACAGAATTCAAGCAAGTACTAAGAGCAGAACAAGTTGAAGACATGTTCACGCAATATAATGCATTTGGACTAACGTTAAAGAATACAGCTTTAACTTGGTTCCAACCATTGCAACAAAGGCAATTTAGAGACATCCATCACTTTTTAGAGTCATTCATCACTGAATTCTCTAAAAGTGGGATTAGACATGACACGTCTTTGTTGATTCATAGCTTCAAACAGACCCCTCAGGAAACAGTCAGACTGGCAGGACGTAGGTTTAGACAATATGTTGAACGATGTCCAATGCAAGAGCTACCCTCACAGGCCAAGCAAGTGTCATTGTTTCTAGATGGTTTGTTGAGTTCTAAACTACGCTCCTACGTGTACCTAAAAGAACCCAGAACGCTAGAGCAATGTGTAAGAATTTGTATAGACATTGAGGAAAACTTAGGAGACGAGTTGGAACTCTCAAAGGTCTATAAGGACTCAGACTGTTCATCTCTAGCATCCACAAAATTGTCTAGCTCGATAGAAGACCTCGTAGAAAAAGTGGCCCAGAAACTAGGAGTTTCTAGCAAACCTAGGGTACTAATGAACAAGCGCTGTTACACCTGTGGTGCTGATCATATGGCAAATGTGTGTCCCAATGCAATACAACCACAAGCCAACCCTAGTGGCCAATACTGCACAATTGAGAGAAGATACACGAATCATACGGCTCAGGACTGCCCATACAACAAACAAACCGTGAGACAGAACTACCCGCAAGCATACCCGCAGCCAGGTAGGTATCAAGGCCAATACAATGCTCAGCCTTATTACTATAGGCCTCCTCAGAACTACCCATACCAGGCTCAATAGAGACCTCAACCTGTCTTAGCTCAGCAGCCACCCCCACCAGCAAATGTCATCTCAGTCAAATACGCTGCTGTAGAAGAGAACCTAAGTAGGGCCTTAGTGCCTTCTTCACCTTTGCTCACAGAGGGTGACCCGAATTCGAACAATTTTGACTCTACGCATGTAGATAGTCCACCTGCATATTACACAGAGTCACCAAAACACGTAGAAACATATCATTACGATAGTCCACCAGTGGAACCTAGTTGGGAGCCAGACTATGCTAATGTGATGTACACAAACCCAAATCCACGGCCCCAAGTAAGACAACAGAGACCACAGGGCCCTAGAGGACCATGCTTTAGGTGCCAAGGAGATCATTTCATAAAGGATTGTCCACATCCCCCGATAGCAGGACAATCACAATACTATAACATACAAGGCTTTTGTGCTAATTGTGGCAAAGAGCACATAATCAAAGATTGTCCTAAGAACCCTGTTAACACTTCGAATGTGACACCGATCAATGTGATAGGTATTGTAAATAACGCAGATGGATCCAACCCTACATACGTGCCTATCCAAGCTATCACAAGAGCCCAGGCGCTCTTACATAACCAACAGCTTAATCAGGAAAAAGTAGCTGGAAGTAGTGAAGTTGCAGAATCTAGCAGTAAAAAGACAAAATCTTGGAAAGATTCTAGAGAAAGAATTAAGAGAAAATGGAGTAAAAAGATAACTGAGTTGGAAGGAAGTTTAAAGGAATCTAGAGCCAAAATCTTAGAATTGACTTCACAGGAATTGAATCAAGAGAATCCAGCTCAAAAATCAGGATCAGTTTTAGCGGAACCCATACCAGAAAATCTAGACATGATGTTTCGTGCATATCAGGCTAGATTAAAAGAGGGACCTCAAGTAGCTGAAATGAGCAAAAACTACCCTCGAGCTGATCTAGAAATTGAGAGAACTAAACTTTGCATGAAGATGGTAGAATTAGCACAAGCTTTGTTCGAAGCCTCTAGATATCTTAATTGGAATAACATGGCAAAACCGGAACTACACTTTCAAGGACTAATGGAGAGGCTAGAATACTTGATAGAGAGCAAAGAGAAAAAGGATCAGCCTAGGAACCCTATTGTCCCAGAGACACAGGAAAGGAATGCGCCATCCCTGTCTCAAGTACCCAACACAGAAAGTCAAGACAATCTGTCTTCCATACATAGGTACTCACATGAATTTTTGAGAGAAATACAAGAAGAGAAATGGAGAAAGGAACAAAGAACCCATCCTCCTATTCAAGAAATAGATGACTTGCAGGAGCAATTTCCCCAAGACATTCCCTCTATATATGATGATGTAGAGGAGGAACCACTGAGTGAACACACAGGATTTGAATCTAATTCTTTACAAGAATTGCCTCAGTTTACAGGACCTTGGGAAGCAAAGTCTATTAGTATGAGAGCACCCACGATAATAGTGAGGAATGAAGAATCAGTAATCCCTAGAAACACGGAAGTGATCAAGAACACTAAAGTACAATGTAATCTCACTCTAGAGGAGTTGTTAAAGGTAAAACCAGAATTGTGGAAACATGTAGCAAATCAATTCCCCGAGCTTGCTACTACTCCCTCACAAATAGGATCACATAAGAAGGTACCAGAGATACCCGTAGAAAAGATTGGAGATGTAAGTGAAGGAGAGGAAGGTAACACGTATCTTCCAATAACCCATCAGGGCTACACCACGAAAGCCATCTTAGATTCAGGAGCCGGCGTAGCCATCGCTACCACCGCTTTATGGAAACGTTGGGGTAAGCCAGCATTAAGACCCACCAGGATGAAGCTACAAATGGCTGACAGACACATAGAAAAACCATTAGGCTTACTAGAAGGCATATCACTCACCACTTGTGGTGTAGAATTTGAGCATACCTTTGCCATTTGTGATTTTAGTAAAAATCACGCTTATGAGATGATATTGGGACGACCATTCATGCGTCAGTTGCAAATTGTACAAGATTGGGGAACTAATTCTTTGTACTTGCAACATTTAGGAGTGACTACCAAAGTCAATCTTAAAGACTATTCACATAGAGATGTACCCCCAATACAATGGAATACCATCCATAAGACACCAGTAGAGACGGAATCCATGCAATCATTAGAATCAGATCCTTCTTGGTTGCATGAGGACACTCATCTATGGATGTGTAAAGTTGCAAAACAAGAGGAAGAAAGATTAGAAGCAAGGACCTTAGGTGCAGAACAACATCCACGAACCCTTCAAGACCCAGCCTACGCACCTGTAGTCTTCCCTGACGAAGAGTTTGAACCCCATGGTTGGGCAGAAATCCTAGCAACCATGGATGTAGCCATCAATGAAGAACAATGGACACCCCGCTGTGACGAGGATGGCTATGACATTTCAGTTTTCATGATAGAGCCAATCATGTGCGATGCAATTTTAGAAGAGTGTGAACCTAACACTGATGCATTTGAGGATGCAAGCGATTTTGATTTAGAATCAATTATCATGGATTCTCCCTTTGCATCAGAGGAAGAATATTTTCACGAAGTAGAAACTCACACTAAGAGACACGAGGAAATTACGAATGAGGTGAGGTTAGCCACAGAAGTGACTAACAAGAGTGAAGGCAAGAAAAGAAAGAAGAAAGAAACCACGACAGAAAAAGAAGAATCTTTATTTGAAGTACCCGAGAACTTCAAGAAATATGAAATCGAAGATAGAAGAATCATGGTACGAATGCCTAATAGAAAGGCGAATGACGGTCAAGTATATGATAACCGAGAGAAAACCAAGAAAATAATAGTAGCCATAGAAGGAGAAGAAGAAAAATGTACATACATAGGGCATGATTTGATGAAGGAAGAAGAAGAAGAATTAGTTGCCCTATTGCGCGAATATAGAGATGTGTTCGCTTGGAGTTATAAAGATTTGAAAGGAGTAGACCCAGATATATGTTCTCATAGAATCCCTACGACTCCAGATGCAAAACCGACAAAACAGAAACCTTACACGTACAATGATAACTACGCTGCGAAGATTAAAGAGGAGATAGATCACTTGATAGAAGCAGGATTCATTTACGAAATTGAGCATACCGAATGGGTATCCCCCATTGTGGTTGTGCCCAAGAAGAATGGAAAATTGCGTGTGTGTATTAACCTTAAAAAAGTTAATGCCGCCACGATTAGAGACATTTATCCTCTTCCTATTACAGAACATCTATTGGAAAGAGTTGCGGGCAAGGAAGTTTACAGCTTCCTTGATGGTTTTTCAGGCTATAATCAAGTAGCCATTGCTCCAGAAGATCAACACAAGACGGCATTTGCCACTGAATGGGGTATATTTGCATTTCGTGTGATGCCATTTGGCTTAACAAATGCACCCGCCACTTTCCAGCGACTCATGTGTCATGTTTTTAAGGAATTCTTACGCAAGAGCTTGGAAGTTTATGTCGATGACATATGTGCTCATTCTAATATCAGGCAGACGCATATCCCAAAGTTAAGGCAAATATTTGACAAATGTCGAGAATATCAGGTTTGTTTGAACCCAGAAAAATGCGTTTTCATGGTCAGACAAGGCAAAATTCTAGGACACATTGTGTCAAAAAATGGAATCTCTACGGATGAAGAAAAGGTGAAGGTAATTGCAGAATTACCTAGACCAACTAATGTGAAAGAGGTACAGGCATTTATGGGCCATTGCGGTTATTATAGGAGATTCATACACATGTATGCAATCATAGCCAAGCCTCTGTACTCTCTTTTAACCAACTTTGAATGGACAGATGAATGTGAAAATTCATTCAATGAACTCAAACGACGCTTGTGCTCAGCACCTATATTGACTACACCAGATTGCAGTAAGCCATTCCATGTACATGTGGATGCATCCAATTATGCCATAGGATGTGTGTTAGCACAACCCACGAATGAAGGTAACATAGATCTCCCCATAGCTTACGCTAGTAGACAATTGAACGTAGCAGAAAGAAATTACACCACGACGGAACGAGAAGGATTAGGGATGATCTACGCAGTAAAGAAGTTTAGGCACTACTTGTTGGCCAACAAATTCAAGTTCTTTACAGATCATCAAGCCCTATTGTACCTAGTCAACAAACCCTGTAACACAGGACGACTTATACGTTGGTTTCTATTACTCATGGAGTACGATTTTGAAGTAGTAGTCAGGAAAGGAAAGACACATCTTAGAGCTGACCACCTTTCAAGATTAACCTCAGGAGAAGCTCCTCAAGGAGTAGTGGATGAGTTACCAAATGCATACTTGTTTAATCTTGAGATAGCACCAGAATGGGCTAAGCCTATAGTCCCTATTCTCACATATGGACCCAAGAATCCTAGGATAAAGATCAAAGAAGGAGAGATTACCAAATCTCAGAGATATCAAATCATAGCAGGAAGCATATATAAACAGGATAATCAAAATATCCTTGCTTGTTGTGTAGATGAATCAGAACATGCGAATTGGTTGCAATTAGCACACATAGGTGCACTACAGCAACATCATTCAAAACATCGAACATTACAGACTCTGCATAGATTAGGAGTATATTGGCCTTCGATGGAAGCAGATGTCTACAAGTTGTGTAAAGAATGCCATGTTTGTTGTGAAAGACCACCAGTAGAGCATGCTACATTATATCACGTGTCTCTCACACCAGACTGGAGTGAATCGTTAGTGACATACTTGAGGACGAACACATTCCCTCAAGGAATGACCTTAGCACGACAACGCAGTCTAGAGCAGGAAGCTCAAGAATATTCACTTATTGGCGATAACCTATACAAAAGAGGACGAGATGGATATCTAAGACAATGTGTTCATGAGAGCGATTATCTGAGCATACTAGAGACTGCACACCAAGGTGTCGCAGGAGGTCATTTTGGACCCGATAGGATAATCAAAGCCATCCTCTTTGCAGGATTATGGTGGCCCACTCTTCACATGGATGCTCATACCTATGTAAAGAGATGTGATGTGTGCCAAAGAACTCAGTTTCCTACTTGCAGAGACGAAATGCCATTGAAACCCATGATGGGCGGACGTGCATTTTCTAAGTGGGGTATAGACTTTGTAGGACCCATTAACCCCCCTGCAAAAGGTACACATGTGGAATACATTATTGTTGCCACAGATTATCTGACGAAATGGGTAGAGGCAAAAGCCACGAAAAAGAATGATGCACACACAACTGCAAAATTCTTATTTGAGAATGTCTTTACAAGATATGGATTGCCTATAGAGTTAGTGAGCGATCGAGGCACTCACTTTCTAAACCAAGTCATTGAATATTTGTTACAGGATTTTATGGTGATTCACAAGAAATCCGCACCATATCATCCTCAGGCCAATGGTCAGGCTGAAAGCACTAATAAGATCCTTTGTAACGTACTGACGAAACTCGTGAACAACAAACGTTCAGATTGGGACAAACAGTTACACCACGCTGTTTGGGCATATCGAGTGGCCTACAAGACCGTACTCAATGCAACTCCCTTTCAGATGGTTTTTGGTCAGAATGCTGTGCTTCCTTTGGACTTCTTGATACCGACCCTTAAGGTTGCACAAGAACATCAGTGGACCGGCCATGAATTATCAGCAAGAATAATGGACTTGGAACGATTAGGAGAAACCAGGCTAAAGGCGGCAGCAGGAATATATGCAGCGAAGAAGCGACAAAAAGCATATTTTGATGCACATGTGAAAGATAAAGGCCTAAAAGAAGGAGATTTAGTTCTAGTATATACGCTAAAGCAACACACACGTAAGTTAGAAAAGCGAGTTTATGGACCTATGATCATTAACAGACTCTCAACAAGTGGAGCAGTACAGTTAGCCACCTTAGAAGGAGACGTAATGCCTAATTATATTAGTGGCTGTAGAGTCAAGTTATATCAGGAACCTCTTACTGAGGATATGCTTAGACGACTCACGTTGGCAAAGAAGCGTAAGGAGGAAGAAAATAGAATACGAGCGGAAGCTCAGGCAGAAGCAATAGAACGCATTAAACGCATGAAGTTAAGAAGACAAGGACTAGGGAGAGAACATTATAACCATCCAGAAACTACACCCAGATATCCCATGGCCATGTGTCAAGTAAAGTCAACCACTCACCCTAGCATAGTGGACAGGAGACCATTCATTACAGTTAGGCTAGAGCACGGCAACCCTTGCCAAGAGCTCAGGGCTTTAATTGACTCAGGTGCTGCGACTAGTGCAATTAGATGGTCCCACTATAAGGATTCAGGAATAGAAATGCGGCCAATTGAGGCATACCTCGTAGGGCTAGGAGGCATGGAAACCCCTTGCATGGGTGAGGTGGACCTTCCTATCCTCATTAAGGATGTTACCATGACAGCGAAGCTACTAGTGTGCCATGATGACGACCTGATAGAACCCCTAATCCTTGGCCAAGATTGGCTATACGATCACTTAGTGGACCTAAATCTTAGACAAGGCTATATACAGATTGGAACCTTAGAACAGAAGCGAGTGATACCGCTTGACTTCCCTAATTGCATTCCGATTGAGGTTTGTAACCCTAGACCCTATGAAACGCATGCGACGGAAGACCGGAAGATCTTGGGTCAGACCAGTCATGTTACGTCTACACCAACCCACTCGGGCTTGGCTATGGACAGTTGTCAATCAGAAGGACGACATGAGATCTTCCCTGGGGCTTCCTGCAAACTAGAAGGGGCAGCTACCCAACCGCTAGGGCAGATGGACACAATCAGCGGTCAGGTGGGTTGCATCAGCGGCCAAATGAGCACAACACCCTGCGGTGCTCATCCTTCCAAACTTGTTGCGGACTGGCCTAGATTAAAGATAAAGAACGAATCACTTCCTAATGGGCAGGTCACGCAAGTGTTGGATCTCCCTTCTTTTCCAAAGCAGAGCGTCCACTAGACCTCTCAAACCCAACCACGAAGGAGTCAACCACAACAGAGGAACCCAGACCGACGACACCACCAGACAAGGCAAAGAAAGCAGCAGTATCAACATCACAGAACAAGTGGCACGAGACAAATATGGGTGCCAAAAGGACAGCAACCACAGGCTATTGGCAACACTGCAGACGAGAACAGGACAAAGTTTCAACAGAAGCAGAGTCAGCATCCAAAGTCCCCTCGATCTTCTTACCCAAGTACAAATACTCGGCAGATTTGGATCGCCAAGAAGTATCTTATCAATCGACCCACACCCATGCAGATTTGGGTACCCAAGCAATGTATTATAGCCCAACCCTCAAGCCATGTAATATATACCCCTCAGAAATCTTTCCATCCTTCAATACCACCAAACCCGATACCACTTTTTGTCCCTCAGCAGAAACACACCACCCACTCAAAGACTCTTAGGAAATGGATACCGAAACGTATCCAGACGTCTTCTTGTACCATCTTATCTAACAATTCTCCCACCCCGTTTAAACTCCACCCTTGTACTAATTCACCTTCAACCAAACCTTGTATAAATTCATACACCCAAACCCCACATCATGCATAATAAAAGCTCATCAAGAATTGTAGGCATAATCTGAACCATGTAGGCGTCTAGAGACCTGCATTAGCTCTGCAAAAAGATCATTGCATCAATCACTTCACGACACTTGGCTACACGGGTTACACATCGGTTATGGAAAGGGATTGCGGTCTCACCTTAATGGGATCATAATTAATTTCCATGCTAATGTGCTAATCTTTTGTAGCAGATCTTTTCCATTAGCTCGTCAGTCATCATGCAAACCGAAGCAGGACCATAAGAAGCTGGCCCAAGCACACCAGTGGCCAATATTGGAGAATTACTCGCGGAATCTTATCCTACGATGCAACCACCAGAGTTTCAAGGTTTTCCAGGACCTATGCCAATCGATGATCCTCCTAGAGGATATACAGAGAAGATTCATCGTAATTCTCATTGGTTTCAAGGCCTAGCAGGACCATTAGCAGATGCTGATTTCATATTTGAGGCCAATTTGGCATTTGATCTTCGCACATGGGCCAAGTACCAGTTCTTTTCAAGAGAATTTGAAGGACTACAGAATACCCAAGATTTAACGCACGTTTGGGCACGAGCGGGATTTACAGAATATTTTAGTGACCCTCTGCCTAAACTTGATTTTTACAGATGTTTTTACTTGGTAACCACCTTAACAGCTTCAGAAAACAAGGATCTACCCGGCACATTCATGTTACCATCCTTGGTAAATGATCCTCCATTCAGAAGGTTTTATTTGTCTAAAGATTTAATTCGCGCAGCTCTGAAAATACATGGAACACATACTCCGACGGAGAGAGAACGGCTAGTCCCAGAGCAGATGAAACGTGGTGACGTAACTAAGTGGGAGGATATTTCAGCTATAACCCCTGAGCTTTCCAAGCCATTACGGATATGCATGCAGCACTTTGCTTTCCTAGCTCAGGATCGTTTTACCATGCCCCACAAGAGAATCTGGTTTGGATTATACTTAGCATGTACTGGACCTCAAACGGTTGATCTAGCCAGCTGGATAATTGATCAGCTCTATTTGGCACAACATAGGTGGGAGCGAAAGAAGGTAATCAATGGGTGCTGCGCCCTCACCAGGATCATATATATGTGCTTGGCGTATGACTTACCAATTGAGCGTGCCATGACCAGTGAGGAACTGAAAGCATTCAAAGGGACCACAAGGAAGGCTAGAAAGTCTAGCAAAGGCAGAGCCGGAAAGCGGATGAGAGGTACTATCCCGTGCCTACAAGTCCCAGAATCACCCTCGCCACAACCATCTCCTGAGCAGTCACCAACAGCAGCCACTCCCACGGTACCACCAATTCGTATACGATTATCAAGACCAGTTACGCCGGAGGGCACCACCAGTACTGTTGCACCCCAAGCAACCACAACCACAGAACCTATCACCACAGCAGCTGAACTTCCCACCACTATTGGTGTGTAAGCTTTCTCTTTTCCAATACCCCATTTAGAAGCAGGACAAGCAGAGCCACTGGACCAAACTTTTGATTTTGAGATGCCCGATGCATTCTCCAATGAGTTCCAGTTTTCAGAAGGACAATTGTTTTCCCAAGAATTTGAAAGGCCCAGCTACCCTACCACACCCAGGGATCAGCCACAAGGATAGATCGTGTCCAACGCTGATGACGAAAGAACAACAACCGATGACGACGAAGGCGATGACGAAGCCAGCCAGGGAACTCAGGAATCCCAAGAGCACGAACAGACAGACGGTCAAGGCCAACAAACAGACACACATGGTGATACAAGTACCCATGAAGATGAAACTTACGAAGCAGTAGCTTACACATTGGCTATTAAGAAGCTGTATAGAACTATGGAAAAAGTTTGGGCACGCAAAAAACTGACAGAGGAAGAGAGTCAAACAATAATAGAACAAGAACTTGTCACAGGCGGATTCGAAGACGCATACATCAAAGGATTCAGAGAGTTAGTCAAATCAGTAGGCTCCAACGAAGCCCTCAGGTACTTGCAACGAAAGCCACTACCACAATTTGACCCCCGCAGAGTACGACTACTTTCAATGCCCGGTGAATACATTCGTGTACCAACAGGAGCACAGTCTTCAGAACAAGCCAGGGAGGCACGCCTCGTCCCCGAAAGTTCGTTGGCAGTTAAACCATCCTTATAGATTCCCCACCCCGCGCTACAACTGTACATACCTCAGTAGTCACTGAAGTACCGACCACCCCAACTGCTCCTCCATCACCGCCCATCCCTCCAGCCTCCCCTATTCACCCTCCTTTCCCCCGACTATCATCTTCTATTGCCGGTGGCATTGCAGCAATTGTCCTTACGACCACTCACCCCACTATTCCTGCACCCATTAGCCCTAGTCTACCCCCTCCCACACCCACCTTTCCATTCAACCCATTCCTCCATCCATCTTTCCCGTCCTTCCCCACAACTCCAAGACCTCTTTTTCCATTCCCACCGCCCTTAACCTTCTCCCCCGTCCCACCTCCCCGACCCACTGTAACCCCTCTTTCCCCTTTCCACCAAGCTGCTCCAGCCAGCCCCCCTGTGAATTACCCCTCAACCTTTGTAAATCCCGTATTTACACCAGCACGAGTACCCACGATCACACCCATATTCACGGTCACCGCACTAGATCCGTCCACTGACATGGACATCTCACCACCCACTGCACCATCACTCACTTCACTCACGGCACACACATTTTTAGGCACATCACAATTTTCAACAATCACTACATCATCCACCTTCCCACCCCCATTCCCCGTTCCCTTCGCATCTACAACCATTGCATCTTCATTTAGCACCCCATTAATACTATCACCCACTGTAGATAATGCATTCCGACAGATGTTCATGTGTATGACGCAAGTAAGAGATGAGTTCACATCTCTTGGTGATAATTATCAACAGCTGCAGAGGACAACCACTGACTTACAGTCGCAGCTTAATTTATTGTCTATTGAGAATGCCTCTCTGAACAACCGATACCAGGAATTACGCGAGGCATATCACAAATTGGAACTAGAAAGCGAAGAAAAGACCAAGGAAGCCACTGCTGACCTGGATAACTTATTAAGAGCCCAGACAGTCCGCAATGCCACGCTAACACGAAACATGGGCTTACTACGAAGACACCTAGCAGCCGCCAAGGAAGAAAACCAGCGCTTACAGGATCAGAACCGAGAAAACTTAGAAGCAGCGCTCGACCACCCAGACCAACCACTCAGTCCTAGCAGGTTCAAAGCCATTCCCTCAAACTCGATGAGGATGCTGCTAGAAGATCATGTACGATTGCTAGATGAATACGACCGCATGAACGAGGAGTTACAGAAACTCAAAGAAGATCACAAATTACTCCAGTTACGAGCACTGGCACACCAAGACATACCAGCACCTGTGGACCCCTCTCCTGACCTCCTAGAGGAACTCAACTCATTACGGGCCCAGGTATCGAACCTTGAATCAAGGATTGCAGTATATGAAGCACCACCAAGGCCAGATTCCCCACCTGAGCTACCAGCTGAGGAAGAAACTGTCACCATTCCGGTGGAGGAAACGTTTGAAGAGGCATACGAGCCACAACCCATCCCAGGCGGACGCGTCACGGCCGAAGGTCAGATGACTTATGAACTTCCGACCCCCACGTGGATGAAGACTATTGAGGAACTTGGAACAACGCACTCAGCTAGAGTAGAGGCACAATTACATGCCATGGCGATGATAGAAGAAAGAATATTACAGTCTCCATTCTTTGCTCATTTGGCCCCGCGACGATACATATCTGGGCACGAGCTACAGTATAAACCGTATTTTATGTTAATGGCTGAATACCAATTAGCCATTGAGAAAGAGACAGGTAAGAAACCATCGCATGCGACTCAATTCGAGGAGGCCGATCTACCACTAGATGCGCAGCAAGGAGTGATCTATCAACCAGAGTGGCGCAAAGAGTTATTACAGCAGTATCCAGAAATGATGAGTACATGGGTAAAGGCACCTTTGCATTTGAAGTACAACCCGTGTTGGGGACCAGTACCACGACGCCGCTCCTGGACTGCCTTTGCTATTAAGGTACAAAACAATAAGCAGTGCCAAGACTGGTTGAATTACCCCTATTTTAAGCCACCCATTGAGTTACCAACTGTGGGCTACATGATGGCTACAATTTGCCACTGGCTCCCTAGATTAAAGCACATGGATGATATAGCGGCGCATATGACTGTCAAAATCTTTGACATGATGCAAATGATTTTTAAAGTCTTCCGACGCGTCAAGGCACCCCATGTCAACACCTCGGGCTTTGAGCATGGCAATTTTGACCTGGTATATGATATGAGTACAACGCCATCGCTACGGGTGTGTTATGCCTGGCATTGCAGAATAAAGTACCTACCGGCGTGCTACAAGCAGACATTCGAAGAGATGTTCACAACCGGCTTCTGGGAATACCATTCAGAGGTATTCATAAGCAGGCCTACACATTTATTACAATTATTTGCCTGTGAACGAATGGTCTATTCCACACACTATCAACTCCCGCCACCGGAAGAACCGCAACCAATAGACTGGGAGAAACTCGAGGCCGACCTGGCTCAAGGCATTCGTATCTCCGAGCACACCCTCGCTCAAGACCTCCTACAGAACTATATCCGGCAGACCTCACAACAAGGTTCTATCAGGGACGACAGAAGCGAGAGGGAGGGGGGTGTTGGAAGCAGCCAGAGGCACAGACGATGTGGAAGCATGTAACAACGGAGCAGGGAGCCAGTCAAATCTTTTTTCAAAGAATCATGTTCTAAAAATACTTTTCAAAAACCTCCAACAGTGATTTTTATCACTATTGTAACATATGTAACATAGAAAACCCCATTTTGTAATCCATAGCTCCATTTTGTGCAAGCCAAGGAGTCCTCGAGCTTGAGGAGCTTAGGTAGAACAAGCGTATCAATTTTCATTATTTTTAGACATCGTTTACCCTTCCAAATAGCATCTAGGACCTAATTTTTAACTATGCCGGTCACTAGATGTGAAACCGGTCAAAACTAGTCTAGAAACTATAAAAAGAGCTAGAGAGCTCATTTTTGAGGTTGGCTAGTGTGAGCTTAGAGTTCTTTTGAGCTTGTAATAGTGTTCTTGAGTAATAGAGCTAATTTCCCACCTTCCATTGTGTCTTGCTTGTCTCTTCCTAGTGTGTGTGTATGTGTGTGTGCATTTCTATGCTTCTCACCTTCACTCTCACTTCATCTCACATTCACGATCTTCATATCACTCCTATCTCTTCCGCGGATTGACATTAAGGAGGTGGAGCTTCTTAACGTGGTTCTCACCATTGTGCTAGAGCAACATTACATTTGATGAACATAAAAGTTAGTATGTAGATCAAAGTAATACAACTGAAGAATTTGAAGAAGAGGTAAGAAGATGTGAGAAAGGAAAATCAATTGTGCAGGTAAATAGAGATGAAGACTGTATGCAAGCAAGTACATCCAGAAGTGGATCAACAAGAAGAAATGAAGAAGCTCCTATATTTGATGAAGAAGTGTATCCAAACACTTATGAAGAATGTGAACCAAGGAGGTCAAGTAGGACAAGAAGACAACCAGAAAGGTATTCTTATGATACTACTTACATAACTCAGAAGAACTATGCATATATGGTCAAAGATGATGAAGAACCTCAGAACTATGATGAAACTAAAGGTAAGAAGCAATGGGAAGAAGCCATGAAGGAAGAATTCAATGCAGTGGAGGAGAACAAGACATGGGAACTTGTTCCTAAACCAAATGGTAAGAAAGTAATTGGAAATAAATGGGTTTAAAAAGTGAAGAAGCTTGCAGATGGAAGTATAGCCAGATACAAAGCTAGATTGGTGGTGAAAGGCTATGCCCAAACTTATGGCATAGATTATGATGAGACATTCAGTCCTGTAGCTAAGATGTCAACTATAAGGACAATCATTGCTATTGTAGCTTCAAAAGGATGGACCCTAAGTCAATTGGATATAAAGAATGCATTCTTGAATGGATACATATCACATGAGGTATACATGGAACAACCTCAAGGGTTTGTAGATTCCAGGTATCCAAATTTTGTTTGCAAGTTGAGAAGAGCATTGTATGGATTAAAACAAGCTCCAAGAGCATGGAACTATAGGCTGGTGAAGTATCTTAATGATCTTGGATATCAAAGTTCAAAAGCAGATCCAAGTCTACTCATAAAAAGAACAGAGGAAGGTATAATCTACATTTGTATTTATGTAGATGACATTATAATCACAGGTACTTCAGATGAAGGAATCAAGGAGGTAAAGAGATTACTTGAAAAAGAATTCAAGATCAGTGATGTAGGAAAGTTGTCATACTTTCTTGGAATGGAAGTCACTTATACAGATCATGGCATATATGTATCACAAGAAAGGTATCTTTTGAATCTATTGAAGAAGTTTGATATGGAAAATTGCAGAGAAGCTTCAACTCCACTTGAAGTTAATCACAAGCTTAGTAAATATGATGGTGCAGAATACAAAGATATGAGGAAGTATCAATCTCTTGTGGGTAGTTTGATTTATGCTACACTAACAAGACCTGATCTTAGTTATGCAGTGGGAGTTTTGTCACAATTCATGCATTGTCCAAAGGACCCACATTGGATTGCAGGTCAAAGAGTTCTTAGATATATCAAAGGAACTATAAAGGAAGGATTATATTATCCTTTTACATCAGATTTGAAGTTGAGAGCCTATAGTGATTCAGATTGGGCAGGTAATCAAGATGACAGAAGATCAACTCATGGCTACATGATATACATTGGTGATAAGCTTGTAAGTTGGTGTTCAAAGAAACAACATACAGTAGCATTATCATCAACTGAAGTTGAGTACAAAGGACTTGTGGAAGCAACTAAGGAGGTTATATGGATGCAGACATTGTTCAAAAGCTTGGGCATTGATCAAGGTATACCTACAATACATGGAGATAATATGAGTTCACTTTATCTTGCAGCAAATCCAGTATTTCATGCAATAACAAAACATATAGAGATACATTATCATTTTCTGAGAGAAAAGGTAATGGAGAAAGAAATTGAAGTGGAGTACATTTCTATAAAGGATCAGATAGCAGACATAATGACAAAGAGCTTGGATGGTGTGAAGACCAGCAAATTCAAAAGCATGGCAGGAGTAAAAGAAAAGAAGATGATATGAAGAAGTAGAGAATGTCAATTAGTGATTGAGGGGGAGCTGTTGGAGAAACAATCACTAATTGGATGTATATTTGAAGGTCAAAGCTTTAGAAGAAAACCACATGCCTATGTGAAGGGACAAATTTACAAGTGTATTATATTTGTAAAGTTAGTTCACTTTAGTTCTAGAAGTTCTTTTTTTTAAATCATGAGAATAAGAAAATCTATATAAGTTAGTTTGTATCACCTGACGCGATTTGGAAGACAATGAGAGAGTGAGTTAGAACTCATTTTGTATGACTGAGAATAGTCGGGCTTCTCTGCGTGGGAAAGCACCTGTGCATTTCTGAGGTTTCATAGTTATGGAAAGAGTTTATTAAACTTCTGTGTATAACTCTTCTTCTTCCATCTCTAGAGTTTGTCTTATGTGAAATGTTTTCAGAAGTTGAAGTTTTCCAATCAAGTTGATGCCTCGCATCGAGTTTGTGCTGATAAGTCATTGTTTTCATTCTCTGAGTGTTACTTGTTGTTGAATCTTCTAAAAACATGAAGTTTGTAGAGCAAGTCGATGCCTGGCATCGAGTTTCAGCATAAAGTCGATGCTTGGCATCGACTTCTAGCATAAAATTGGTCTTGCTCATGTCTTGTGTTCATAGGGTAATTTTGGCGCTAAAAAAGTGGCTAAAAAAGCTCAAAGTCGATGCCTGGCATCGAATTTTGGTTGCAAGTCGATGCTGGGTATCAAATTTCTATTTTTAGACACTCAGGATTACTAAAACAGGAAAAAATCCCATTTTTGGAAGTCATATAGGGTCATCTTGTGAAGGCTATATCTTGAGTTCTAGAGATCCGTTTCTTGCATATGATAGCTTGTTGGAAAGCTCTACTCTTCTAGTTTCATCCGCCAAAAGATCTTGAAGAAATAATATTTGAGCTAAGAGAAATTAGCAAAATACTAAAGGTATGTCATTTCAATGACTAGGAAATTCTGAAGAAGTAAAGTTCTTGGTTTTGGCTATCATTTCTCAAAGTTTGGAGTGGCAATGAGTTAATGGTGACCATAGAGGTTGTCTAGTGTCACATTAATTCATTTCTTGTGATGTTTCACACATCAAAAAGAAACAAGTATATGCAGAATTATTGTTTTGCCTAATCTCTATCTTATTGTGTCTCTCTGTCCCTGTTTCTCTCTTTCTACCTCTTTCTCTCTTTGAATTCTCTCTCTCTCTCTCTTTATTGCTGGTTATTCAAGAAGCTAACCAAGCAAAAAGTATGGCCAACTATTGTAAGTACAATTTCCATTCTTTGTATATCATTTGAATTGTGTTATTTTCATTAATTAGCATACTCACACTTATTGATATGCACATATACACTTATACATGATGAAGATGCACGTTCACACATATACACATGCACATACACACACATACATGTGCACATACACTTACACATACACACATACACATACATATGCACAAACATTTCTACAACCACATAAAAAGACTTGCATGCATGCATTATTGCATATATACATACACATACACACATAACATATACTTAAATACATGTATATGCACATCCACATGCATGCACATTCACATGCATGCACATGGATGCAAATGGAAATGCATCCACACGCACATGCATGTCCCATACATATACACATGCATATATACACACACATACACATATACATACATACATACACATTCATACATATATACACATACATACATACATACATACATATGTATACACACATACATATACATATATGCATACATATACGCATATGTATATATACATACATATACACCTATAAAACACATATACATACATATATACATATACACATACACATATGTATCCGCATGCACATGCACATGCATATACACATCCACATACACATACACATAAGCATACATATATATAAAATTATATGCACACACACACACACACACACACACACACACATATATATATATATATATATATATATATATATATATTTTGATGAACTTACAAGTTATTATCTGAAAAGTTTTTACCAAGTCAGAATATTCTTCCTACCTCACATGATGAAATGAAGAAGATAATCAACAATCTTGGTATAGATTATCAATTTATACATGCATGTCCTAACGATTGTATTTTATATAGAGGTGAATATGCAGACTCTTTGACATGTCCCAAATGTCAATCTCCTCGATATAAGGACGAAGAAGGTAAAATCCCAAAAAAGGTATTGAGACATTTTCCATTGGCTCCACTGATTAGACATATGTTTCAAAGCCTCGAACTATCAAAGCTTTTGACATGGGGACATGATCATAAAAGTACTAATGGAATAATAAGAATTCCTCATGATAGTTTTGCTTTTCAGCATATTGATTCTACATGGCCTGAATTTGCACAAAATCCACAGAATCTAAAGTTAGGAGTTGCATTAGATGGGGTTAATCCATTCTCCATGAAATCTAGTAAATGGTCAACATGGCCAATGGTAGTCATAAACTACAATATTCCACCATATCTTAGCATTAAAAAGGAACATTTGATGCTTTCACTTTTAATCCCAAGCAAAAGAAAAGTTAAAGATATGAATATATATCTTGCTCCTCTCATTGATGATGTCCAAGAGTTATGGAGAGGTATTAATGTCATTGATGTATCGAAAAGCATCAATGAAATACATATTACGGTTCGTGGTATTATGGCTTGGACTATTCACGATTTTCTAGGATATGGTGTTTGTTTAGGTATTGATGTATTTATTCAATATGCATATAAATAAATGTGATTTAATCTAGTTATATTTTTATCGTTTGCATCATGTATATGTATGTGTGTGCATATGTGTGATATATGTATACATGTGTTAGTATGCATATGTGTATATATGCATATGCATTTGTGTAAAATATTCATGTATTCATGTAATATATGCAAGTGTTTATAATTGTGTATGCATGTATAAGTATACATTTGTGCATGTAGCCATGTATATGTGATGTGTACATGTATATATGTATATGTGTCTATGTCACGATGTATGCATGTATATATATTTATGGGTGCATTTAAGCATGTATGTGTGATGCA
Source organism: Ceratopteris richardii (assembly GCA_020310875.1). Lineage (NCBI taxonomy): Eukaryota > Viridiplantae > Streptophyta > Polypodiopsida > Polypodiales > Pteridaceae > Ceratopteris > Ceratopteris richardii. Next base: position 44,545,869 of record CM035416.1, on the reverse strand, counting down.
TAATGTATCTACTCCATTTTATATTTATGTATGTGTATCTACATGATGTGTATAATCTTTATATATATTATGATCCTCGTTGATTCGAGTAGCTATATATAGAGGCATAAGGTTGGGAGGAGAGACATCTCTCTAGTAGGAATCGGAGGAATAGATGCAATGTGTACACATACTTCAATCATATGGCTAAAAGGCTGAATTAGAGTTTCTAAATTAGGGGTTTTAAAACCTTAACATCAAAATTAGTGTTTTCGAATTAGGGTTTTTGAAATAGGATTTATTTATTTATTTATATATAGATATATAAGTATACACACACACATACACACACACACATATATATATATGTATGTATGTATGTATGTATGTATGTATGTATGTATGTATGTATGTATGTATGTATGTATATATATATATATATATATATATATATATATATATATATATATATATATATACATATAGATATATCAGTATGCATGTGTGTATGTATGTGTATCTATATGTGCGTATGCATGTGTTGTGTGTGTGTGTATATGCATGTGTATATGTATATATGCATGTAAATATGATTATGTGAGTCTATGTGTGTACATATGATTATGTATGTCTATGTGTATGTGTATGTGAGTATGTGTATGTGTCTATGTGTATTCATTATATGTGTGTAACTGCATGCATGTGTATGTGTGTGTATGTATAAATGTTCATGTATGTGTATATGTCCGTAAATGTGCATGTATGATGTATATGTGTGTGTATGCGTGTATTTTTACCTCTAGTATCACTCTTTTCTCTCTCTCTCTCTCTCTCATATACATACATACATACATACATACATACATAAACACACATACTCATATCCATATCCATATATATATATATATATATATATATATATATATATATATATATATATATATATATATATATATATATATATATATATATATATATATATATATATATATATATATATATATATATATATATATATAAGCAATGCGTACCGTGCATTATCGCAATGATGAGCCATAAGTGTCCGCATATCTTTTAGACACCACTTATGTGACCATCCTATCCCAAACTCTGCCTCAAGTGAACTAAGTACATATTTTTTATCCCTCTCATCATGCTCACTACAAAAAAAAAAAAAAATCATGTAAATAAAACATAAGATATTTATTTCAATTTATATATAAAATTTATACTTACTTCCACTGTAAGTGGACAAGGCGCAGGTAAGAGTCGCATAATGCTCACATTCTTCTCTTGAACTCAAATCCATTCCCTATGTACACAATGTTCCCCTCTGGCTCTATATCACACTCTAGCCCTAAGGTGCCTATGCATGTCCTCATAGGCACCTTTGCTCTGCTATCATGATCTGGAGGTGGTATAGGTGTCCTGAAAATAGATAGATAAAAATAAATAAAAATATGTGTTATAATATCATTAAAAAAATTTATGAAAAAAAAACATACCTATGAGCAGATAACTGTCTTCCTACATGTGGAGTCGCAGAAGAGCCCTCCTCTGATCGGTGGGTAAGCATCTAGATCGTATAATCCAGCTCATCATCAAGCATCTCTGAGTACTCATGCATGATGATCCCTAGAGTATCATGCAACACTCTTGCTCTCATAAGACTTTTTATGAGAGTGAGTTTTGCCTTTCTCTCTCTACGAGGATCCATAATACCTGTACATATAAAACAAAATGGGTTACAAATCAATATATATACGTGTACATATGTATGTGTGTATATGTGTATGTAGGTGTATATGTGAGTGTGTGTATGCATGTAAGCATGTATGTATGCATATGCATGTGCATTATGTATGCAAATGTATGCATGTGTGTGTATGTGTGTGTGTGTATATGCATGTAAATATGTATGTATGCATATGTATGCATGCATGTGTATGTGTGTGTGTATGTGTCTCTATGTGTGTGTATGCATATATATGTGTGTATGTATCCATGTGTTTGTCTATGCATATATATGTGTTTATGTGTCCATGTGTGTGTATGTGTGTGTGTCTATGTGTGTGTGTGTGTCTGTGTGTATATACATGTGTATCTATATATATGTGTTTATGCATGTGTATGTATTTGTGTAAATGTGTGTATGTGTCTGTGTAAGTGTGTATGTGTCTATGTGTGTATGTGTGCGTATATGTCTGTGTATATGTCTGTGTATATGTCTGTGTCTATGTGTGTATATATGTGTGTATTTGTGTAAGTCTGTATGTGTCTATGTGTGTATGTGTTTGTTTATATATGTGTGTGTGTATCTCCGTGTGTGTAAGTTTGTATGTGTGTATGTGTGTATGTGTGTGTGTGTCTATGTGTGTAAGTGTGTGTGTGTGTCTATGTGTGTATGTCTATGTGTATGCATGTGTGTGTTTGTGTATGTGTGTGTGTGTCTACGTGTGTGTAAATCTGTGTGTATATGTGTGTGTATGTGTATATGTGTGTATGTGTCCATGTGTGTGTATGTATCCATGTGTGTGTATGTGTGTATGTGTGTATGTGTATGCATGTAAGCATATATCTATGCATATGAATGTGCATTATGTATGCATATGTGTGTGTATATGTGTGTATGTCTGTGTATGCATGTTAGTATGTATGTATGCATATGCATATGCATTATGTATGCATATGCATATGCATTATGTATGCATATGTATGCATATGTATGCATGTATGTGTATCTGTGTGTATGTCTCTTTACGTGCATGTGTATGCATATATATGTGTGTATGTGTGTGTGTCTCTCTCTACGTGTGTGTGTGTGTCTATGTGTGTATATGTATCTATGTGTATGTGTGTGTATGCATGTGTATGTATGTGTATGTATGTGTATGTATGTGTATGTGTCTATGTGTATGTATGTGTCTATGTGTGTGTTGTGTATGCATGTATCTATGCATATGCATGTGCATTATGTATGCATATGTGTGTGTATGTGTGTGTATGTGTCTATGTGTGTGTATGTGTATGCATGTATCTATGCATATGCATGTGCATTATGTATGCAAATGTATGCATATGTGTGTGTGTATGCATGCAAGTATGTATGTATGCATATGTATATGCATTATGTATGCATGTATGTGTATGTGTGTGTATGTCTCTCTATGTGTGTGTATGCATATATGTGTGTGTGTATGTGTATGTGTGTATGCATGTGTATGTGTGTGTATGCATGTAAGCATGTATGTATGCATATGCATGTGCATTATGTATGCATATGCATGTATGTGTGTGTATGTGTGTATATCTATATATATGTGTTTGTATGCATGTGTATGTGTGTGGATGTGTGTGTGTGTCTATGTGTGTGTGTATATGTGTGTGTATGTGTATGTGTGTGTCTGTGTGTGTATGTGTGTGTCTATGTGTGTATTGTTGGAGATAGACGTCTGCGGAAGCACGCAAACAACACAAGGAAGAAGAAGAAGCTTGGAGCACAAACACACAATACTGAATGTATTACTAGAGAATGTACAAAGATAAGTAGCCCATTAGGGCAATAGGCGTATATACAAGCCGGGGGAAAAAAACCTCCTAAAGAGGGAAAAAAGTGCCCCGGCGGTCCTAGAGTGTTCACACACATCACTACCTAAATATATCAACAAATCCCCCCTGGGAGTGATGCGGTGAACAAGGAGCTCGCACTCATGTATAAGGAAGTGCCAAGCTATGTGGAAATCAACAAAAGGAAGTAAGCCCAAAGCTTTGCGGAAAGCTTCAAACTTCTCCCTAGGCAGAGCCTTCGTGAAAAGGTCTGCAATGTTCTCCTGCGTGGGCATGTATGCCAAGCTGATCTCCCCAACAGAGAACCTCTCCTTGACATAGTGATAATGCACCTCAATGTGCTTAGTGCGAGCATGGAACACAGGGTTCCTCACAACTGCCAATGCGCTCTGACTGTCAGTGAAGATGGTGGTGGCAGAAGACTGGCGAACACCCAAATCAGCCATAAGGCATCTGAGCCACACACACTCAACAGTAGCTGTGAAAGCTGCCCTATACTCAGCCTCACAACTGGAAGTGGCCACAGTAGGCTGCTTCTTGCTCAACCAAGATATACATGAGCTACCAAGCATGAAGCAAAAACCACTGGTGGACACACGAGTGTCATAGCAACCAGCCCAATCTGAGTCAGAAAAAGCATGCAAATCTGGCGGTAGTGATCCCCCCTTGGGATAAAACAACCCAAGTAGCCGAGTACCACTCAAGTAGCGAAAGATGCGCTTAACCGCTTTCCAATGCGTGACTCCTGGGCAATGCATAAACCTGCTCATCTATGAGACAACAAACTGAATATCTGGCCGAGTAATGCATAAGTAAATCAAGCATCCAACAGCCTGCTGATAGAGAACAGCATCAAATGCATCTCCAGCATCATGAAGACTCAATCGTAAACCTGTCTCCATAGGAGTGGCAATAGGCTTACAGTCTTCAAGACCAAAACGCTACAATAATGTGTCAATATATTTCGTTTGACACAAAGCCATTCCACCATCAACGTGCATAAACTGAATGCCCAAATAGTGATGCAAATGCCCCAAATCAGACATCTCAAATGAGGCATGCAAATCAGCCTTAAAAAAAATCAGCAATATGTGTCTCAATAGGACCAGTGAGCAGCATGTCATCAACATAGACAACAATGATCAGAAGCACGTCATTAGCACGTTTCACATATAAGGTGCTTTCAGTTGGACTGTTCTCAAAACCATGTGCAATCAGATAGGCATGTATCTTCTCATACCAAGCACGTGGTGCTTGCTTTAAACCATATAATGCCTTCTTTAACCTGCAAACCTGGTTTTCATGCCCTTTCTGCACAAAGCCACGGGGCTGAAAAACATACACTTCTTCATGCAAGTCACCATTCAGAAATGTTGTTTTAATGTCCAACTGATATACATTCCAACCATGATGGGCTGCAAGTGCACAAATGCTCCGAACAGTAGTCATACAGCATGTAGGTGCAAAGGTCTCATCAAAATCAATGCCTCTTTCTTGTGCATAACCCTTTGCAACAAGCCTAGCCTTATACCTATCAATTGTACCATCAGGTTTACGCTTCAGCTTGTATACCCACTTAGTGCCAATGGCCTTCTTGCCAGGAGGCAAGTCAGATAAAGACCATGTACCATTCTTCATTATAGCTTCATATTCAGATTGCATAGCAACCATCCAATTTTCTGAATTTTGTGATTCATCAAAAGAAACAGGCTCATTCTCATCACAGAGACTAGATGCAGCCATAGCATAGCAATGTGATGCAAAGGAGGCACTATGAGAGCCTGAACGAGTACGATATGACAAAGGTGCATCTAATTTGCTGTCACGCAAAGTCTGCACCAGCCATTTTGGCATAGTTTTTGCCTGCTCAATATCAACTCTCTCATCAACAAGTGTTGGAGCAAGTCTATGACAAGCCTAAGTATTGGCTTGAGTCCCACAAAGTCATAAAAGAAGCTTCAAAATGAAGACTATGTAAAGTTCACTTGTGAACTACCTCTTGTAATTTTTTGGAGAGTTTACTTAATGTAAAAGTAAGAGAATCTTAAGTGGTTGAGTCCACATGATCAAAAAGGGAAAGAGGAGCCACGAATTCGTGATTTGTGGTAGGTAGAGAATCAAATCAATCATTGATTGATTGGAGAGTGATTGAGGGAAGTTAGCCTCTCAAACTCAACTATAAATAGATGGCAGTTTTAGTTGTGGTTAGAGAGACTTATGTGAAGACCTCCAAGAGCTGAGCTTTATGCCATATCAAGGTGTGATTACAAGGCACACATATGTATCAGTAAGTCATTGTAGTGTACAAGCAATATACTTTCATTTTCATGATTATTTGGTTTCATCTTTCCATGTTCTTGTGAAGTGTACTACTCACTGCCATTACTCTCAGTTTTCTCAGTCAGCTTGCAAAGATGTTTTCTCTGAGCTTGGTGCATCGTTTTCAGTGATTTAACTTGGTAAAGTTAGCTCTATAAGTCTACTATATGCTCACAAATTTTCATGTCATTTGGATGTTGCAATCTTCAGTTATGTTCAGTTGAAGTCAACAGTGTCTGTGCATTTTCACTTCTCTGTCAGGTACCCGACTTTTTCACTCATCTTGTCAGAGGTGTTTCTCAGTGTTTACGTATCCAAATTCAGTGATTTAAAGCTTGTTGGATTTAGCTTACTGTCTAGTATAACCATACAAATTTTCATAATCATTGGAGTCCTACATGTTGAGTTATGTTGATTTTTCTGCTCACTGGTCTCAAACTGTAGCAGCCCGTGAAAATTGGGATGATGTCATCAGTTGTTAAACTCATTCTCAGTGTGTGGTTCATTATTTTTGATGAGATTACTTTTGAAAGTTAGCTCTGTAAGTTACCTAGACTTCCCCAAGAGGAATTAAGCTAATTGCTGCTGTGCTCAGAGAATTATGTAAAACACTGGACAGGTGTATGAACCAAGAATAGCAAGTTTTCACCTCTGAGCTAACTCCAACTTATCTGTTTTGATCTATTTTTTTGAGAATGATCTTCCAAGGTACATAGGGTGTCTAATACATCCATTGGCAAGCTAAAAGGGCCCACCATATACTTTTGGAGTTCATTTGGCTGGTGTAGATCAAGGATTTTGCAACACCTCTTCATCTTCAAGCACATACCTATCCATCTCTTCACAGTGGTATCAGAGCAAGGTTGGACAACATGGCAGATGGAAATCCTTCATCAATTGACAAATTGGATAGAGGTAACTACTCAGCTTGGTCATTAAGAATGGAAGCTTATCTCCAAGGTAGAAGTTTATATGGTTATGTGGCTGGAGATGAAGTTATGCCAAGTTTCAGGAACAAAAGTCAACCAACACAAGAAGAGCAAGAAAGATTGAGCACATGGTGCTCCAAGGATGCACTTGCAAGGTCTTATCTCCTCAACTCTATCTCAGATTTTTTGTTGCCTCACATTAGAAGTTGTAAGACATCTCAGGAAGTGTGGGATGCACTTGAAGCTTTCTTTTCTTCAAGTACCAAAGCTAGGAAGCATCAACTATGGCTGGATTTCACAACTCTCAAGAAGGCTCCCAAACAAAATGTGACTGATTTTGTCACAAAGCTCAAGGACATAGCGGATTAGTTGGGAAACATTGGAGAGGTAATAGATGAAGAGCAAATTGTAAGGTAGGTGATCAATGGCTTGAAGGCAGATGACAAGTGGGAAGCATTCACCACAGCTATGGATTTGTACATGGACATGCATGTACCTAATTTCAATACACTCATTGGACAACTACTTACTCAAGAGGCAAAGCTTATCAAAAATGGAGAAAGCTCTAAAGGTAATCAATCTTTAGCTTTATACACTGATAAAAGCAAGTCCAAAGATAACAAAGGAAAGGCAAAGAAAGTGGATGATGAAGCAGGTACATATCAAGCTAACTATGCAGGTAGAGGAAGACATGGCAGAGGTAGAGGAAGAGGAGGTAGACAAGGCAGGGGAAGATCCCAAGACTCCAACTCATGTTCTATTTGTGGATTAACTAATCATACAACTGAAAATTGCTTTAGGAATTCCAGGAATCAAAGAGGCAGAGGATACAATAGAGGAAGTTATGGCTACTCAAGAGGAAGGTTCAACAACTACCATGGCAACTACAACAACTACAATCATTCAAACTATCAAGGAGGCTACAAAGGAAGGAGAGACTACAATAACTACACAGAAGACTCAAACAAAGAGGATTCATTATTGATCATGAACATGGCTATGCCACAAGGTAAATCTGATGAGCATGTTTTCTACATAGATTCAGGTTGTTCAAATCATGTGGCAGGAAATGTGGCACTCCTATCAGATTTAGAAGATCCAAGGAATAAGCAAGAGGTACAAATAGGAGATGATACAAAACATTCTGTGGAGAAAATAGGCAATGTCAAAGCACCTGATGGAAACATCAACCTATTCAGTAAGGTACTCTATGTCCCTACCATTACAAAGAATTTGATAAGTGTTGGGCAGATAGTAGAGAAAGGGCTGCAAGTCAGGTTCACAAAAGCAGGAGCATTTGTTGAAGATCCAAGTCAAGGATTCAAAAGAATTGCAAAAGGTGAAAAGATAGGTAGATTGTTCACATTTGAATTACAGGACACTAGAAACATTGCTCTCTTTAATTATGGTAGTCAGACACTCACATAATTGGAAGTATGGCACAAAAGGTTAGCACATATTGGTGAAAGGTCATTAAAGCAAATCTGCAAGGACCAAAGTGTACTTGGACTTCCTAATTTGTCAAAACAACATATGATTTATAAGTGTAGTGCATGTCAATTTGGAAAGTCTCACAGGTTACCATTCATGAAGAAAGGTTATATGCATGGAGATCTCTTGGAGTTGGTTCATACAGATGTATGGGGACCTAGCAAGGAAGCTTCAATATCTAGATCAAGGTATTATGTTTCCTTTATTGATGATTGCAGCAGATGGACTATCCTATTCTTTATGAAACACAAAGATGAAGTTTTTTCATGTTTCAAAAGATATTTGGCTCTTGTGGAGAATCAAACAGGTAAATCACTAAAAAGGCTAAGGTCAGATGGAGGGGGAGAATACTTCTCCCATGAGTTTGATTCTTTTCTTCAAGAAAGAGGAATCAAAAGAGAGGTAACTACAAGGTACACTCCTGAGCAAAATGGAGTGGCAGAAAGGAGGAATAGGACAATTGTTGAAGCTGCAAGGTCTATGTTAAATGAAAAGCCTTTACCTAATTACTTATGGGCTGAGGCTGTATCTACAGCCACTTACTTGATTAACAGGTTGCCTTCAAAATCCCTTGATGGGATGACTCCATATGAGGCTTGGAATGGAAGAAGACCAAGCTTAGATCATTGTAAAATTTTTGGATGTATTGCTTTTGCTCATGTTCCTTCACATGTTAGAGGCAAGATGGATCCAAAGGCAGAAAGGTGTGTATTTATTGGATATGACAACAATCAAAAGGGCTACAGGTTATACAACCCTACCAACAAAGGATTCTTGGTAAGCAGAGATGTAGTTTTTGATGACAACAATTCATGTATGAAGATTCATGCAGGAAGATCAATTTACCATATGATCTTGAAGAAGATTTTCCAAAGCTTGGTAGAGAACAATCAAAGATTGAAGAACAAGACACCTCAGAGGATGATGAAGAATCTCACATGGAAAAGATCAAAGCATGGAAGTCTAAAGGTAAAGCAAAATTGCAGGAACTTGGACATGAGGCAGAATCATCACATCATGGCCTAAGAAGATCTATGAGGGAAAAGAAAAAACCAGAAAGATATGGGTTTGACACCTCATTAGTAACTAAACATTCTATCTACACAGCACAAGACATAAACCAAGAGGAGCCATCATCATTCGAAGAGGCCAAAGCAAAATCAGAATGGAAGCATGCAATGAAGGAAGAGATTGAAGCACTTGAGGAAAACAACACTTGGGATTTGGTGCCCAAGACTTCATCCATGAAGGTAATAGGCTCAAGATGGGTCTATAAACTCAAGAAGAATTCTGATGGTTCAATTAACAGGTATAAGGCAAGGCTTGTAGCAAAAGGCTTTGCACAAACTCAGGGAATTGATTATGAGGAGACCTTCTCTCCTGTGGCAAAGATGCCTACTATTAGGGTTTTGCTTAGTATTGCCTCTTCCAAGAATTGGAAGATACTTCAACTAGATGTAAAGAATGCATTCTTGAATGGTTGGATAACAGAAGAGGTATATATGGCACAACCACCTGGTTTTGAGAACCAAGTTTATCCTGATTATGTGTGTAAACTTAACAAAGCATTGTATGGTCTCAAGCAAGCTCCAAGAGCTTGGAATTTCAGGCTTGTTTCATTCTTGCAGGACAAAGGCTTTCAACCAAGCAAGGCAGATCCTTCACTCTTTATTAAAAAGAGTAATTCCGAGGTCATCTACCTATGTGTATATGTAGATGATATTATATTGACAGGAAATGATGCAGATGGTATGAAGAAGATCAAAGATCAAATGAGAGAAGAGTTCAAGATAAGTGATTTGGGTTCACTTACCTACTTCCTAGGTTTGGAAGTTGTCTACAAAGATCATGGTTTGTTTCTCACTCAAAGAAAGTACATTAAGGACATGTTGGCAAAATTCAAGATGCAAGATTGTAAGATTGCAGGTACTCCAATGGAGGTCAATCACAAATTGAGCTCACATGAAGGTGAACTCATAGAGGACATCACATCATATCAAAGTCTAGTGGGTAGTCTCAACTATGCCACATTGACAAGAGTAGATATATGTTACAGTGTGAGTGTGCTAAGCCAATTTATGCACACACCAAGGAAACCACATATGGATGCTGCCAAAAGGATTCTCAAGTATCTCAAAGGAACCATAAATGAAGGACTTTATTATCCTTATGTATCTGATTTAGGTTTGAAGCTATTTTTTGATGCAGATTGGGCTGGCTCCAAAGAAGATAGAAGGAGCACTTCAGGTTATCTTACCTTTGCAGGTTCAAAGCTTATTTCATGGTCATCCAAGAAGCAACCCACAGTTGCTCTCTCTTCTACTGAAGCTGAATATAGAGGTCTTGCCATAGCTACTCAGGAAGCTATGTGGATGAAGAAATTATTCAAAGATCTTGGATTGGAGTTTGGAACTCCAACTATTTTTGGTGACAATATGAATTCTATTCATTTGGCTGCTAATCCTATTTTTCATGCAAGGACTAAACATATTGAAGTTCATTATCACTATGTACGAGAAAAGGTTCTAAGCAAAGAGATTCAAATATCATATGTGTCCACTCATCAACAATGTGCAGATATTCTAACCAAAGCATTGGATGGTACAAAGCTTTGCAAATTCAAGGCTATGATTGGTTTGCAGGTAATCTTGGAAGATTGAAGACCTCAAGCATACTTGGCTTGAGGGGGAGCTGTTGGAGCAAGTCTATGACAAGCCTAAGTATTGGCTTGAGTCCCACAAAGTCATAAAAGAAGCTTCAAAATGAAGACTATGTAAAGTTCACTTGTGAACTACCTCTTGTAATTTTTTGGACAGTTTACTTAATGTATAGTAAGAGAATCTTAAGTGGTTGAGTCCACATGATCAAAAAGGGAAAGAGGAGCCACGAATTCGTGATTTGTGGTAGGTAGAGAATCAAATCAATCATTGATTGATTGGAGAGTGATTGAGGGAAGTTAGCCTCTCAAACTCAACTATAAATAGATGGCATTTTTAGTCGTGGTTAGAGAGACTTATGTGAAGACCTCCAAGAGCTGAGCTTTATGCCATATCAAGGTGTGATTACAAGGCACACATATGTATCAATAAGTCATTGTATTGTACAAGCAATATACTTTCATTTTCATGATTATTTGGTTTCATCTTTCCATGTTCTTGTGAAGTGTACTACTCACTGCCATTACTCTCAGTTTTCTCAGTCAGCTTGCAGAGATGTTTTCTCTGAGCTTGGTGCATCATTTTCAGTGTTTTAACTTGGTAAAGTTAGCTCTATAAGTCTACTATATGCTCACAAATTTTCATGTCATTTGGATGTTGCAATCTTCAGTTATGTTCAGTTGAAGTCAACAGTGTCTGTGCATTTTCACTTCTCTGTCAGGTACCCGACTTTTTCACTCATCTTGTCAGAGGTGTTTCTCAGTGTTTACTCATCCAAATTCAGTTATTTAAAGCTTGTTGGATTTATCTTACTGTCTAGTATAACCGTACAAATTTTCATAATCATTAGAGTCCTACATTTTGAGTTATGTTGATTTTTCTGCTCACTGGTATCAAACTGTAGTAGCCCGTGAAAATCGGGATGATGTCATCAGTTGTTAAAACTCATTCTCAGTGTGTGGTTCATTATTTTTTATGAGATTACTTTTGAAAGTTAGCTCTATAAGTTACCTAGACTTCCCCAAGAGGAATTAAGCTAATTGCTGCTGTGCTCAGAGAATTATGTAAAACACTGGACAGGTGTATGAACCAAGAATAGCAAGTTTTCACCTCTGAGCTAACTCCAACTTATCTGTTTTGATCTATTTTTTTGAGAGTGATCTTCCAAGGTACATAGGGTGTCTAATACATCCATTGGCAAGCTAAAAGGGCCCACCATATACTTCTTGAGTTCATTTGGCTGGTGTAGATCAAGGATTTTGCAACACCTCTTCATCTTCAAGCAGATACCTATCCATCTCTTCACAACAAGTGCATCATGTAAATCTGCATAAAAAATGGAATGATCTGCATCATCATATGAAACCTACAAAGGCTGAGAAGTTGCCTCATTAGGACCAGCACTAGCCTGTCCACCTATAAAAAGAGGCATCAAAGTATCATACATGTCTTTGGAGCTAACAGATGTCTCCTTAGTACATGAAAGCAATGGCTGAATAGCATCTTCCACAAAGACAACATCACGGCTAACCAGAATGCGTTTAGTCTATGGATGATACAGACGATAGCCTTTACTTTCAGAATTGTACCCAACAAAAATACATTTTACTGCCTTATCATCCAATTTTCTGCGATGTTGTTCAGGCACTAATGCATATGCCAAACAACCAAAAACACGCAGATGAGCAACAGATGGCTTGCGGTCATGCCAAGCCTCATATGGAGTGATAGACTGCAACGCTTTAGTGGGACACCTATTCAGTACATATGCTGCACACATGACAACCTCAAGCCAGAAACTATGTGGTAAAGCTTGACTTTTGACCATGCACCTCGCCATCTCCATGAGTGACCTGTTCTTTCGTTCAGCAACTCCATTCTGTTGAGGTGTATACGGCACTGTACACTGGTGTTTTATCCCACGTTCAGCCAGAAATGCATTAAAATCTGAAGACATATATTCCCCTCCTCGATTAGAACGGAGGGTGCCCATTTTACATGCTGACTGATTTTCAGCCAAAACCAAAAACTGTTTGAAGCACATGAACACTTCCGACTTTGCTTTGAGTGGATATACCCATGCATGCCTGGAATAATCATCAATGAAAGTCACAAAGTAAAGGTAATTTCCAAAAGAGGGTGTCTGCATAGGACCACAAACATCACTATGTACAAGTTGCAATTTCTGCGTAGCCCAAACTGAACCATCTTTTGGAAAGGAAGAACGCTGCATTTTGCCCAAAATACAGCCTTCACAAACATGTTTTCCAGGTGCCTCAAGTTTGGGCAAAGAGGACACCATTTCAGATTTCTGCAGGTGTAACAAACTAGCAAAATCCAGATGACCAAAGCGTGCATGCCAAAGCTTTGCATCTAACATAGCTTGAGAATCATGAACTGCACATGCCGAATCATTCACAGATCTTTCATAGTCTATGAGCTTATACAGCCCACGACATAAAATGCCAGAAGCAATAATCACATCGCCATTTGAGAGATCATGGACTGTACACCTGTCATCAACGAATTTCACAACCAAGCCAATCTTGGCTAATGCAGAAACTGATAACAGGTTCTTTTTGATCCCTGGCACAAATAAAGCATCTGACAAAGTGAAAGAACTACCATCAGCAGTAGTCAGAATGATCTTACCAACTCCCATAATAGGATAAGAGGAGTTATTGGCGCATGTGATAGTATTCCCTGTAGGGGCAGGCTCGAGTGAAGAGAAGAAACTGTGCTGCGAGGTAATATGTTTGGTCGCCCCACTGTCAAAGTACTGGCAAACATCTGAGTCTACTACAGACATGCACTGATCATGAGAAGATGGGTCAAAACTGCAGACAGTAGTAAACACCCATTCTTCTTCCTGCACAAGATTTGCAGACTCTGTTTTTGGTGTAGAGGCCTCTGCAACAACCATTCCAGCCTCTTTCTTCTTTGCCTCTTTAGCAGCCAGTTTTGGACAGTTCTTTATAATATGATCATTTCCTTTACAATACTTGCAGAACAATTTCTGCTTTTCTGATTTCTTCTCATCTTTATCCTGGTTCTTCGATTGTGCAACATTTGCAGATTTCTGCTTACTAGTAGAAGAGCTCCATTTTCCTTTGCCCTTCTGACTAGCCAGGAAAGCTTGATCTGCAACACGCATAATGGACCTGTTCTGCCTGGACTGATCTTCCTGCAACAGAACAGAGACTAATTCCTCAAATGACAAGGCATTCGGATTGCCTTTCATCATCAACCGAAGAGTAGAGGCAAAACTCTGATATGAATCAGGAAGACCATTCAGAACGGTCTGCACAAGTGAGCTATCTGGTATAACCTCATCAGCAGAAATCAATTGTTCCTTCAGGTCTTTGATCTTTGTAAGAAAACTGTCCATAGAATCACCTTCATTCATGTGCTCACTCTCCAACTGTTTTCGGAGGTAAGCAACACGAGCCTCATTCCTAGCCTGGTACAAAGTGGTAAGTGTATCCCAAGCATCCTTTGCTGTTGTGCAAGAGCGAATGTGAGGAATAATGGCACGTTTGACAGACAAAGCTATCAATGCATGTGCCTGGGCATCTCTGCCATCCCAACGAATTTGCTCTGTAGTAGGTGCAACAGAAATAGCAGCACGAACAGGAATCTGCAGAATATCATCTTCGACACCATCTTCATCAGCTCCAACACCTGTATTTGCAGTACCTGTCGTTACAGGTGTAACAGGACGTCTTTCAACACCCTGCACAATGTTCCACAATCCTTTTGGAACCAGTACATGTCGCATCATATAAGCCCATAATGGGTAGTTGGTACCATCCAACTTATCCTCAACAACCAACATACGAAATACATCACTGCTTTCAGCCATGGCCGGTGACTAGAATACCTTGATGCAGAAAATTGATTGTATCTCAAAAAGTTGAACAAAACTGCCCAGACGAGTTCTACTAGACCTGTAGCAGACTTCGAGACGCTTAAACTGGCAAACAGAAACTGGTATATACCTTTGGCACAAAAGGACGAAATAGCCTACACAAGCGCTGTGATAGTGCGTTCGGAGGCCGAAATTTCGTGCGAATCTGAGACTGCAAACGGAGGAGTGTTGACGGCGCCCTAGAAGAAGCGACGACCTGCTCTGATACCAATTGTTGGAGATAGACGTCTGCGGAAGCACGCGAACAGCACAAGGAAGAAGAAGAAGCTTGGAGCACAAACACACAATACTGAATGTATTACTAGAGAATGTACAAAGATAAGTAGCCCATTAGGGCAATAGGCGTATATACAAGCCGGTGGAAAAAAACCTCCTAAAGAGGGAAAAAAGTGCCCCGACGGTCCTAGAGTGTTCACA
The DNA here is from genome assembly GCA_020310875.1 of Ceratopteris richardii. Taxonomy (NCBI): domain Eukaryota; kingdom Viridiplantae; phylum Streptophyta; class Polypodiopsida; order Polypodiales; family Pteridaceae; genus Ceratopteris; species Ceratopteris richardii. The sequence continues at coordinate 44,530,582 of CM035416.1, read as the reverse complement.
CACATCACTACCTAAATATATCAACATGTATATACATGTGTATCTATATATATGTGTCAGTGTGCATGTGTATGTGTGTGTGTAAATGTGTCTGGATGTGTGTGTGTAAGTGTGTATGTGTTTATGTGTGTGTATGTGTCTATGTGTGTGCATGTATGTATGCATATGCATGTGCATTATGTATGCATATGTGTGTGTATTTGTGTGTATGCATTTAAGTATGTATGTATGCATATGCATATGCATTATGTGTGTATGTGTGTGTGTATATGTGTGTGTGTATGTGTTTGTGTGTGTCTATGTGTGTATGTGTGTATATGCATGTGTATGTGTGTAAATCTATATGTATATGTGTGTGTATGTGTGTGTCTATGTGTGTGTATGTGTGTCTATGTGTATGCATGTATCTATGTGTATCCATGTGCATTATGTATGCATATGTGTGTGTATGCATGTAAGTATGTATGTATGCATATGCATATGCATTATGTATGCATATGTATGCATGTATGTGTATATGTGTGTATGTCTCTCTATGTGTGTGTGTATGCATATATGTGTGTGTATGTGTGTGTCTATGTGTGTGCGTATGTGTGTGTATGTGTGTGTGTGTGTGTATGTGTGTATGCATGTGTATGTGTGTGTATGCATGTAAGCATGTATTTATGCATATGCATGTGCATTATGTATGCATATGTATGCATGCGTGTGTATGTGTGTGTATGCATGTAAGTATGTATGTATGCATATGCATATGCATTATGTATGCATATGTATGCATGTATGTGTATGTCTCTCTATGTGTGTGTGTATGCATATATATGTGTGTATGTGTATGTATGTATGCATGTGTATGTGTGTGTATGCATGTAAGCATGTATGTATGCATATGTATAATTGTATGTGTGTGTGTGTATGTCTCTTTACATGTGTGTGTATGCATATATATGTGTGTATGTGTATGTGTGTATGTGTATGTGTGTATGCATGTGTATGTGTGTGTATGTGTCTTTTTGTGTGTGTGTGTGTGTCTATGTGTGTATGTGTGTGTGTCTATGTGTGTATGTGTGTGTGTATGTGTGTATATACGTGTGTATCTATATATATGTGTCTGTATGCATGTGTATGTGTGTGTGTAAATGTGTATCGATATGTGTGTGTGTGTGTGCGTAAGTGTGTATGTGTCTATGTGTGTGTATATATGTGTGTATGTGTATGTGTGTGTGTGTCTATGTGTGTATGTGTGTGTGTCTGTGTGTATGCATGTGTCTATGTGTGTATATATGTGTATGTGTATGTGTGTATGTAAATTAGTGTGTATGTGTGTGTGTCTATGTGTACATGTGTGTGTCTATATGTGTATATGTGTGTGTGTATGCATATGTATGTGTGTGTATGTGTGTGTGTGCGTACTTGGCTTCAAGAGTGTGTTGATCTCTCTCTCTCTCTCTCTGCATCCAAATCCCGACACAAATGTGCTGGGAGTAATCAAATTTTTTTTTGACATTCCAGAGCATCACTTATGCGACACTCTGGAACATAGGACATCGCTTATGCGACGCTAAAGCATCACATGCAGTTTGCCAACATCGCAAATAACATCGTTAATTAGCAACACTATTTGTGACGGTAGTTTTAGCATCGCTCGCTATAAGCGACGCTAACATCGCTTATGCGACGACACCTCTTAAAAGAAAAACAGAGCCATCGCTTATGTGACGGTAGCGTCGCATAAGCGACGGTTCCCATTTTTTTAAATTCGGGGGTGTCGCTACACCCCCCTATTTCTAGTTGTGCTTACATCTACAATACAATCTCAGATCATTTACTACCACACATTAGAGGATTGGAATCAGCTGAAGAAATATGGAATGCATTGGAATATCATTTCCAAAGTACTACCAAAGCAAGGAAAGCAAGTCTATTGTCAAAGTTTACAACATTCAAGAAGAAGCCAAGTCAGTATTAGTAATGATGTCACTAAGATGAAGGATCTAGCAGATAGTCTTGGATCCATAGATGAAGATGTTGAAGATTACAGATTGATTGCTCAACTACTTGCAGGTTTGAGAGGAGATGAAAGGTGGAAACCTTTTGTCTTGTCAAGAGAACTTTCTTTGAATCATTTTGTTCTAGATTTGAATCAATTTCTTGGTTTGATGCTCATATTTGAGCAAGACTTGAAGGGAGATGGAGATAAAGGACAAAGTTCTGCAATGTACATGAAGAACAAGAAGAAAGCAGATAAAGTTAAAGCAGAGGATGAAGAGGAATCGAGGTCTCAAGCTTATTATGCTAGAGGTAAAGGCACTGGTAGAGGAAGACCAAGAGGTTTTGGAAGAGGAAGAGGTAATCAGAGTAACAACAATTAGGCTTGCTGGATCTGTGGATTGAGCAATCATTTGGCTCATGACTGCTGGCATAATCAACAAGGATCAAACCAGAATCAAAACAACAATAGCAGAGGCAAAGGTGGAAGATATCAAAGTAATTTTCAAAGAGGTAGAAAAAGTCAAAGAGGAGGCTATGGTAGAGGTGGAGGAAGAAGTTGGGGACAGAATCAATCCTACAGCACCACCTACTACAATTATGCAAATGACACACAGAATGAAGGTCATACATCATTGATGATGAATTCAATCAGCACATCAGATAAAGATCTAAAGGTATTTTACATTGACTTTGGATGTTCTAATCATTTGTCAAGAAACATAGAATTGATGTCAGAATTGGAAAAAGGTGTTTCTAGTCATACAGTTCAAACATGTGATAATACAAGACATAGTGTACATTCAATTAGAAAAGTGAAATGCAAGAGTAGAGCAGATTTGCTAACTAATGTTTTGTATGTTCCTACAATACCTAAAAACTTGATTAGTGTGGGACAGATAGTTAAAAAAAGTTTTTCAAGTCAGGTTTACAAATGAAGGAGTATTTGTTAAAGATCCAGAGAATGGATATAATCAGATTTTCTATGGTAAGAAAGAAGGTAGAATTTTTACTTTAAGGGTGCAAGGGAACATTGATCAAGCTTTGCTTACACATGGTGAAGGAGTGATTACAAAACTTGATCTATGGCATAAGAGATTAGGTCATTTCAATGAAAGAGGAATTAAAGCTATGGTTGCTAATAAGTCTGTACTAGGATTACCAAATGTGCAGAGTCAACATATGATTTATAAATGTGAAGCATGTCAGATGGGAAAAGCACACAGGTTACCATTTCAAAATAAAGGATTCAAACATGATGGAGTACTTGAGCTCATTCATATAGATGTATGGGGACCAACAAAAGAAGGATCTATTAGTGGCTCAAGGTATTATGTTATTTTCATTGATGATGCTACAAGATAGATAACTTTATATGTTTTGAAGGAAAGATCAGAAGTGTTTGCAGCTTTCAAGCATTTTCATGCATATGCAAAGAGAGTCACAGGTCAAAAGCTTAAGAGACTGAGGTCTGATGGAGGGGGAGAATACTTTATCTTTGGAATGCATGAATTAAGAGAGAAATAACCTACATGTATACACCACAACAAAATGGTATAGCAGAAAGAAGAAACATGACTTTGGTTGAGTTTGCTAGAGCTATGCTGAAGGAGAAGAATTGTCCGAATTATCTTTGGGTTGAGGCTATAAATATAGCTACATATCTTGTGAATAGATTACCATGTGCAGCTCTAAATGGAATGACTCCATATGAAGCTTGGTGGGGTAAGAAACCAACACTAGATCATTGCAAAGTGTTTGGATCAATTGCATATGCTTATGTACCATCACAACTTCGACATAAACTTGAACCAAAGGCAGAAAAATATGTGTTCATTGGTTATGATGAAAAGTAGATGGGTTATAGGTTGTGGAATCCTCTAACCAAACAATATCTTGTTTCTAGAATGTTACATTTGATGAACAGAAAAGTTGGTATGCAGATCAAAGACATACAGCTGAAGAATTTGAAGAAGAGGTAAGAAGATGTGAGAAAGGAAAATCAATTGTGTAGGTAAATGAAGATGAAGACTATATGCAAGCAAGTACATCCAGAAGTGGATTAACAAGAAGAAATGAAGAAGCTCCTATATTTGATGAAGAAGTGTGTCTAGACACTTATGAAGAATGTGAACCAAGAAGGTCAAGTAGGACAAGAAGACAACCAGAAAGGTATTCTTATGATACTTCTTACATAACTCAGAAGAACTATGCATATATGGTCAAAGATGATGAAGAACCTCAGAACTATGATGAAGCAAAAGGTAAGAAGCAATGGGAAGAAGCCATGAAGGAAGAATTCAATGCACTTGAGGAGAACAAGACATGGCAACTTGTTCCTAAACCAAATGGTAAGAAGGTAATTGGAAATAAATGGGTTTATAAAGTGAAGAAGCTTGCAGATGGAAGTATAGCCAGATACAAAGCTAGACTTGTGGTGAAAGGCTATGCCCAAACCTATGGCATAGATTATGATGAGACATTCAGTCCGGTAGCTAAGATGTCAACTATAAGGACAATCATTGCTATTGTAGCTTCAAAAGGATGGACCCTAAGTCAATTGGATATAAAGAATGCATTCTTGAATGGATACATATCAGATGAGGTATACATGGAACAACCTCAAGGGTTTATAGATTCCAGGTATCCAAATTTTGTTTGCAGGTTGAGAAGAGCACTCTATGGATTGAAGCAAGCTCCAAGAGCATGGAACTATAGACTGGTGAAGTATCTCAATGATCTTGGATATCAAAGTTCAAAAGCAGATCCAAGTCTAGTCATCAAAAGAACAGATGAGGGTACAATCTACATTTGTATTTATGTAGATGACATTATAATCACAGGTACTTCAGATGAAGGAATCAAGGAGGTAAAGAGATTACTTGAGAAAGAGTTCAAGATCAGTGATCTAGGAAAGTTATCATACTTTCTTGGAATGGAAGTTACTTATAAAGATCATGGCATATATGTGTTACAAGAAAGGTATCTTCTGAACTTGTTGAAGAAGTTTGGAATGGAAAATTGGAGAGAAGCTTCAACTCTAGTGGAAGTCAACCACAAGCTCAATAAATATGATGGTGCATAATATAAAGATATGAAGAAGTTGCAATCTCTTGTGGGTAGTTTGATTTATGCTACACTAACAAGACCCGATCTTAGTTATGCAGTGGGAGTTCTATCACAATTCATTCATTGTCCAAAGGACCCACATTGGATTGCAGGTCAAAGAGTTCTCAGATATATCAAAGGAACTATAAAGGAAGGATTGTATTATCCTTTTACATCAGATCTGAAGTTGAGATCCTATAGTGACTCAGACTGGGCACGTAACGAGGATGACAGAAGATCAACTCATGGCTACATGATATACATTGGTGATAAGCTTGTAAGTTGGTGTTAAAGAAACAACATACAATAGCATTATCATCAACTGAAGCTGAGTACAAAGGACTTATGGAAGCAGCTAAGGAAGTCATATGGATGCAGGCATTATTCAAAAGCTTGGGCATTGATCAAGGTATACCTACAATACATGGAGATAATATGAGTTCACTTTATCTTGCAGCAAATACAATATTTCATGCAAGAACAAAACATATAGAGATACATTACCATTTCCTGAGAGAAAAGGTAATGGAGAAAGAAATTGAAGTGGAGTACATTTCTACAAAAGATTAGATAGCAGACATAATGACAAAGAGCTTGGATGGTGTGAAGACCAGCAAATTCAAAAGCATGGCAGGAGTAAAAGAAAAGAAGCTGATATGAAGAAACAGAGAATGTCAATTAGTGATTGAGGGGGAGCTATTGGAGAAACAATCACTCATTGGACATATATTTGAAGGTCAAAGCTTTAGAAGAAAACCACATGCCTATGTGAAGGGACAAATTCACAAGTGTATTATATTTATAAAGTTAGTTCACTTTAGTTGTATAAGTTTTTTAAAAGTCACGAGATTGAGAAAAACTATATAAGTTAGTTTGTATCAATTGACGCGAAGTGGAAGAGAGGGAATGTTAGTAGGAGTTCATTTTGTAGTATGGTCGGGCTTCTTTGAGAGAGAAAGCACCTGCAAACTTCAGAGTTTTTCATAGCTATGAGAAGACTGAGTAAAGTTCTGTGTATGAGACTCTCTCTCCTCCATCTCTATGCTTGCTTACTATGTGATGAGTTCAAAAGTTCAAGTTTTCCAAGCAACTTGATGCCTGACATCGAGTTTGTGCTGAGTCATTGTTTTTATTCTCTGAGTTGTATTTGTTATTGAATCTTCTTAAAACACGAGCTTTGTGGAGCAACTCAATGCTTGTCATCGAGTTTTAGCATAAAGTTGATGCCTGACATCGTCTTCCCACATAAAAGTTCTTGTTCATATCTTGTGTTCATGCGCATATTTCAAGAGCTAAAAAGTGGCGAAAAAAGTACTAACTTGATGCCTAGCATCAACTTTTGGTTGCAAGTCGATGCTAGGCATCAAATTTTCATTTTTAGATAGTCAGTTTTACTAAAAAAGGCAAAATTTCTAGTTTTGGCAGCTCATACAGGGTGATCTTGTGAAGGCCATAAGTTGAGTTCTAGATATCCATTTGTTGCAAATAAGCTTGTTGGAAAGCTCTACTCTTCTACTTTCATCTACCAAAAGATCTTGAAGAAATAATATCTGTGCTAAGAGAAATAAGCAAAAGAGTGAAGGTATGTCATTTCAGTGACTAGAAAGTTCTGAAGAAGTAAAGTTCTTGGTTTTGGCTATCATTTCTCAAAGTTTGGAGTGGCAATGAGTTAACGGTGACCATAGAGGTTGTCTAGTGTCACATTAATTCATTTCTTGTGATGTTTCACATATCAACAGAAATTACCAAGCTGAACGAAATAATGCCGCTACCAATAGCTCCTTGGGTGCTCTGCAAAATGGAAAAATAACAGGGGTGAAGAAGGTGATTTCAGAGTTTCGGACACCTATTGGGTGCATGAGGTGTCTAAAGACTACCTTCACATGGAAGGACGATCTCGAAGAGTTCAACTCTCATGATTGGCACAAGTTTTTGCAATTTATGCTCTTTGTAGCTGTGAAAGATTGTCTTTCGAAGGATGTGTGATTCATATGACTTCCAAGAGACAACAATGCCCAAGAAGGCCAACTCGAGCATTGCAAATTGATACAAAGTATCTTGAAGCTATCATTCAAGAGGTTTGAATACTTTTTGTTTGATGTGAAGTGGTTCAAAGTAGTCACCATTAGAAGAAACACAACAATGAGGCGAGACAAGAGTGCTTTGCTTCAAGTAGACTCTAGAAAGCTATAAATGGATGAAAGAGACACATTTGTATTTCTCGAACATTGTGAGTAGGTTATCTTTACACCAGATCCAAAAGAACCACAATGGCTATTTGTTCTTTAAGTTGTTCCAAATAGCAGACAAATTTGTGAGGATATAGATGTGGAAGAAGTTCCATTTGCAGTAGACTATTAGATGCATGTAGTACTCAAAGCGGAAGACATCATTGTCCATGAAGAAGTCTTTGAAGAAGACCAGATACATGATGAGGTAATGGATGATATGCTATACGAGGATGATGATCGGAAATGGGCAACAATACCAAGAGATATGGAAGTCGCCAATGTAGAGATAGATAAGTTCTGCATGTCAGATCTCCAAGAGGATGCTAGAATAGGGGACTTATGAAGCAAGTAATTGTACATACTTATTTGTGCTAACAATGAAATGAAGTCTTAGTTTGAAGCTTTTCTAACTCTGTTACATTTTTTTTATAGACTATTGTTTTTTTTATTATCGTTATTATCCATATGCTAATTATTTGAGTTTTTTATTATAGAGCACGATAAGAGACGATCCACCACTCAGTCTGAATTCCATGATAGAGGAGCAGTTTTGACAATTCATATCTGGAGCACTTCTCGCTTATCAGGACATCGCATCATAGTATTGGGTCCCTCGTGGGACTACTCCCACTTGATCACTCCCTTTGGTGGTACTCCTAGTGGCACTCCCTTTTGCGGTACTCCTGGCTTTATGAGTCCACCTCAACCATCTTCTCAACCATCCCCTAGTGTCTCCAGCACTTGATGTGTGCGCCGTCATTTGACACCATAGCATGATACAAGAGCTAGCCCATCTTGTTCATCTGAGTTAGGTTCGAGGTTGCATTCTGGTGGAGGAGGTTCCAGAGGAGGGTCTATGAATGGCAGTGGGTCTGGACGAGGAGGCAGATGTTGTGGAAACAGTGTGATGGGCACAATGTCACCCACAACTAGTCCTAGATTGAGTGCCTCAGCTGTAGGTATGCCACACAATACACCATATACACCTTGGGGTGCTCATGATCATGAAGAATCCAAGTATCATATTCAAGATGGAGCTCTAGTGATGGATGCGACTGGAAAGGCCATGCATCAGTGGATATAACAATTGTGCACAGTACAGTTTGGACACTCTGTCACACGGTCAAGTGGAGTTCACAATACAAGGATCATATGAATTACATCATAGAGGTGATGTATTGCAAGTATCGGCCATCACTTGGCACCCCATTGTCACCTCTGAGTGGATTCAGCACAAGGCATGTGAGATGATGTCGCATCGATGATTGGAGGCTCACGATGCTTTCATAGGAGGGTTATCAAAGCCTATATGGCTAGATGGTGAGGAGTGGAAGATGATTCATGATGAGCAGTGGCATATTCCTAACTGATATCATCAGCAACGAGATGCAGTAGCCACATGTCTAGGCAATCAGAGTGTTGCATTTGGGTAGCAACGATTACGACTTGATGCATCATAAGCTTATAAGTATCATTTTGATGAATAAATTTGCTTATGTTAAGCATGTCATGTTTCTTGATATCACGTTTTGCATATTTGTTGGAATTGCTAGTGAGTCATCCTCTGATACGTGCAGAGGAGACTTTCGGATATCATCATGGGCTAGTTTTGTTGTTGGAGTACTTGGAGGGATGCGGTATGATCATTTCATAGGATAGTCTATCATGTGATGAGCTTTTGAACTTGTTTTAGCATTTTTTAAGAGTTGTTCTTTATGAACATCATTTCTGTTACACTTTGTGTTCCTCAAGTAGCTTTGATGTGAACCTTTTCCCTATACATGGGTACTTTTTACTCTAGTGCTGGCTAGAGGTTTTTTCCCCATGTTACCACATACATGATTCACTCATATGCGGTGGTACTTTGTACTTGGGGATATTATTCAACTCTTACTTCAATTTAGTTCATTGTCAATAGAGAGAGCTATTCCAACCATCCATCTTCTCTGTGTGTCTTGTTGCATTTGTGCTTCTTATGTGTGCTTCTCGTGTGTCTCTCACACTTCTACATACACCCAACAATGATATCAGAGCAGGTTCAGCTCCTTCTCAAGTTTTAGTTTTTTGCATCGCGGCATGCGTGCACTTTTAACAATGCAAATCGGCTTCGGAGCATAGAACAGTGAAATTCAACAGTCAAGGAGCATTTTCCCTAGTTGCACTAGAGTTTTACCCCCATTTTGAAGCCATTGCAGCCAGAATCACCATTAGAGTGATGGTTTGTGAGCTTAAATTTCACCATTCATTTTAGCTTCATCGAAGTAAAGATTTTGTCATAGGTGGAGCTTCTTCTTCAAGTACAATGGTTTATTCTTCTCCATCTACATAGGAGAAACTTAGATGGGATGGAAAAGATGCTCAAGCTCATGCATTGATTGCACTTTTTGTGAAGCATCATATAGTTCCACACATTCGGTCAAGTTCTACATCAAGCCAAGCATGGGGCACTCTTGCTTCTTTGTATACTGTGCATAATGAAGCACATGTTGCATACTTGAGACAGAAACTTGAGGATGTATGTATGGCTGAAAATGAGTTGATGGATGTGTATGTGACATGCATCAAGGACTTGAAAGAGCAGTTGGCAAACATAGATGAGATTATTCCGGATGCATCACCCATCTCTACATTGTTGAAAGGATTACCAGAATCTTTTCAAAGCTTTGCTACTACACTCCATTTGGTTGCAAAAGGGAATCTTAATATGTATGAATTTGATGAGGTTGTGTCTCTTCTTTTGCAAGAAGAGCAATCTAGAGTGAATAGGAGTGGTTTAATTGAGGGAACACAAGCACTTGCTATCTCACAAAAATGAAAAAACAAGTATGGTTTAGCTTTGGGTTCATCAAAACCAAAGCCTCAACCTTCCTCTTCCACTCACTCCTCTAATGATGCTGATTTGCAAAAGAAGAAGAGATGCAAATATTATCGGAAGGTTGTTCATACTATTGATGAGTGTAGAAAGCTTGCTAAGTGCAATGAAAAGAAGAAGGAATCCGGCATGTCTATTGCTGAAAATTCAAAAAATGCAAAGAATGATGAAGCCAATATGGCTTAGATTTTTGGGCATGTGTTGTTACATGTCATTATGATGCATTTTTGCATTCTAAATGTATGGTTGTGAGTGAGGCTGATTTGGATTGGTTCTTTGATAGTGGTGCTTCAAAGCACATAACTTCATGCAAAAGATTTTTTTCATCTTTGAAAGATGCACCCAAAGGAGGATATGTGGTTTGTGCAAACAGTGCTTCTTATCCTATCATTGGAGTAGGAGAAATTGAGCTTACGATTGCAAATGGAGGCATGATTCTCATGAAAAATGCATTGCATGTACCCGATATCAAGAAGAACTTAATTTCTATTGATTGCCAAAGCTGGACTTCATATACATTTTGTTGATGATAAGTGTATGGTTCATGATTTCAACAATGGTGATATTATCGTGATGTCTGGTACATTATGTAATGGTTTGTATCGCATGGATACATGCAAGAGGGCTTCCTCGAATGCCTTGGTTGCTCATACTTCTTCCATGGCTATAATGGAGCTTTGGCATGCTCATTTTGGTCACTTGAACTTCAATAGTTTGCTTTACTTGCAAAACAAGGACATGGTTATTGGTTTGCCAACACTTGCGTCCATTGAAAAGCATGCATGTGAAGGTTGCATTCTTGGAAAAATGCATCATGCCTCTTTTCCAAAAGATAGTCATACACACACTACAAGAAAATTGCAGGTTGTTCATAGTGATGTATGTAGTCTTGTCAAGACTCCATCTTTTGAGAAGCATGTATATTTTTTTACCTTCATGGATGATGCTACCCGTCATGCATGGATGTATCCTATGAAAGCAAAGAATGAGGTATTTTCTTGCTTCAAAGCGTTTTTAGCTATGGCTGAAAATTTTTCTTCACAAAAATGTTTGACTCTACGCACAAATTGTGGTGGTGAATACATGTCACATGAGTTTAATGCTTTTATTCATGAAAGAGGTATTTCAAACCAATGTACGGTGCCATATACACCTCACCAAAATGGTGTTGTTGAGCGTAAAAATAGAACTCTACTTAAAATAGCTCGATGTATGGTTAAAGGAAAGCACCTTCCTGATAAGTTTTGGATGGAAGCAGTCATGTGTGCAAACTATGTGTTGAATTGCTTCCCTACAAAAGCATTAAGGGTCATCACTCCTTATGAGGCTTGGAATGGACATAAGCCTATGGTTAGTCATATGTGCATGTTTGGTTGATTGGCATATGCTCTTGTGCTATCACAACAACATCACAAACTTGATGACAAGACAAAGAAATGTATATTGGTTGGTTATAGTGCTGAAAGTAAGGGATATCACTTGTACCATCCATTAACAAACACAATTATTGTGAGTCGAGATGTGGTATTTGCTAAAAATTCAGTTTTGCCTCTACTTGAATGCAAAAAACAGCCAATAGTTAGCTCACAAGATGTGTTCAATACACTCATGCCTTTGTTCCAAGTTGGTGCACTTGCCTATGGCCATGTAGATCAGCCAACTCACGTTCAAAGTAGTGAAAAATTCCAACAAAATAGAGCTGAAAATGCAAGGAATTTCCAACCAGACATGGCTGAAATTTTTCAGCCAAAAATTACTAGAACTATTGGAAATTTCTAGCCACATATGGCTAAACATTTGCATCAAAATATGACTGAAAATGAGCATGAAATTCAGCCCACACATGATATACATGTTGACGATGTATTACATAATATATGCATGTATATCAAGAGAGCACAAAATATGCCAAAGTGGGTGAAACAAACTTTGTAGGATAACAAATTGAGTGCACCTTTACTTGGTAGAACAAGATCAAGCTCTCACCATGCATCAAGTAATTTTGTGGATTATTCTCTTATTGCAACAACATGTAATGAAGAGCCACTTAATTTTGAAGATGCATGTGATGATCCACAATGGATGAGTGCTATGCAATAAAAAATGGATTCCATACATAGGAATGGTACTTGGGAGTTATGTGAATTGTCGAAAAAAATGCCATTGGTACAAAGTGGGTTTAAAAGATTAAGAGAAAGTCTGATGGTAGCATTGATCACTACAAAGCTAGATTGGTTGCCAAAGGATATGTGCAACAATATGGAATTGACTATGAGGAAACTTTTGCACCTACTTAATGCATGACTACCATTTGTATCATGGTTGCATTGGCTGCGCATTGAGGTTGGAAAGTACATTAACATATACAAGCCGGGGGAAAAAAACCTCCTAAAGAGGGAAAAAAGTGCCTCGACGGTCCTAGTGTGGTCACACACATCACTACCTAAATATATCAACAAATCCCCCCTGGGAGTGATGCGGTTAACAAGGAGCTGGCACTCATGTATAAGGAAGTGCCAAGCTATGTGGAAATCACTCCACAAAAGGAAGTAAGCCCAAAGCTTTGCGGAAAGCTTCAAACTTCTCCCTAGGCAGAGCCTTCGTGAAAAGGTTTGTTATGTTCTCCTGCGTGGGCACATATGCCAAGCTGATCTCCCCAGCAGAGAACCTCTCCCTGACATAGTGATAATGCACCTCAATGTGCTTAGTGCGAGCATGGAACACAGGGTTCCTCGCAACTGCCAATGTGCTCTGACTGTCAGTGAAGGTGGTGGTGGCAGAAGACTGGCCAACACCCAAAACAACCATAAGGCGTCTGAGCCACACACACTCAACAGTCGCTGTGAAAGCTGCCCTATACTCAGCCTCACAATTGGAAGTGGCCACAGTAGGCTGCTTCTTGCTCAACCAAGATATACATGAGCTACCAAGCATGAAGCAAAAACCATTGGTGGACACACGAGTGTCATAGCAACCAGCCCAATCTGAGGCAGAAAAAGCATGCAAATCTGGCGGTAGTGATCCCCCCTTGGGATAAAACAATCCAAGTAGCCGAGTACCACTCAAGTAGCGAAAGATGCGCTTAATCTCCTTCCAATGCATGATTCCTGGGCAATGCATAAATCTGCTCATCTGTGAGACAACAAACTGAATATCTGGCCGAGTAATGCATAAACAAATCAAGCATCCAACAGCCTGCTGATAGAGAACAACATCAAATGCATCTCCAGCATCATGAAGACTCAATCGTAAACCTGTCTCCATAGGAGTGGCAATAGGCTTATAGTCTTCAAGGCCAAAATGCTGCAATAATGTGTCAATATATTTCGTTTGACACAAAGCCATTCCACCATCAACTTGCATAAACTGAATGCCCAAATAGTGATGCAAATGCCCCAAATCAGACATCTCGAATGAGGCATGCAAATCAGCCTTGAAATCAGCAATATGCTTCTCAATAGGACCAGTGAGTAGCATGTCGTCAACATAGACAACAATGATCAGAAGCACATCATTAGCACGCTTAACATATAAGGTGCTTTCAATTGGACTGTTCTCAAAACCATGTGCAACCAGATAGGCATGTATCTTCTCATACCAAGCACGTGGTGCTTGCTTTAAACCATATAATGCCTTCTTTAACCTGCACACCTGGTTTTCATGCCCTTTCTGCACAAAGCCACGGGGATGAAAAACATACACTTCTTCATGCAAGTCACCATTCAGAAATGCTGTTTTAATGTCCAACTGATGTACATTCCAACCATGATGGGCTGCAAGTGCAGAAATGCTCCGAACAGTAGTCATACGGCATGTAGGTGCAAAGGTCTCATCAAAATCAATGCCTCTTTCCTACGCATAACCCTTTGCAACAAGCCTAGCCTTATACCCTGTCCAATGTACCATCAGGTTTACGCTTCAGCTTGTATACCCACTTAGTGCCAATGGCCTTCCTGCCAGGAGGCAAGTCACATAAAGAAACCAAGTACCATTCTTCATTATGGCATCATATTCAGATTGCATAGCAGCCATCCAATTTTCTGAATTCTGTGCTTCATCAAAAGAAACAGGCTCATTCTCATCACAGAGACTAGACGCAGCCATAACATAGCAATCTGATGCAAAGGAGGCACTATGAGAGCCTGAACGAGTACGATATGACAAAGGTGCATCTAATTTGCTGTCATGCAAAGTTTGCACCAGCCATTTTGGCATAGTTTTTGCCTGCTCAATATCAGCTCTCTCATCAACAAGTGCATCATGTAAATCTGCATCAGAAATGGAATGATCTACATCATCATATGAAACCTGTAAAGGCTAAGAAGTTGCCTCATTAGGACCAGCACTAGATTGTCCACCTATAAAAAGAGGCATCAAAGTATCATACATGTCTTTGGAGCTAACATATGTCTCCTTAGTACATGAAAGCAATGGCTGAATAGCATCTTCCACAAAGACAACATCACGGCTAACCAGAATGCGTTTAGTCTGTGGATGATACAGACGATAGCCTTTACTTTTAGAACTATACCCAACAAAAATACATTCTACTGCCTTATCATCCAATTTTCTGTGATGTTGTTCAGGCACTAGTGCATATGCCAAACAACCAAAAACACGCAGATGAGCAATAGATGGCTTGCGGTCATGCCAAGCCTCATATGGAGTGATAGACTGCAACGCTTTAGTGGGACACCTGTTCAGTACATATGCTGCACACATGACAGCCTCAAGCCAAAAACTATGTGGTAAAGCCTGACTTTTGACCATGCACCTCACCATCTCCATGAGTGACCTATTCTTTCGTTCAGCAACTCCATTCTGTTGAGGTGTATAAGGCACTATACATTGGTGTTTTATCCCACGTTCAGCCATAAATGCATTAAAATCAGAAGAGATATATTCCCCCCCTCGATTAGAAAGGAGGGTGCCCATTTTACATGCTGACAGATTTTCAGCCAAGACCAAAAACTGTTTAAAGCACATGAAAACTTCGGACTTTGCTTTGAGTGGATATACCCATGCATGCCTGGAAAAATCATCAATGAAATTCACGAAGTAAAGGTAATTTCCAAAAGAGGGTGTCTGCATAGGACCACAGACATCACTATGTACAAGCTGCAATTTTTGTGTAGCCCGAAGTGATCCATCTTTTGGAAAGGAGGAATGCTGCATTTTGCCCAAAATACAGCCTTCGCAACATGTTTTCCAGGTGCCTCAATTTTGGGCAAAGAGGACACCATTTCATATTTTTGCAGGCATAGCAAACTAGCAAAATTCAAATGACCAAAGCGTGCATGCCAAAGCTTTGCATCTGACATAGCCTGAGAATCATTTACTGCACATGCCAAATCATTTTCAGATCTTTCATAGACTATGAGCTTATACAGCCCACGACATAAAATGCCAGAAGCAATAATAACATTGCCATTTGATAGATCACGAACTGTACATCTGTCATCAACAAATTTCACAACCAAGCCAATCTTGGCTAATGGAGAAACTGATAATAGATTCTTCTTGATCCCTGGCACAAATAAAGCATCTGACAAAGTGACAGAACTACCATCAGCAGTAGTCAAAATGATCTTACCAACTCCCATAATAGGATAAGAGGAGTTGTTGGCGCATGTAACAATATTCCCTGTAGGGGCAGGCTCGAGTGAAGAGAATAAACTGCGCTGCAAGGTAATATGTTTGGTCGCCCCACTGTTAAAGTACCAAACATCTGAGTCTACTGTAGACATGCACTGCTCATGAGAAGATGGGTCAAAACTGCAAACAGTAGTGAACGCCCATTTTTCTTCCTGAACAAGATTAGCAGACTCCGTTTTTGGTGTAGAGGCTTCTGCAACAACCATTCCAGCCTCTTTCTTCTTTGCCTCTTTTGCAGCCAGTTTTGGACAGTTCTTTATGATATGATAATTCCCTTTACAATACTTACAAAACAATTTCTGCTTTTCTAATTTTTTTCTCATCTTTGTCTTGGTTCTTCGAATGTGAAGCATTTGCAAATTTTTGCTTACTAGAAGAAGAACTCCATTTTCCTTTGCCCTTCTGACTAGCCAAGAAAGCTTGATCTGCAACATGCACAATGGACCTGTTCTACCTAGACTGATCTTCCTGCAACAGAACAGAGACTAACTCCTCAAATGACAAGGCATTTGGATTGCCTTTCATCATCAACCGAAGAGTAGAAGCAAAACTCTGATATGAATCAGGAAGACCATTCAGAACGGTCTGCACAAGTGAGCTATCTGGTATAACCTCATCAGCAGAAATCAACTGTTCCTTCAAGTCTTTGATCTTTGTTAGGAAACTGTCCATAGAATCACTTCATTCATGTGCTCACTCTCCAACTGTTTTCGGAGGTAAGCAACACGAGCCTCATTCCTAGCTTGGTACAATGTGGTAAGTGTGTCCCAAGCATCCTTAGCTGTTCTGCAAGAGTGAATGTGAGGAATAATGGCATGTTGGACAGATAAAGCTATCAATGCATGTGCCTGGGCATCTCTGCCATCCCAGCAAATCTGCTCTGCAGTAGGTGCAACAAAAACAACAGCACGAACATGAATCTACGGAGTACATCTTCGATACCATCTTCATCAGCTCCAGCACTTGTATTTGTAGTACCTATAGTCAGAGGTGTAACAGGACGTCTTTCAACACCCTGCACAATGTTCCACAATCCTTTTGCAACCAATACATGTCGCATCATATAAGCCCATAATGGGTAGTTGGTACCATCCAACTTATCCTCAACAGCCAACGTACGGAATACATCACTGCTTTCAGCCATGGCCGGTGACTAAAATACCTTGATGCAGAAAATTGACTGTACCTCAAAAAGTCGAACGGAACTGCCTAGACGAGTTCTGCTAAACCTGTAGAAGACTTCGAGACACTTATACTGGCGAATAGAAATAGGTATATACCTTTGGCACAAAAAGGTGAAATAGCCTGCACAAGCGCTACGATAGTGCGTTCGAAGGCTGAAACAAGCTCAGATCACGATTTTGGCACCACAGAGCAAAGATGTTTTGATCTCGGAAACACCTTGAGTATGCTCACCAAAATTCGTACGATTTTGATACTGCAAACGGAGGAGTGTCAACGGCGCCCTAGATGAAGCGACGACCTGCTCTGATACCAATTGTTGGAGTTAGACGTCTGCGGAAGCACGCAAATAGCACAAGGAAGAAGAAGAAGTTTGGAGCACAAACACACAATACTGAATGTATTACTAAAGAATGTACAAAGATTAGTAGCCCATTAGGGCAATAGGTGTATATACAAGCCGAGGGAAAAAAACCTCCTAAAGAGGGAAAAAAGTACCCCGGCGGTCCTAGTGTGTTCACACACATCACTACCTAAATATATCAACATAATCAAGTCAGGATGGTGGATGCAGACATCCCAAAAACTGCCTTTATTACGAATTGGGGAGTCTTTGCATGTACCATCATGTGGTTCGGCTTACGGAATGCACCGAGTACTTTCCAATGCTGCGTGCAACAAATATTATCTCCGTATCTTACTTCATTTATGCACATTTTTTTGGACGATTTCTCTATTTCGGGGACCATGGAAGCTCATCTGGAACATTTGCGTGCTTGTTTTGATTCCTGTCGGCAAGTTCACCTCTGTCTGAACCCGACTAAATCAACTTTTGCAGTTAGATGCTGCAAACTATTGGGCCATGTCATTTTGAAAAAGGGCATCGCAGTGGATCAAGACAAGGTCAAAGTCATTCTCCAATCTCCAGCACCCCGCAATCCAAAGGAGATATTACATTTTCTGGCCCAGGTGCACTGGCATGATAGGCACTTATGGGGTCTTGCTCATATAGCCATCTCCTTAAACAAGTTAGCACATGTGAAGCCAACAGATTTTGTCTGGACAGATGAAGCAGAAACAACGTTTGAGCACTTACGAAAAATGCTAGCCACCGCACCGGTACTGAAAGCTCTAGATTGGACACAATCATTTCATGTATTTGTGGACGCTTCCGATCGTGCTATTTGCAGTGTTTTGATGTAGACAGAGGATCGAAGTTGGTTCCGCCCTGTGTACTATGGTAGTGGAGACTCACAACTGCTAAACAGAATTATTCAACAATGGAACACGAATGCTTAGGCCTCATCTATTCAATTAAAAAGTTCCGGCATTACTTGTTGGGTCGTGCATTCACTTTTCATGTCGAACATAGTGCATTGTTATATTTGGTTAAACAACTGAATTTGCTAGGCCGCCTTGCTAGGTGGGTCCTGCTTTTACAAGAATTCAAATTTGATATTGTTAATCGCCCAGGCGCTAGTCACGCTATTGTAGACTTTCTCTCCCGCATCGATCATGGGGAACCTCTTGACGGAGTTGATGACTCTCTGTCGGATGCGGAAGTTTTTTCAGTGTTCGATGTGGAGACTGCACCTCTCACCTACCCCACATGGTATGAAGAAATGCTTAGTTTTCTAGAGAATGGTGTGGCTCCATCCTACTTAAGTTCTGTAGCACGCAAAAAACTCGGCCTTTGTAGTCGTCCGTTTATTGTTATTATGGGACAACTATATCATAAGGATCCAACCGGCATTTGGATGCATTGCATACCTCCCCACAAGGTGCAAGCCGTTATTTTGGAGGCTCATTCTAGCAAAGCCGACGAACACTTTAGTCATTCAATTACGGTGCAAAAAATTTAGTAGTTTGGCTTGCGGTGGCCAACTATGTACTCCAATGTGCAACAAGCGGTACAGAATTGTGATCCCTGCCAACGCACTGGCGAACCTCGAGTTAGCCAGCACTTTCCATTGTAGCCAATTTTACCCCTCGAACCTTTTCAAAAATGGGGATTGGATTTTATTGGTCCCATCAAACCCCCTGCTATGCATATCGAAGCTCTGTACATTTTAACTGGTATGGATTAATGTACACATTGGGCCGAAGCATGGGCAACTAAGCAAGCTACTGCAAAGACTGTAGCCTGGAAATTGCAGAAGATATCTTTCCGCATTATGGCTTACCATGGGAATTAGTTTCTAATCGGGGAACTGATTTTTTGAATGAGTTGATTGCAAAACCCACCACAGAATACCAGATTAAGCATAAATTTAGTTCCCCTTACTATCCTCAGGTGAATGGATTGGCGGAGAGTACTAACAAGGTGTTACTGCATATGCTTCAAAAATTGTTGCTTGATTCCATAGACCAGTGGGAAATGATGCTTCCCATAGTCCTTTGGGATTACAAAACTACATATAAAGCTTCCGTCAGTAGCACACCTTTCAAATTGCTCTACGGACAAGAGGCCATACTACCCTTTGAATTCACTGTATCCAGTCTTTGGATTGTGGTGATGAAACAGTTAGTTCTGAAGGAGTCTTTTGCATATCGAATGGATCAATTGTGGCAACTAGATAAGCAGCGTTATCATAAATTTTTAATGCTCCAGGAAGTTCAAAGCCGTCAGAAGCTGTGGCATGATCGCAATCTCCGCACTAAGATTTTTCAATTGGGAGATCTAGTTTTGTATTTTCACTCCAAGATGAAGAGAAAGATGGGAAAACTGAAATTAAGGTGGACATGTCCATTCCGAATTCATGAGTTGTGCAGACCCGAGTCATTCCGGTTGGCTATGTTAATCAGAGAAGTTCTTCCGACTGTCATTAATGGGCCTAAGCTCAGGCCCTATCAGCGTTCTCGTTAAAATTCACGAAAAAAAGGGTTTAAATATGAATTTTATTATTCAATACATCGGATTGTGGGATCTCAGGCATGACACATAGCTTAACTACTTAACATGCAATCGTACAGGCAATCAACAAATGGCAACGGCCATGACGTTTCAAATTTGATGATTGTTTCTTATTTTGAAAGCTAGTAATCACTGCAGAGTTGCGAGTTACGACCCCTTAATCACTCATCATGGCACAAACTCGCAACTCCTTACACAGGCAAGCTGGGCATAAAAGGCTGTGCACTTTGCCGAATTCGGCTTATTTGGCGAGTTTGCATACACAACGACTACAACAAACAGAGCTCTCATGTGTTAGGATAGCGAAGTAGACACACATAAGAGTAGCAATGGTGGTTTCCTTCTCTGATTGTCATCTGCTCTACATTCTAGAGAAGTTATCACAAGAGCAGAAGGAATGGTTTGAGTACTACAGAGGACTCCTGCACACAATGCTGGATTGGTGCAGCATTAGGCCTCACCTGCAAGCAAAGGAGATTGCCATGGAGATAGCCATGCAAATAGAGGGCAACGACATTAACTTGTAGGATATTAGCATTTGCCTCAGTCAAGAAGCGTTCCAGTTTTCGATGGAGTTAATTGCTAAGTGATTTCATGTGGCTAAGGAGGGCATTATGACGAGCACGAAACTTGTTGATGCTGCAAAAATCTACGCATTGCTCGGCAAACCATGTTTGGGTGAATACAAATGTGTGCAGTTGTCGGATGACAACCCTTTGAAGTGGGGAATGCTGTTAACAACAATGATTATCAACCTGCAAGCTAAGCATTACCGAGTGTCCCAGTAGCTTTATGCTCTGGTGAAAGAATCGACGAAGATGCAGGCAAATTGGGCAGAAATTATTTTTCGGAAGCTAAAGAAGGACGTCAGGCGTTCCAACGTACCAGACGCACTGTTAATGCAATACTGGACTCCAAGGTGGGAGTAGTTTTTTCCTTACTTTTTACGACTCCGGAGTACTTACCTCGAGAATACACAACATGCTCGAGTAAGGTATTTTTACAGCTCTTAAAGAAAAGAGTGGTAGAGTGGAAATCCGGAGGTAACACTTCTCAGGAGCAGGCAAAGATCGAGGTTAATGAAGAGGAGGAGTCCAAAAGGCAACAGGTGGAGGAGAATTAGCGGCACGAAGCCGAGAGGAAGGCCAAGGAAGAAGCAGAGAGGAAGGCCCGGGAAGAAGCCTAGAGGAAGGCCCGAGAAGAAGCCAAGAGGAAGGCCCGGGAAGAAGTCAAGAGGAAGGCAAGAGAGGAAGAGGCAGCACGAAAACAGGAAGAAGAATAGAGACGATGAAATCTCGAGGAGGAGGAATCTCGGAGGAGAGAAGGGAAAAAAGGGCAGCTGAGGAGGAAAGAAGACGAAAGCATCAGCAGGAACAAGGTGACCATTCCAGAGGATCTTCCAGTAAAATACCGGTGTTATATACTTTTGGAGGGTGTGGAATAGTGGGTAAATGGAAAAGTAAGGAAGGCAGGGTGAAGTTACACCACTCTGGTGCATCAATGTTATCTATCCGTGGATGTACAATGATAAGATTGTTCGACCAGAGATACTTGGAGACTTAGTTTGCGGACTGGCCTAGAGTTCGATAAAGCTTGAAGAGTTTCAAAAAAAGTATAATTCTATGATTGTGGAGATAAATGGTTTATAGAGCAGGAGGAGCTGATGACTGACATTAACCAACTCCAATCTGAGGTAGAAGCTGTCAAAGTAGAGAGCACTATTGGAGACATTCCGATTAATGAAGAGCTAGTGGATGAAATGAATGAGACGCTCATAGAAAATAATACGTTACAAGTCACTATGGAAGAGAAGTCCAAAATCATAGCTCGATTACAAGTGGAGATCGGACAAATGCAAAAGTCGAATAAAAAATTGAAGAAAAGTAATAAGGAAGTAGCTGCGAAATTGCAGAAGACTGAGCAGGAGGTGCAGAAGCTAAAGGCGAAGGTTAAAGAATAGAGCGGCAAAATGAAAAGACAAAGTATATCGACCGCAGAAGTGGAAGGAAGACTGGCAGTTCAAAATTCAGAATTCACTGCCTTAGAAGAAAAATTCCAGACTGTGCAGGAGAATTTAGATATTGTGCAGACACAAGTTGCAGGAATACCTGAATTGGAGAAACAGGTTAAGCAATGGAAGCAACATTGTGCAGATGCAAACATAGTGTTGGCAGATAAGGAAGCGGAAGTGGAAAAGCTCCGAAAGAATGCTTCAGTTTTGGAACTCACCTGTAAGACTAAGTTAGAAGAAATGGCAAAGACTACTGCGGAAAATATAACTAAATTATCGGATGTAACTATAGCTTTTGATAAATTGTTAGAAGGATTCCAGTAGAGGATTCCCGAATTAGAAGCTTTTGCAGTTAGCTATAGAAGTGCTAGCCAAAAGCTATTAGATCCTAAGGAGTTTTTTGAACTAGAAATATTATTAGCCGAGGAAAATATT
>CM035416.1:44500685-44503185 GCA_020310875.1 Ceratopteris richardii | reverse complement strand
ATTCTGGATCAAATCTTGGCCCTTCTTCTACATGATCCTGCAATCTACTTCTAGAGTCAACTTCATCAACAATTTCTTCACACACTTTTACTTTTGCCTTTCCTTTCCTTTGTATTTCTTCAACACCTGTAAAATCATTTGGTGATCCTACATACCATGTATTTTGCTCATCAAATGTCACATCTTTGGTAACAAGAAATTGCTTTGTGGATGGATTCCACAACCTGTAACCCATCTGTCTATCATCATATCCAATAAACACATACTTCTCTGCTTTTGGTTCTAGCTTATGTCTTAATTGTGAAGGAACATAAGCATATGCAATACATCCAAATACCTTACAATGATCAAGGGTAGGTTTCTTACCCCACCATGCTTCATAAGGGGTTCCTCCATCCAAAGCTTTGCAAGGCAACCTATTCACAAGGTATGTTGCAGTGTTAATGGCTTCTGCCCATAAGTAATTTGGACAATTCTTTTCCTTCATCATGGCTCTTGCAAACTCTACAAGAGTCCTATTCCTCCTTTCTGCTACTCCATTCTGTTGAGGGGAGTACCTGCAAGTTACTTCTCTTTTGATACCTGCATTCCACAAATAATCATCAAACTCTTTAGAGAAATACTCTCCCCCTCCATCTGATCTTAACCTCTTAAGCTTTTGCCCTGTGATCCTTTCTGCATAGGCATGGAAATGTTTGAATGTCTTGAAAACTTCTGATTTATCCTTGATTACATACAAAGTAATCCACCTGGTTGCATCATCAACAAACAACACATAATATCTGGATCCATTTATGCTATAGTCCCTTGAGGGACCCCATACATCTGTATGAACCAATTCAAGCATATTTGAATGCTTGTACCCTGATTTGTTATAAGAACTCTTATGTGCTTTACCTAATTGACAAGCTTCACACTTGTACACCATATGTTGCCCTTCAATATTTGGCAATCCAAGCACCACCTGATTCTTTGACATCTCCTTTATAGCTCTCTCATTGAAATGACCTAGCCTTTTATGCCATAGGTCTAATTCAGATACCTTTTGACTTCCATAGGTAAATAATGCATGTCCCACATTACCTTGGACTTTGAGAGTGAACAATCTTCCTTCCTTTTTTCCTGCAATTATGTTTCTATATCCCTGATTTGGATCTTGTACATAAACACCATCATTTGTGAATCTTACCTCATATCCTTTCTCCACAATTTGCCCTACACTTATCAGATTTTTAGGAATAGTAGGAACATAAAGTACCTTGCTCAGAAGTGTACTTCCACTCTTTGTCTTCACTGATCCAATGCTCTCCACTTTATGTTTGGTATTGTCACCTGTCTGAACTGTATGTCCATTCACCCTTGCTTCCATATCAGTCATCAAGGATAGATTCCCACTCAGATGGTTGCTGCACCCTGAGTCAATATAAAATACTCTTTGATCTTCTCCCATTGATTCATGAGTTGCATTCAAGATAAGAGTCATGTCATCCTTCTGATCTGATGCATAATTGTAATAATTATTGTTGTAGGACTGAGATTGGAAGTTTCTTCCACCTCCTCTACCATATGATGTCCTACCTCCTCTTCCTCTGAAATTACCTCTTTGGTTTCTGCCTCCTCTACCTCTTTGACTATAATTCTGATTATTGTTTCCACCATTTTGATTGTTATACCAACAATCATTTGCCAAATGATTTGTTCTGCCACAAATCCAACAAGCTTTAGCATTATCTTTATTCTTACCTCCTCTTCCTTTACCTCTGAAATTTGTCTTCCCTTTTGTGAAGTTAGCTTGATTTGAATTCCCTTCATCATCATTTGATTGCTTTCCCTTGCCATTCTTTTTCTTGTCCTTGGAGTACATAGCTTGACTTGTACTTCTATCATTGTCTCCTTTAAGATCCTGCTCAAAGGTTAGCATGTGTCCTAGCAATTGATTAAGATCAGGAGTAAAGTGATCAAGTGACAATTCTATGGACAATATGAAAGGTTTCCACTTCTCATCTCCTCTCAATCCTGTAAGTATTTGTCTTACCAACTTTTCCTCTTCAATGTCTTCATCCACTGCTCCCAAGCTATCTGCAATATCCTTCATCCTTGCCACATAATCAGAAATTGATTGTGAGCTCTTCTTCTTGAAGGTTGTGAACTCAGCCCATAGTGAGGACTTCCTTGACTTAGTTGTATTTTGGAAATGCTCTTCCAAGGCATTCCAAACATCTGTAGCACTTTCCAAACCTCTGATGTGAGGTAGAAGGTAATCATTTACAGCCATGTAGATAATACTCCTTGCTTGAGCATCCTTTCTCATCCATGTCTTCAACATTGCAAGCTCTTCCCTAGTAGGAATACTAGGATCTGCAAATTCAGGTTTTTCTTCATCTCCTGTAATAAATGCTATCAAATCTTTACTCATGAGGTGTGCCTCCATCCTCATGGACCAAGCTGGATAGTTCTCTCTATCTAGCTTATCAATCTGCAAGCTTTCTCCCATCCTTGA
>CM035416.1:44470685-44488185 GCA_020310875.1 Ceratopteris richardii | reverse complement strand
TAAGATCAGGAGTAAAGTGATCTAGTGACAATTCTATAGACAATATGAAAGGCTTCCACTTCTCATCTCCTCTTAGACCTATAAGTATTTGCCTCACCAAATTATCCTCTTCAATGTCTTCATCTACTGCTCCCAAGCTATCAGCAATATCCTTCATTCTTGCCACATAATCAGAAATTGATTGTGAACTCTTCTTCTTGAAAGTTGTGAATTCTGCCCATAATGAGGACTTCCTTGACTTGGTTGTGTTTTGGAAATGCTCTTCCAAAGCATTCCACACATCTGTTGCACTTTCTAATCCTCTGATGTGAGGTAGAAGATAATAATTTACAGCCATGTAAATGATGCTTCTAGCTTGAGCATCCTTTCTCATCCAATTCTTCAAGCCTACAAGTTCCTCCCTAGTTGGAGCACTAAGATCTTCAAACTCTGGCTTTTCTTCTTCTCTTGTAATGAATGCCATCAAATCTTTGCTCATGAGGTGTGCCTCCATCCTCATGGACCAAGCTGGATAGTTCTCCCTATCTAGCTTATCAATCTGCAAGCTTTCTCCCATCTTTAATCTTTTGTGTCTGCAATTACTATGATTTATGATAATAGAATGTACCTTTGATATGAAGCTTTAATCTTTCTTAATCCTTTGAGCTCGTGCTTTGTACTTCTGTAGGTTATCTCCAAGAATTTGGCTTTGTTCACCTCCAATTAGAAGAAACTTCAATATCTTCCAGAGTCAGGACTTTCAATGCCTTTACTTCCCTTGTATTGCACCTTCAGCTCTGATACCACTGTTGGAGACCTCTAAATCTCCAAAGGTTTGATCTATACTGATTTAAGATCACTTCTATATCAGTTATAGATCAAGCTTTACACAAATGTTATCTTCATTTATCAAAACTTTCAACTATCACTTCTCTGAGTGAAAATCTTCATTCCTCAATAGTCTGCTTCACTAATTGACTTCATTACCTGCACATATCTTCAGATTTCTGCAAACCAATGATGCACATATCTCCACACTACCTTTGCACAATCATATCAACCATTAGTCCTTCAAAAGAATCATTAAAAACTTTAATTTGATCCTTAAGATCAAAAGTATGTCAAAAACTGTTTTCCTGAACAAGCGACTTTGACATAGGTAACTTCTAAGGA
This sequence comes from Ceratopteris richardii, assembly GCA_020310875.1. Lineage (NCBI taxonomy): Eukaryota > Viridiplantae > Streptophyta > Polypodiopsida > Polypodiales > Pteridaceae > Ceratopteris > Ceratopteris richardii. The sequence continues at coordinate 44,487,033 of CM035416.1, read as the reverse complement.
TGATTTCTCACAGCACAGATCCCGTTTTTTGATAAATGCTTTTAGCCATAGATTCCTTACCTTCTAAATTAGATTTTTAATGCTCACTCATCAAAAAATTTACACTGAGCACTGAGATCTAAGCAAAACATTGACACGAAAAAGTGCACGACTTTGAGAGGTCTACCTGCAGACTTTACATACACATGTTCCTATTGATCATACTCACATCATGAAAAGAATTAGACCATGAAACTTTGAACATAGCTTCATTAGCTTCTAGATTAGATGTGTACAAAAGGATTTCTGATCCACATGATCAGACTGAGAGAAATCTACGAAATGCTCATCGCTATTTTTTGAAGATGACTCTCTTCTCATCTATCTCTATGACACTTGTCTTCTAATGACTCTCACATGTATTTCTTTACATCATTGAATTATATACATATGATTATAGACTTATCCCACATCTATTACATTACTTCTTGTCATCCTAAGGATTACCTATATTCATAGTACAAGAATTTCCACTTGTAATGTACATATGTGTACAAGCTATCATTCTAAAATTTCTTCAGTTTCTCAAATGACTTCTTGAACTTCAACCTGATCATTAACTTGCTTCAAAATCTTTGTAATCATCAATTTGTGATTGCTCTGTTCCAACACTAAGTACACTTTTGGCTGCAACAAGATGAGGTACTCTTGGTGCCTGCAAAAATTGAGATAACACTCCAACTACATGTGCAATATCTGGTCTTGGCATAGTAGCAAACAAGAGAGAGCCAATTATTGACCTATACATGGTGACATCCTTCACTTCTTCACCTTCATGAGAACTTAGTTTAACATTTACTTCTAATAGATTTGAAATGGGCTTGCAATCACACAAGCCAAACTTTTTCAAAAGATCTAGAATGTATTTCCTTTGCATAAAGTATGTACCTTCCTCTTTATATAGTACTTCAATCCCAAGGAAGTACCTTAAAATCCCTAAATATGAGATTTTAAACTCACATCCAAGCTTCCTCTTTATGTCCTTGATGTTGGCTTCATCATCCCCTATAATGATCAAATCATCAACATATATAAAAATGAAGAAAAATTTGCTACCTTCCTTCTTCAAAAAGAGTGATGGGTCTGCATGACTCTGATTGTATCCAAATTTTAGCAAGTAGTCCACAAGTCTTTGGTTTCAAGCTCTTGGGGCTTGCTTGAGTCCATAAAGAGCCTTCTTTAGCCTGCATACATGATGTGGGAACCTCTCATCTTCAAAGCCTTGGGGTTGCTCCATGAAGACTACCTCTTCAAGCTCTCCATCTAGAAAAGCATTCTTAACATCCAACTGGTACATCTTCTAACCTTTTGAGGCTGAAATCGCAATCGTCAACATCTTAGCTACTGGATTGAATGTTTCCTCAAAGTCAATGCCACACTTTGGCAATCAGCCTTGCTTTATACCTAGAGATGCTTCCATCTGCATGTCTCTTTACCTTGTACACCCATTTGTTGCCAATGACTTTCATGTCCTTTGTTCTTGGCACCAATGACCAAGTATCATTTTCTTCAAGTTTCTAGACTTCCTTCTCCATGGCTTCAATCCATTCCCTACGCTTATTTGCTTCTTCAAAAAAGTTAGGTTCTTCACAAGCTATAACTTGACTCATGTAATGAAAAAGCGTTTTAGATGCTATAATCCTTGCAACAAAGAGCTTAAGGTTTCTAGGGATGTAATATTTGATGAGTTTCTACCTTGGTATGGTAGCAAAGATGTGTTACAGGTTGATGATGCATATGAAGCCGAGAAGAAGTTCAAAGAGCAACAACAAAGCATGGAGATGAGTGGTCAACCCACTTCAAGCACACCATCAAAGGGGACTAATACATCAGCTTGGCATGGAAGGACAAGAAATGAAGCTCATTCAAGTGAAGGAAGTAGAAAAGGAAAGGAAAAGGCAAAGGAAGACCATCGATGGGTAGACATGGAATCTACACGTGACGAAGATGTGGAAAAATTAGAAAGTCCAGGATTTAAAGCATCTAAACCAAGGAGGAGAAGATTCCTACCACCTAATGGAGAGGTAAGGTCATCCAATAGGATTAAATACCCTATTCAAAGGTTAAAGAATATCCAAGAAATATACACCTATCTGCGTTCAAGTCTAACTTGTGTCGCAATTCTTGAGGTATGTGAACATAACACACACAACCAAATATGTTGAGATGTGAAAGGTTGGGTTTCTTACCACAGCAAGCTTCATAAGGTGTAACTCCATGTACTCCTGAGGTTGGACACCTATTCATAATGTATATGGCTGTATTTATTGCATGGTCCGAATAATAGTTAGCAACATTCATTTCATTTAACAAAGCTATAGCCACTTATGCTTGCTGGAGTTAGATGTCTATAGAAGCACGTGAATAGCACAAGGAAGAAAAAGAAGAAGTTTGGAGTTAGCCACTAGAATGTACAAAGATAAGTAGCCCGTTAGGGCAATAGGCATTAAAAGAAGCAGAGGGAAAAAGCCTCCTAACGAGGGAAAAAAGTGCCCCGGCGGTCCTAGAGTGTTCACACACATCACTACATAAATATATCAACAAATCCACCTTGGGAGTGATGCGGTGAACAAGGAGCTGGTACTCATGTATAAGGAAGTGTCAAGCTATGTGGAATCAATGCACAAAAGGAAGTAAGCCCAAAGCTTTGCCAAAAGCTTCAAACTTCTCCTTAGGAAGAGCCTTCGTAAAAAGGTATACAATGTTCTCCTGCGTGGGCACATATGCCAAGTTGATCTCCCCAGCAGAAGACCTCTCCCTGAAATAATGATAATGCATCTCAATGTGCATAGTGCGAGCATGGAACACAGGGTTCCTCGCAACTTCCAATGCACTCTGACTGTCAGTGAAGATGGTGGTGGCAAAAGACTCACCAACACCCAAATCAACCATAAGTCATCTGAGCCACACACTCAATAGTCATTGTGAAAGCTACCCTATACTCAGCCTCACAACTAGAAGTGGCCACAGTAGGCTACTTCTTGCTTAATCAAGATATACATGAGCTACCAAGCATGGAGCAAAAGCCACTAGTGGACACATGAGTGTCATAGCAACCAACCCAATCATTGTAAAAAAAAGCATGCAAATCTGGCGGTAGTAATCCCCCCTTGGGATAAAACAATCCAAGTAGCCGGGTACCACTCAAGTAGTGAACGATGCGCTTAAACACCTGCCAATGCTTGACACCTAGGCAATGCATAAACCTGCTCATCTGTGAGAAAACAAACTAAATATTTGGCCGAGTAATGCATAAGTAAATCAAGCATCCAATAGCGTGCTGATAGTGAACAACATCAAATGCATCTCCAACATCATGAAGACTCAATCGTAAACCTCTCTCCATAGGATTGGAAATAGGCTTACAATCTTCAAGGCCAAAACGCTGCAATAATGTGTCAATATACTTCGTTTGTCACAAAGCCATTCCAGCATCAACTTGCATAAAATGAATGCCCAAATAGTGATGCAAATGCCCCAAATCAGACATCTCAAATGAGGCATGCAAATCAGCCTTAAAATCAGCAATATGCGTGTCATGAGGACCAGTGAGCAGCATGTCATCAACATACACCACAATGATCAGAAGCATATCATTAGCAGGCTTAACATATAAGGTGCTTTTAGTTGGATTGTTGTCAAAACCATGTGCAATGAGATAGGCATGTATCCTTTCATACCAAGCACATGGTGCTTTCTTTAAACCATATAATGCCTTCTTTAACTTGCACACCTGGTTTTCATGCCCTTTCTGCACAAAGCCACAAGGCTAAAAAACATACACTTCTTCATGCAAGTCACCATTCAGAAATTCTATTTTAATGTCCAACTAATGTACATTCCAACCATGATGAGCTACAAGTGCACAGATGCTATGAACAATATTCATTCGGCAAGTAGGAGCAAAGGTTTCATTTAAATTAGTGCCTCTTTCTTGCACATAACCCTTTGCAACAAGCCTAGATTTATACTTGTCAACTGTTCCATCAGGTTTATGCTTCATCTTGTATACCCACTTAGTGCCAATGGCCTTCTTGCCAGGAGGCAAGTCACATAAAGACCAGGTACCATTTTTCATGATAACATCATATTCTGATTCCATTGCAGCCATCCAATGTTCAGAATTTTGTGCTTCATCAAACAAAATAGGTTCAGTCTTATCACAGAGACTAGAGGCAGCCATAGCATAGCAATGTGATGCAAAAGAGGCACTATGAGAGCCTAATCGAGTACGATATGACAGAGGTGCATCTAATTTGTTGTCACGCTCTGCACCAGCCATTTTGGCATAGTTTTTGCCTCCTCAATATCATCTCTCTCATGAACAAGTGCATCATGTAAATTTGCATCACAAATGGAATGATCTACATCATCACATGAAACTTGCAACAACTGAGAAGTTTCCCCATTAGGACCAGCACTAGACTGTCCACTGTAAAAAGAGGCAACAAAGTATCATACATGTCTTTGGAGCTAACGGATGTCTCCTTAGTACATGAGAGCAATGGTTGAATAACATCTTCCACAAAAACAACATCGCAGCTAACCACAATGCGTATAGTGTGTGGATGATACTGACAATAACCTTTACTTTCATAACTGTACCCAACAAAATAGATTTTACTACTTTATCATCCAATTTTTTGCGATTTTATTTAGGCACTAATGCATATGTCAGACAACCAAAAACACATAGATGAGAAACAGATGGCTTGCGACCATGCCAAACCTCATATGAAGTGATAGACTACAACACTTTAGTGGGACACCTGTTCAGTATATATGTTGCATACACATTATAGCCTCAAGCTAGAAACTATGTGGTAACACCTGACTCTTGACCAGTGACCTATTCTTTTGTTCAGCAACTCCATTTTGTTGTGGTGTATACGACACTGTACACTCATGTTTTATCCCATGTTCAGCCAAAAATGCATTAAAGTTAGAAGACATATATTCCTACACTCCATCAGAACGGAGGGTGCCCATTTTACCTGCTGACAGATTTTCAACCAAAACCAGAAACTATTTGAAGCACATAAATGCTTCAGACTTTGCCTTCAATGGACATAGCCATGCATGCCTAGCAAAATCATTGATGAAAGTCACGAAGTAAAGATAGTTCCCAAAAGAAGGTGTCTGCATAGGACCACACACATCACTATGTACAAGCTGCAATTTCTGAGTAGCCCGAAGTGAACCATCTTTTGGAAAGGAAGAACGCTACATTTTGCCCCAAATATAGCCTTCACATACATGTTTACCGGGTGCCTCAAGTTCGGGCAAAGAGGACACCATTTAGATTTCTGTAGGCATAGCAAACTAGCAAAATTAAGATGACCAAAGCATGCATGCCAAAGCTTTGCATCTGACATAGCCTGAGAATCATGTACTACACACGCTAAATTATTTACAGATCTATCATAGTCTATGAGCTTATACAACCCACAACATAAGATGCCAGAAGCAATAATGATGTCGCCATTTGATAGATCATGAACTGCACATTTGTCATCAACAAATTTCACAACCAAGCCAATCTTGGTTGATGCAACAACTTATAACAGATTTTTCTTGATCCCTGGCACAAAGAAAGCATATGACAAAGTGAAAGAACTATTATCAACAGTAGTCAAAATGATCTTACCAACTCCCATAACACGATAAGAGGAGTTGTTGGCACATGTAATAGTATTCCTTGTAGGGGCAGGCTGGAGTGAAGAGAAGAAACTACGCTGAGGTAATATGTTTGGTCACCCCACTATCAAAGTACCAAACATCTGAGTCTACTGCAAACATGCACTACTCATGAGAAGATGGGTCAAAATTACAAACAGTAGTAAATGCCCATTCTTCTTCTTGCACTAGATTAGTAGACTCTGTTTTCGGTGTAGAGGCCTCTACAACAACCATGCTGGCCTCTTTTTTCTTTGCCTCTTTAGCAGCTAGTTTTGGACAACTCTTAATGACATGATCTTTTGCTTTAGAGTATTTGCAAAACAATTTCTGCTTTTCTGATTTCTTCTCATCTTTTTCTTCCTTCTTCGAATATGTAGCATTTGCAAATTTCTGCTTACTAGTAGAAGAGCTCCATTTACCTTTGTCCTTCTAACTAGCCAAGAAAGCTTGATCTGCAACATGCATAATAGACGTTCTACCTAGACTGGTCTTCTTGTAATAGAACAGAGACTAACTCCTCAAATGAAAAGGCATTTGGATTGCCTTTCATCATCAAATGAAGAGTAGAAGCAAAACTCTGATATGAGTCAGGAAGACCATTCAGAAAGGTCTGCACAAGTGAGCTATCTGGTATAACTTCATTAATAGAAATCAATTATTCTTTCAAATCCTTGATCTTTGTGAGAAAACTGTCCATAGAATCACCTTCATTCATGTGCTCACTGTCCAATTGTTTTAAGAGGTAAGCAACACGAGCCTCATTCCTAGCCTGGTACGATGTGTTAAGTGTATCCCAAGCATCCTTAACTGTTTTGCAAGAGCGAATGTGAGGAATAATGGCACATTTGACAGAAAAAGCTATCAATGAATGTGCTTGAGCATCTCTGCCATCCCAACGAGTTTGCTTTATAGTAGGTGCAATAGAAACAACAACACGAACATGAATCTGTAGAATATCATCATCTTGGACACCATCTCCATTAGCTCCAGCACTTGTATTTGCAAATACCTGTATTCGCAGGTGTAACAGGACGTCTTTCAACACCTTGCACAATATTCCATAGTCTTTTTATGACCAATAAATGACGCATCATATAAGCCCATAATGGGTAGTTGGCACCATCCAACTTATCCTCAATAGCCAACATATGGAATATACATCACTGCTTTAATCCATGGCTGGTGACTAAAATACCTTGATGCAAAAAATTGACTGTATCTCAAAAAGTTGAACATAATTGTCGCGACAAATTCTGCTAAATCTATAGCAGACTTTGAGATGCTTATACTGGAAAACTGAAACTAGTATTTACCTTTGGCACAAAAAGACAAAATAGCCTACACAAGCATTATGATAGTGCATTCGAAGGCTGAAACGAGCTTAGATGGTGATTTCAACATGACAAAGTTAAGCTATTTTGATCTCTAAAACACCTTGAGTATGCTTACCAAATTTCATGTGATTCTGAGACTGCAACCGGAGAGGTGTAGACAACACCCTAGATGAAGCGATGACCTGCTCTGATACCAATTGTTGGAGTTAGACGTTTGCGGAAGCATGCGACCAACACAAGGAAGAAGAAGAAGCTTGGAGCACAACACAAAATGCTGAGTGTATTACCACTAGAATGTACAAAGATAAGTAGCCTGTTAGGGAAATATGCATATATACAAGCGGGGGGAAAAAAACCTCCTAAAGAGGGAAAAAAGTGCCCTGACAGTCCTAGAGCGTTCACACACATCACTACCTAAATATATCAACAATGCTATGTATCTATTCTTCCTCTCTGCCATCCCATTTTGTTGAGGTGTATACATGCAAGTGAATTTCCCTTTGATGCCATGGTCATAGAAGGTAGCAAAATAACTATGCATCCACAAGTGTGTTGGTGAAATTAAAACCAAGCCCATATACTTTCTTGATTAGCTCATACTTGATTCATTGACATAACTTATGCAAGGCTTCATATGATCAACCTCTTGTAAAAGGTTCTTCACATTTACCTTTGTAAAAGTGGTACACATCCACGTGGAGTTAGGAAGCTCTAGCATCACAACTCATTTGGTTGATGAGTGATGAGGGAAGCCTTGCCATGGCACGTATTGAAGAGCACGATTGGAATGTATTGAACATGAGGCAGAGTATGGTACTTTTGAGCATGCACCACCACCTGCTCAACATGATAATGCTTAGGTATGTATTTTTTCTATAAATTAATGTCATTATTTTATTTTAAAACCATATACAAAATCAAATTATTGCTGATATACAGGGATACTTGACCAATGATGATAATAATTCTCATAGTCATAATGCTAATATACCTCGTACATGTCATGGACTTGCTGTTCATAAATTACAAGTAGAGGTTTCTAGAAATCCTCTACCTCCTGGTTTAGAGACTGAAACGACTGGAGATTATCCATTGCCTGCTCGTGATCATTCTCTAGTACGAACATATGATAGAAGAAGATATGGAGGATGGAATAGAGGACCACTTCCTTTAGATGGAAATGTTTTTAACTTTTGGAGTAATCACTATATGATAGCTCCATCCACTATGCAAAAAATGAAAGATTATATATATGCATGGTAATATAACAAGTTTAATAAATAGTAGTCGAGGGTTACATAATAGTTCAAGGAATAATTGCACATTTGAGGAGCGTGAAAATAGTCATGAATTACCATACATGAGTTGTCAATGCTATTACTTCATTACATGCTGGTGATGAATTATTAGTGAATTATGGATGGTGTAGACCTCCAAGAGCACGTTTTAGCTAGAGAGAGAATGAAATTTTTCTATCCATGTTTAATAACTTACATATTTAATTTTATTTTTAAAGTTTAATTTTCATTCCTTTATGGAATAGTAATGATTTTTATTCATATGTGTAGATTCCAACGTATGATGTTGATATTCCACCACATCATTCACAATTTTCAGTAAGACCTCATTTATCAGAAGCTTTTATGAGGAGGCTACGCAAAAGTGACCTGTGGAATATGCAAGGTTGAAAGAGCAATATTCAAAAGAAGATAAAGTACAAGATTTGTGTGACAATGATGAAGATGATGGCATGGTAGATTTTATTGAGGATTGGTATCAAAATGACAGTGAGAGCATTGATATTTCTAAAAATGCGAAATATCTTCGAGAGGAATGTCTAAAGCATGTATATGAAGGAAGTCGTTTGATACGACTAAGTGTACGCTTGTTTATTCTCAATCTTTAAAATCTTTTAGGATGGACTAATGTATCTATTTCGGCACTATTAATGTATAATTTTTAATTTTCTATCTATTTATATATATATATATATATATACATGCATACATATATACATATGAATACATACATACATAGACATATATAGACATACACATATATATACATGAATGCATACACACATATAAACATACACACACATATACACACATACACATGTACGAGAGTAATGTTAAATTATACATAATTGTATCGAATGAAGATAGTTTGTCCATCTAGCCTTTGGAATTGTCCACCCAACCTTTAGAATCTTCCTGACACATCCGCTTCTCCTATTTTACTCGACCTTATACCTGTGCTGCTAACTCTTTTATGAACTCTGCATACAAGTGTTAAGTATCAGTTAGCTATGGAGGTATTAGGTTGTTTGGAAAATAGGAGAAGCAAATCTATCTCAAAGATTTTGAAGGATGGAACAATAAGTTTAAAGGATGGGTGAAAAGAAAGTGTCTATTCAATCTAGGTTCTTGTTTTTACCTTAGCTAAGGTAAGAACAAGAACTTGCATTGAATGGATGCTTTCTGTGTGCCCATCCTTTAAAGCCATTCATCCATCTTTTAAAATCTTCAAGATAGACTTGCTTCTCCTATTTTCCAAACTACCTAATACCTCCATAGCTAACTAGTACTTTATATTTGTAAACAAGTATGGAACTCTTAGTTAGCAAGGTAGGTAATTGATTGACAATAAAATGGGAGACAACCAAACGATTCATTGGTCTAGATATCTATGTGAATGTCTTCAAACCACAATAAACAAAAAGAAAATTAAAAATGAAATAAAATATAAACAGTTACACATGCATACATACATACATATTCATACATACATACATACCCATATATACATACATACACATATATACATATATGCATACACATACACATAGGTATACATACATACATATATACATATCGAACACATATACATATATACATACATATACACATCTGCATACATATACACATGCACATGCATATACACGTCCACATACACATACACATAAGCATACACATATACATGCACATATGCACACACACACACACACACACACACACACACACACATATATATATATATATATATATATATATATATATATATATATATATATATATATATATACAAACACACACACACACACACACATATATATATATATATATATATATATATATATATATATATATATATATATATAATGTGTGTGTGTATTTATTTATTTATTTTTATTAATATGTCTTTTTCTCATGAACTTATAGGTTATTATCTGAAAAGATTTTACCAGGTCAGAATATTCTTCCTACCTCACATGATGAAATGAAAAACATAATCAACAATCTTGGTATAGATTATCAATGTATACATGCATGTCCTAATGACTGTATTTAATATAGAGGTGAATATGCACACTATTTGACATGTCCAAAATGTCAATCTCCTTGATATAATGACAAAGAAGCTAAAATCCCAAAAAAGGTATTGAGATATTTTCCATTGGCTTCACAGATTAGACATATGTTTCATAGCCCCGAATTATCAAAGCTTTCGACATGGGGATATGACCATAAAAGTATTGGTGGAATAATCAACATTCCAACAGATAGTGTTGCTTTTCAACATATTGACTCTACATGGCCTGATTTTGCACAAAATCCACAGAATCTGAAGTTAGGAGTTCATATTCACATTTACCAACACTCTTTGCACTTACACACTTTCTGATGGAGAAAAATCAAATTAATCAGGATATCGATCATGAGAAGAGAAAGTTAAAATTGACATGTTTAACCAATTTTTTTGAATTATGCTTACTCATTGAGCTATCATTTGGCGATCATATATGTTTTTTGGGATTGAGCTCTAAATTTTCACCACAATCTACATGTAGGATTACTATTTTAATGTTTTTATTTCTTATTACTATTATTATTTTTTAATTTTGTTTTATTTTAAGTTAAGGTTTAGTTCATATGGAAGCTAGAATGGTAGAAAAGGGTAAGCATTGAAGAAAAGGAGACAAACAGAGGGAGAGACAAAGATAGAGAGAAGTGAGAGAGAGAGAGTGAGTGAGAGAGGTGACAGAGAAATTAAGAGTGAGAAAGTTGTGAGACACAAAGAGATGTGTGTATGAGATAGAGAGATAATAGAGAGAGAGAAAGAGAAAGAGAGAGATAGAAGGAGATAGAAAGATACAAAGACTAAAGAAAGGTAGATATGTAAATGAATTAAGATTTTATAAAGTTGACAATTAAAAAATACATAGAAAAAAATAAAAAGTACAATAAAAATAATAAGAATGAAAAAAACAAAAGATAATTATAAATGAGTATATATTTATTTTCAAATTATATGTTTCAATAGATTTTTTTTTTCTTTTTTATGTTTTCTTTACAGACTACTGAAATATTGAAGTGATTTTGATTGAAGGAAAGAAGTAGATGAAACTGATGGAAAGTTTTGTGCAAGCATTGAGTTAGAAGCTTCCTAGTTCTATTGGTTTTCATTTAATACAACAAGAATTGAAAACACACTCACACACCCATCATATGGTACATAGGACTTAGTGATATGCTCCTTTTAAGACCTCAGACATCCATTCTTGGACGAGATTTGAACCCTAATCCTCTGCCTAAGTGGAGAAGGCATTACCGCAAAACCATGCGTGCTATATGTATTGGTATTTTTTGTAGTAGTTGAAATGGACCAAAATGATATTGTATCCAATAAATGTACTCCTTAAGGTATTTGTAATCCAACTTGAGTATATCCTCAAGTTTCTTGGCATGAATATTTAGAACAAACCAATTGTATTTCACCTCATGATTCATCAATCTTATCACCACATGTTGTGCAAAGTCCAAGTAGTAATGCTTCTACTTTTATAAATGTTATTTCTCATATTTTCATAAATTTCTTCGGGGGTTTTCATTAGAAGTTAAAATATCTATGTGTTTGAAGACAAACCTAGTCAACTCACGTAAGCACTTTTGGAGGCAAAGCCATCCTTTGTGCATCACATGTGGGCGTATTTAGACAATGTGACTTGATCCACCTAGAAACCTTCTCAGTGATAGTGAATTGCACTTGAGGTATGACATGTTTTGTTTAGATTTAGGTTTGAGCCACAAAATTTTGTTGATACATCTTTAGAATTATTGATTCTAAGAGTTGAAGAGATGAGAAGTCAAAGTCCTACACAGTTGAAATGATGATTAGTTTGAGCAAGGCTATTGTTGCTCATTCAAGTGGTTTCCTTTGTTAGTGAGGGTTGATCCTTAGGGATCTAACCACCCCATGAGGACCCATGATAGCTTAGAGAACCTCCCCAATATATGCCCAACTGAAGTAGCTTCACATGTGCACATTCTTAGAACTGATTTGTATTTGGCTCATTGATCAATGATAAATCTAAAGATTTTCCACATATCAATACTCTAAGATTCAACACAAATCAATGAAAGGTAAGTTCCTTCAAGTCTAATTCAATTTCCATATTTGTGCCCAATTGCATGAAGCACAAAGAGAAAAAGAAAGAATGCTTTATGATTCTTATCTCATCATTCCACTTGCATTAGAAATTGGAACAATATAATCATAATTAGTTCATCATGCATCTTGCATATCAAGCTTTAGCTAGTCAGGAGGGAAAAGGTTAATTGAGCTTACCTCCTAGTAACCAAAAATCTGCTAATTTTGCAATCGAAAAAGGAAGACAAAGAAAAAAAGAGAACAAAAAAGAAGAAAGAATTTTGCAAATATTGTAAAGGAAATGATCATTTCATAAAGGTTTGTCCAAAATTGGCTGCAAAAGGGTCAGAGAAAAAGGAGGCTTGAATGGTTGTTGTAGAGGTTTCCTAAATTAGAGTCTTCTAATCTTGTGCAAAATGAAGAATGGGCATTTATATTGTTCGCACTTATGACCCATCTTCTCATGTAGTGTATGTCTCTAGTAGAATCAAATATTTGGTACTTTGATACTCGCGCAAGCAAACATATTACCTTGCAATGTACTTTCTTTAGTTCACTTGAGCCTTCTCCTATAGTATATACTATCACATGCACCAAAGACTCCTCTTATCTTATCATGGAGTCGATAAGATCATTTTGACTGCTGTTAAGTTTACCAAGATTGTTGATTATGTTTTTCATTTCATCATGTGAGGTAGGAAGAATATTCGGACCTGGTAAAATCTTTTCAGATAATAACCTATAAGTTCATGAAAAAAAGACATATTAATAAAAAAAATAAATAGATACACACACACACATTATATATATATATATATATATATATATATATATATATATATATATATATATATATATATATATATATATATATATATATATATATATATACACACACACACACACACACACACACACACACACACACACACACACACACACACACACACACACACACACACATATATATATATATATATATATATATATATATATATATATATATATTTTTATATATACATATATATATATATATATATATATATATATATATATATATATATATATATATATATATATATATATATATATATATATATATATATATATATATATATATATATATGTATGTGCATATGTGCATGTATATGTGTATGCTTATGTGTATGTGTATGTGTATGTGGACGTGTATATGCATGTGCATGTGTATATGTATGCATATGTGTATATGTATGTATATATGTATATGTGTTCGATATGTATATATGTATGTATGTATACGTATGTGTATGTGTATCATATATGTATATATGTGTATGTATGTATATATGGGTATGTATGTATGTATGAATGTGTATGTATGTATGCATGTATGTGTATGTATGCATGTGTAACTGTGTATATTTTATTTCGTTTTTAATTTTCTTTTTTTTTATTGTGGTTTGAAGACATTCACATAGATATCTAGACCAATGAGTCGTTTGGTTGTCTCCCATTTTATTGTCAATCAATTACCTACCTTGCTAACTAAGAGTTCCATACTTGTTTACAAATATAAAGTACCAGTTAGCTATGGAGGTATTAGGTAGTTTGGAAAATAGGAGAAGCAAGTCTATCTTGAAGATTTTAAAAGATGGATGAATAATTTTAAAGGATGGGCACACAGAAAGCATCCATTCAATGCAAGTTCTTGTTCTTACCTTAGGTAAGGTAAAAACAAGAACCTAGATTGAATGGACACTTTCTTTTCACCCATCCTTTAAACTTATTGTTCCATCCTTCAAAACTTTGAGATAGATTTGCTTCTCCTATTTTCCAAACAACCTAATACCTCCATAGCTAACTGATACTTAACATTTGTATGCAGAGTTCATAAAATAGTTAGCAGCACAGGTATAAGGTCGAGTAGAATAGGAGAAGCGGATGTGTTAGGAAGATTCTAAAGGTTGGGTGGACAATCCCAAAGGCTAGATGCACAAACCAATCTTCATTCGATACTATTATGTATAATTTAACCTTACTCTCGTACATGTGTATGTGTGTATATGTGTGTGTATGTTTATATGTGTGTATGCATTCATGTATATATATGTGTATGTCTATGTATGTCTATGTATGTCTATGTATGTATGTATTCATATGTATATATGTATGCATGTATATATATATATATATATATATATATATATATATATATATATATATATATAATAGATAGAAAATTAAAAATTATACATTAATAGTGCCGAAATAGATACATTAGTCCCTCCAAAACGATTTTAAAGATTGAGAATAAACAAGTGTACACTTAGTCGTATCAAACGACTTCCTTCATATACATGCTTTAGACATTCCTCTCGAAGATATTTCGCATTTTTAGAAATATCAATGCTCTCACTGTCATTTTGATACCAATCCTCAATAAAATCTACCATGCCATCATCTTCATCATTGTCACACAAATCTTGTACTTTATCTTCTTTTGAATATTGCTCTTTCAACCTCTCATATTCCACAGGTCACTTTTGCATAGCCTCCTCATAAAAGCTTCTGATAAATGAGGTCTTACTGGAAATTGTGAATGATGTGGTGGAATATCAACATCATACGTTGGAATCTACACATATGAATAAAAATCATTAGTATTCCATAAAGGAATGAAAATTAAACTTTAAAAATAAAATTAAATATGTAAGTTATTAAATATGGATAGAAAAATTTCATTCTCTCTCTAGCTAAAACGTGCTCTTGGAGGTCTACACCATCCATAATTCACTAATAATTCATCACTAGCATGTAATGAAGTAATAGCATTGACAACTCATGTATGGTAATTCATGACTATTTTCACGCTCCTCAAATGTGCAATTATTCCTTGAACTATTATGTAACCCTCGACTACTATTTATTAAACTTGCGATATTACCATGCATATATATAATCTTTCATTTTTTGCATAGTGGATGGAGCTATCATATAGTGATTACTCCAAAAGTTAAAAACATTTCCATCTAAAGGAAGTCATCCTCTATTCCATCCTCCATATCTTCTTCTATCATATATTCGTACTAGAGAATCATCACGAGCTGGCAATGGATAATCTCCAGTCGTTTCAGTCTCTAAACCAGGAGGTAGAGGATTTCTAGAAACCTCTACTTGTAATTTATGAATAGCAAGTCCATGACATGTACGAGGTATATTAGCATTATGACTATGAGAATTATTATCATCATTGGTCAAGTATCCCTGTATATCAGCAATAATTTGATTTTGTATATGGTTTTAAAATAAAATAATGACATTAATTTATAGAAAAAATACATACCTAAGCATTATCATGTTGAGCAGGTGGTGGTGCATGCTCAAAAGTACCATACTCTGCCTCATGTTCAATACATTCCAATCGTGCTCTTCAATATGTGCCATGGCAAGGCTTCCCTCATCACTCATCAACCAAATGAGTTGTGATGTTAGAGCTTCCTAACTCCACGTGGATGTGTACCACTTTTACAAAGGTAAATGTGAAGAACCTTTTACAAGAGGTTGATCATATGAAGCCTTGCATAAGTTATGTCAATGAATCAAGTATGAGCTAATCAATAAAGTATATGGGCTAACTCCAACAATTGGTATCAGAGCAGGTCATCGCTTCATCTATGGTGTTGTCTACACCTCTCCGGTTGCAGTCTTAGAATCACATGAAATTTGGTAAGCATACTCAAGGTGTTTTAGAGATCAAAATAGCTTAACTTTGTCATGTTGAAATCACCATCTGAGCTCGTTTCAGCCTTCGAATGCACTATCATAATGCTTGTGTAGGCTATTTTGTCTTTTTGTGCCAAAGGTAAATACTAGTTTCAGTTTTC
>CM035416.1:44425685-44463185 GCA_020310875.1 Ceratopteris richardii | reverse complement strand
TTTGTAATCATCAATTTGTGATTGCTCTGTTCCAACACTAAGTACACTTTTGGCTGCAACAAGATGAGGTACTCTTGGTGCCTGCAAAAATTGAGATAACACTCCAACTACATGTGCAATATCTGGTCTTGGCATAGTAGCAAACAAGAGAGAGCCAATTATTGACCTATACATGGTGACATCCTTCACTTCTTCACCTTCATGAGAACTTAGTTTAACATTTACTTCTAATAGATTTGAAATGGGCTTGCAATCACACAAGCCAAACTTTTTCAAAAGATCTAGAATGTATTTCCTTTGCATAAAGTATGTACCTTCCTCTTTATATAGTACTTCAATCCCAAGGAAGTACCTTAAAATCCCTAAATATGAGATTTTAAACTCACATCCAAGCTTCCTCTTTATGTCCTTGATGTTGGCTTCATCATCCCCTATAATGATCAAATCATCAACATATATAAAAATGAAGAAAAATTTGCTACCTTCCTTCTTCAAAAAGAGTGATGGGTCTGCATGACTCTGATTGTATCCAAATTTTAGCAAGTAGTCCACAAGTCTTTGGTTCCAAGCTCTTGGGGCTTGCTTGAGTCCATAAAGAGCCTTCTTTAGCCTGCATACATGATGTGGGAACCTCTCATCTTCAAAGCCTTGGGGTTGCTCCATGAAGACTACCTCTTCAAGCTCTCCATCTAGAAAAGCATTCTTAACATCCAACTGGTACATCTTCTAACCTTTTGAGGCTGAAATCGCAATCGTCAACATCTTAGCTACTGGATTGAATGTTTCCTCAAAGTCAATGCCACACTTTGGCAATCAGCCTTGCTTTATACCTAGAGATGCTTCCATCTGCATGTCTCTTTACCTTGTACACCCATTTGTTGCCAATGACTTTCATGTCCTTTGTTCTTGGCACCAATGACCAAGTATCATTTTCTTCAAGTTTCTAGACTTCCTTCTCCATGGCTTCAATCCATTCCCTACGCTTATTTGCTTCTTCAAAAAAGTTAGGTTCTTCACAAGCTATAACTTGACTCATGTAATGAAAAAGCGTTTTAGATGCTATAATCCTTGCAACAAAGAGCTTAAGGTTTCTAGGGATGTAATATTTGATGAGTTTCTACCTTGGTATGGTAGCAAAGATGTGTTACAGGTTGATGATGCATATGAAGCCGAGAAGAAGTTCAAAGAGCAACAACAAAGCATGGAGATGAGTGGTCAACCCACTTCAAGCACACCATCAAAGGGGACTAATACATCAGCTTGGCATGGAAGGACAAGAAATGAAGCTCATTCAAGTGAAGGAAGTAGAAAAGGAAAGGAAAAGGCAAAGGAAGACCATCGATGGGTAGACATGGAATCTACACGTGACGAAGATGTGGAAAAATTAGAAAGTCCAGGATTTAAAGCATCTAAACCAAGGAGGAGAAGATTCCTGCCACCTAATGGAGAGGTAAGGTCATCCAATAGGATTAAATACCCTATTCAAAGGTTAAAGAATATCCAAGAAATATACACCTATCTGCGTTCAAGTCTAACTTGTGTCGCAATTCTTGAGGTATGTGAACATAACACACACAACCAAATATGTTGAGATGTGAAAGGTTGGGTTTCTTACCACAGCAAGCTTCATAAGGTGTAACTCCATGTACTCCTGAGGTTGGACACCTATTCATAATGTATATGGCTGTATTTATTGCATGGTCCGAATAATAGTTAGCAACATTCATTTCATTTAACAAAGCTATAGCCACTTATGCTTGCTGGAGTTAGATGTCTATAGAAGCACGTGAATAGCACAAGGAAGAAAAAGAAGAAGTTTGGAGTTAGCCACTAGAATGTACAAAGATAAGTAGCCCGTTAGGGCAATAGGCATTAAAAGAAGCAGAGGGAAAAAGCCTCCTAACGAGGGAAAAAAGTGCCCCGGCGGTCCTAGAGTGTTCACACACATCACTACATAAATATATCAACAAATCCACCTTGGGAGTGATGCGGTGAACAAGGAGCTGGTACTCATGTATAAGGAAGTGTCAAGCTATGCGGAATCAATGCACAAAAGGAAGTAAGCCCAAAGCTTTGCCAAAAGCTTCAAACTTCTCCTTAGGAAGAGCCTTCGTAAAAAGGTATACAATGTTCTCCTGCGTGGGCACATATGCCAAGTTGATCTCCCCAGCAGAAGACCTCTCCCTGAAATAATGATAATGCATCTCAATGTGCATAGTGCGAGCATGGAACACAGGGTTCCTCGCAACTTCCAATGCACTCTGACTGTCAGTGAAGATGGTGGTGGCAAAAGACTCACCAACACCCAAATCAACCATAAGTCATCTGAGCCACACACTCAATAGTCATTGTGAAAGCTACCCTATACTCAGCCTCACAACTAGAAGTGGCCACAGTAGGCTACTTCTTGCTTAATCAAGATATACATGAGCTACCAAGCATGGAGCAAAAGCCACTAGTGGACACATGAGTGTCATAGCAACCAACCCAATCATTGTAAAAAAAAGCATGCAAATCTGGCGGTAGTAATCCCCCCTTGGGATAAAACAATCCAAGTAGCCGGGTACCACTCAAGTAGTGAACGATGCGCTTAAACACCTGCCAATGCTTGACACCTAGGCAATGCATAAACCTGCTCATCTGTGAGAAAACAAACTAAATATTTGGCCGAGTAATGCATAAGTAAATCAAGCATCCAATAGCGTGCTGATAGTGAACAACATCAAATGCATCTCCAACATCATGAAGACTCAATCGTAAACCTCTCTCCATAGGATTGGAAATAGGCTTACAATCTTCAAGGCCAAAACGCTGCAATAATGTGTCAATATACTTCGTTTGTCACAAAGCCATTCCAGCATCAACTTGCATAAAATGAATGCCCAAATAGTGATGCAAATGCCCCAAATCAGACATCTCAAATGAGGCATGCAAATCAGCCTTAAAATCAGCAATATGCGTGTCATGAGGACCAGTGAGCAGCATGTCATCAACATACACCACAATGATCAGAAGCATATCATTAGCAGGCTTAACATATAAGGTGCTTTTAGTTGGATTGTTGTCAAAACCATGTGCAATGAGATAGGCATGTATCCTTTCATACCAAGCACATGGTGCTTTCTTTAAACCATATAATGCCTTCTTTAACTTGCACACCTGGTTTTCATGCCCTTTCTGCACAAAGCCACAAGGCTAAAAAACATACACTTCTTCATGCAAGTCACCATTCAGAAATTCTGTTTTAATGTCCAACTAATGTACATTCCAACCATGATGAGCTACAAGTGCACAGATGCTATGAACAATATTCATTCGGCAAGTAGGAGCAAAGGTTTCATTTAAATTAGTGCCTCTTTCTTGCACATAACCCTTTGCAACAAGCCTAGATTTATACTTGTCAACTGTTCCATCAGGTTTATGCTTCATCTTGTATACCCACTTAGTGCCAATGGCCTTCTTGCCAGGAGGCAAGTCACATAAAGACCAGGTACCATTTTTCATGATAACATCATATTCTGATTCCATTGCAGCCATCCAATGTTCAGAATTTTGTGCTTCATCAAACAAAATAGGTTCAGTCTTATCACAGAGACTAGAGGCAGCCATAGCATAGCAATGTGATGCAAAAGAGGCACTATGAGAGCCTAATCGAGTACGATATGACAGAGGTGCATCTAATTTGTTGTCACGCTCTGCACCAGCCATTTTGGCATAGTTTTTGCCTCCTCAATATCATCTCTCTCATGAACAAGTGCATCATGTAAATTTGCATCACAAATGGAATGATCTACATCATCACATGAAACTTGCAACAACTGAGAAGTTTCCCCATTAGGACCAGCACTAGACTGTCCACTGTAAAAAGAGGCAACAAAGTATCATACATGTCTTTGGAGCTAACGGATGTCTCCTTAGTACATGAGAGCAATGGTTGAATAACATCTTCCACAAAAACAACATCGCAGCTAACCACAATGCGTATAGTGTGTGGATGATACTGACAATAACCTTTACTTTCATAACTGTACCCAACAAAATAGATTTTACTACTTTATCATCCAATTTTTTGCGATGTTATTTAGGCACTAATGCATATGTCAGACAACCAAAAACACATAGACGAGCAACAGATGGCTTGCGACCATGCCAAACCTCATATGAAGTGATAGACTACAACACTTTAGTGGGACACCTGTTCAGTATATATGTTGCATACACATTATAGCCTCAAGCTAGAAACTATGTGGTAACACCTGACTCTTGACCAGTGACCTATTCTTTTGTTCAGCAACTCCATTTTGTTGTGGTGTATACGACACTGTACACTCATGTTTTATCCCATGTTCAGCCAAAAATGCATTAAAGTTAGAAGACATATATTCCTACACTACATCAGAACGGAGGGTGCCCATTTTACCTGCTGACAGATTTTCAACCAAAACCAGAAACTATTTGAAGCACATAAATGCTTCAGACTTTGCCTTCAATGGACATAGCCATGCATGCCTAGCAAAATCATTGATGAAAGTCACAAAGTAAAGATAGTTCCCAAAAGAAGGTGTCTGCATAGGACCACACACATCACTATGTACAAGCTGCAATTTCTGAGTAGCCCAAAGTGAACCATCTTTTGGAAAGGAAGAACGCTACATTTTGCCCCAAATATAGCCTTCACATACATGTTTACCGGGTGCCTCAAGTTCGGGCAAAGAGGACACCATTTAGATTTCTGTAGGCATAGCAAACTAGCAAAATTAAGATGACCAAAGCATGCATGCCAAAGCTTTGCATCTGACATAGCCTGAGAATCATGTACTACACACGCTAAATTATTTACAGATCTATCATAGTCTATGAGCTTATACAACCCACAACATAAGATGCCAGAAGCAATAATGATGTCGCCATTTGATAGATCATGAACTGCACATTTGTCATCAACAAATTTCACAACCAAGCCAATCTTGGTTGATGCAACAACTTATAACAGATTTTTCTTGATCCCTGGCACAAAGAAAGCATATGACAAAGTGAAAGAACTATTATCAACAGTAGTCAAAATGATCTTACCAACTCCCATAACACGATAAGAGGAGTTGTTGGCACATGTAATAGTATTCCTTGTAGGGGCAGGCTGGAGTGAAGAGAAGAAACTACGCTGAGGTAATATGTTTGGTCACCCCACTATCAAAGTACCAAACATCTGAGTCTACTGCAAACATGCACTACTCATGAGAAGATGGGTCAAAATTACAAACAGTAGTAAATGCCCATTCTTCTTCTTGCACTAGATTAGTAGACTCTGTTTTCGGTGTAGAGGCCTCTACAACAACCATGCTGGCCTCTTTTTTCTTTGCCTCTTTAGCAGCTAGTTTTGGACAACTCTTAATGACATGATCTTTTGCTTTAGAGTATTTGCAAAACAATTTCTGCTTTTCTGATTTCTTCTCATCTTTTTCTTCCTTCTTCGAATATGTAGCATTTGCAAATTTCTGCTTACTAGTAGAAGAGCTCCATTTACCTTTGTCCTTCTAACTAGCCAAGAAAGCTTGATCTGCAACATGCATAATAGACGTTCTACCTAGACTGGTCTTCTTGTAATAGAACAGAGACTAACTCCTCAAATGAAAAGGCATTTGGATTGCCTTTCATCATCAAATGAAGAGTAGAAGCAAAACTCTGATATGAGTCAGGAAGACCATTCAGAAAGGTCTGCACAAGTGAGCTATCTGGTATAACTTCATTAATAGAAATCAATTATTCTTTCAAATCCTTGATCTTTGTGAGAAAACTGTCCATAGAATCACCTTCATTCATGTGCTCACTGTCCAATTGTTTTAAGAGGTAAGCAACACGAGCCTCATTCCTAGCCTGGTACGATGTGTTAAGTGTATCCCAAGCATCCTTAACTGTTTTGCAAGAGCGAATGTGAGGAATAATGGCACATTTGACAGAAAAAGCTATCAATGAATGTGCTTGAGCATCTCTGCCATCCCAACGAGTTTGCTTTATAGTAGGTGCAATAGAAACAACAACACGAACATGAATCTGTAGAATATCATCATCTTGGACACCATCTCCATTAGCTCCAGCACTTGTATTTGCAAATACCTGTATTCGCAGGTGTAACAGGACGTCTTTCAACACCTTGCACAATATTCCATAGTCTTTTTATGACCAATAAATGACGCATCATATAAGCCCATAATGGGTAGTTGGCACCATCCAACTTATCCTCAATAGCCAACATATGGAATATACATCACTGCTTTAATCCATGGCTGGTGACTAAAATACCTTGATGCAAAAAATTGACTGTATCTCAAAAAGTTGAACATAATTGTCGCGACAAATTCTGCTAAATCTATAGCAGACTTTGAGATGCTTATACTGGAAAACTGAAACTAGTATTTACCTTTGGCACAAAAAGACAAAATAGCCTACACAAGCATTATGATAGTGCATTCGAAGGCTGAAACGAGCTTAGATGGTGATTTCAACATGACAAAGTTAAGCTATTTTGATCTCTAAAACACCTTGAGTATGCTTACCAAATTTCATGTGATTCTGAGACTGCAACCGGAGAGGTGTAGACAACACCCTAGATGAAGCGATGACCTGCTCTGATACCAATTGTTGGAGTTAGACGTTTGCGGAAGCATGCGACCAACACAAGGAAGAAGAAGAAGCTTGGAGCACAACACAAAATGCTGAGTGTATTACCACTAGAATGTACAAAGATAAGTAGCCTGTTAGGGAAATATGCATATATACAAGCGGGGGGAAAAGAACCTCCTAAAGAGGGAAAAAAGTGCCCTGACAGTCCTAGAGCGTTCACACACATCACTACCTAAATATATCAACAATGCTATGTATCTATTCTTCCTCTCTGCCATCCCATTTTGTTGAGGTGTATACATGCAAGTGAATTTCCCTTTGATGCCATGGTCATAGAAGGTAGCAAAATAACTATGCATCCACAAGTGTGTTGGTGAAATTAAAACCAAGCCCATATACTTTCTTGATTAGCTCATACTTGATTCATTGACATAACGTATGCAAGGCTTCATATGATCAACCTCTTGTAAAAGGTTCTTCACATTTACCTTTGTAAAAGTGGTACACATCCACGTGGAGTTAGGAAGCTCTAGCATCACAACTCATTTGGTTGATGAGTGATGAGGGAAGCCTTGCCATGGCACGTATTGAAGAGCACGATTGGAATGTATTGAACATGAGGCAGAGTATGGTACTTTTGAGCATGCACCACCACCTGCTCAACATGATAATGCTTAGGTATGTATTTTTTCTATAAATTAATGTCATTATTTTATTTTAAAACCATATACAAAATCAAATTATTGCTGATATACAGGGATACTTGACCAATGATGATAATAATTCTCATAGTCATAATGCTAATATACCTCGTACATGTCATGGACTTGCTGTTCATAAATTACAAGTAGAGGTTTCTAGAAATCCTCTACCTCCTGGTTTAGAGACTGAAACGACTGAAGATTATCCATTGCCTGCTCGTGATCATTCTCTAGTACGAACATATGATAGAAGAAGATATGGAGGATGGAATAGAGGACCACTTCCTTTAGATGGAAATGTTTTTAACTTTTGGAGTAATCACTATATGATAGCTCCATCCACTATGCAAAAAATGAAAGATTATATATATGCATGGTAATATAACAAGTTTAATAAATAGTAGTCGAGGGTTACATAATAGTTCAAGGAATAATTGCACATTTGAGGAGCGTGAAAATAGTCATGAATTACCATACATGAGTTGTCAATGCTATTACTTCATTACATGCTGGTGATGAATTATTAGTGAATTATGGATGGTGTAGACCTCCAAGAGCACGTTTTAGCTAGAGAGAGAATGAAATTTTTCTATCCATGTTTAATAACTTACATATTTAATTTTATTTTTAAAGTTTAATTTTCATTCCTTTATGGAATAGTAATGATTTTTATTCATATGTGTAGATTCCAACGTATGATGTTGATATTCCACCACATCATTCACAATTTTCAGTAAGACCTCATTTATCAGAAGCTTTTATGAGGAGGCTACGCAAAAGTGACCTGTGGAATATGCAAGGTTGAAAGAGCAATATTCAAAAGAAGATAAAGTACAAGATTTGTGTGACAATGATGAAGATGATGGCATGGTAGATTTTATTGAGGATTGGTATCAAAATGACAGTGAGAGCATTGATATTTCTAAAAATGCGAAATATCTTCGAGAGGAATGTCTAAAGCATGTATATGAAGGAAGTCGTTTGATACGACTAAGTGTACACTTGTTTATTCTCAATCTTTAAAATCTTTTAGGATGGACTAATGTATCTATTTCGGCACTATTAATGTATAATTTTTAATTTTCTATCTATTTATATATATATATATATATACATGCATACATATATACATATGAATACATACATACATAGACATATATAGACATACACATATATATACATGAATGCATACACACATATAAACATACACACACATATACACACATACACATGTACGAGAGTAATGTTAAATTATACATAATTGTATCGAATGAAGATAGTTTGTCCATCTAGCCTTTGGAATTGTCCGCCCAACCTTTAGAATCTTCCTGACACATCCGCTTCTCCTATTTTACTCGACCTTATACCTGTGCTGCTAACTCTTTTATGAACTCTGCATACAAGTGTTAAGTATCAGTTAGCTATGGAGGTATTAGGTTGTTTGGAAAATAGGAGAAGCAAATCTATCTCAAAGATTTTGAAGGATGGAACAATAAGTTTAAAGGATGGGTGAAAAGAAAGTGTCTATTCAATCTAGGTTCTTGTTTTTACCTTAGCTAAGGTAAGAACAAGAACTTGCATTGAATGGATGCTTTCTGTGTGCCCATCCTTTAAAGCCATTCATCCATCTTTTAAAATCTTCAAGATAGACTTGCTTCTCCTATTTTCCAAACTACCTAATACCTCCATAGCTAACTAGTACTTTATATTTGTAAACAAGTATGGAACTCTTAGTTAGCAAGGTAGGTAATTGATTGACAATAAAATGGGAGACAACCAAACGATTCATTGGTCTAGATATCTATGTGAATGTCTTCAAACCACAATAAACAAAAAGAAAATTAAAAATGAAATAAAATATAAACAGTTACACATGCATACATACACATACATGCATACATACATACATATTCATACATACATACATACCCATATATACATACATACACATATATACATATATGCATACACATACACATAGGTATACATACATACATATATACATATCGAACACATATACATATATACATACATATACACATCTGCATACATATACACATGCACATGCATATACACGTCCACATACACATACACATAAGCATACACATATACATGCACATATGCACACACACACACACACACACACACACACACACACACACACACATATATATATATATATATATATATATATATATATATATATATATATATATATATATATATATATATATATATATATATATATATATATATATATATATATATATATATATATATATATATATATATATATATATATACAAACACACACACACACACACACACACACACATATATATATATATATATATAATGTGTGTGTGTATTTATTTATTTATTTTTATTAATATGTCTTTTTCTCATGAACTTATAGGTTATTGTCTGAAAAGATTTTACCAGGTCAGAATATTCTTCCTACCTCACATGATGAAATGAAAAACATAATCAACAATCTTGGTATAGATTATCAATGTATACATGCATGTCCTAATGACTGTATTTAATATAGAGGTGAATATGCACACTATTTGACATGTCCAAAATGTCAATCTCCTTGATATAATGACAAAGAAGCTAAAATCCCAAAAAAGGTATTGAGATATTTTCCATTGGCTTCACAGATTAGACATATGTTTCATAGCCCCGAATTATCAAAGCTTTCGACATGGGGATATGACCATAAAAGTATTGGTGGAATAATCAACATTCCAACAGATAGTGTTGCTTTTCAACATATTGACTCTACATGGCCTGATTTTGCACAAAATCCACAGAATCTGAAGTTAGGAGTTCATATTCACATTTACCAACACTCTTTGCACTTACACACTTTCTGATGGAGAAAAATCAAATTAATCAGGATATCGATCATGAGAAGAGAAAGTTAAAATTGACATGTTTAACCAATTTTTTTGAATTATGCTTACTCATTGAGCTATCATTTGGCGATCATATATGTTTTTTGGGATTGAGCTCTAAATTTTCACCACAATCTACATGTAGGATTACTATTTTAATGTTTTTATTTCTTATTACTATTATTATTTTTTAATTTTGTTTTATTTTAAGTTAAGGTTTAGTTCATATGGAAGCTAGAATGGTAGAAAAGGGTAAGCATTGAAGAAAAGGAGACAAACAGAGGGAGAGACAAAGATAGAGAGAAGTGAGAGAGAGAGAGTGAGTGAGAGAGGTGACAGAGAAATTAAGAGTGAGAAAGTTGTGAGACACAAAGAGATGTGTGTATGAGATAGAGAGATAATAGAGAGAGAGAAAGAGAAAGAGAGAGATAGAAGGAGATAGAAAGATACAAAGACTAAAGAAAGGTAGATATGTAAATGAATTAAGATTTTATAAAGTTGACAATTAAAAAATACATAGAAAAAAATAAAAAGTACAATAAAAATAATAAGAATGAAAAAAACAAAAGATAATTATAAATGAGTATATATTTATTTTCAAATTATATGTTTCAATAGATTTTTTTTTTCTTCTTTATGTTTTCTTTACAGACTACTGAAATATTGAAGTGATTTTGATTGAAGGAAAGAAGTAGATGAAACTGATGGAAAGTTTTGTGCAAGCATTGAGTTAGAAGCTTCCTAGTTCTATTGGTTTTCATTTAATACAACAAGAATTGAAAACACACTCACACACCCATCATATGGTACATAGGACTTAGTGATATGCTCCTTTTAAGACCTCAGACATCCATTCTTGGACGAGATTTGAACCCTAATCCTCTGCCTAAGTGGAGAAGGCATTACCGCAAAACCATGCGTGCTATATGTATTGGTATTTTTTGTAGTAGTTGAAATGGACCAAAATGATATTGTATCCAATAAATGTACTCCTTAAGGTATTTGTAATCCAACTTGAGTATATCCTCAAGTTTCTTGGCATGAATATTTAGAACAAACCAATTGTATTTCACCTCATGATTCATCAATCTTATCACCACATGTTGTGCAAAGTCCAAGTAGTAATGCTTCTACTTTTATAAATGTTATTTCTCATATTTTCATAAATTTCTTCGGGGGTTTTCATTAGAAGTTAAAATATCTATGTGTTTGAAGACAAACCTAGTCAACTCACGTAAGCACTTTTGGAGGCAAAGCCATCCTTTGTGCATCACATGTGGGCGTATTTAGACAATGTGACTTGATCCACCTAGAAACCTTCTCAGTGATAGTGAATTGCACTTGAGGTATGACATGTTTTGTTTAGATTTAGGTTTGAGCCACAAAATTTTGTTGATACATCTTTAGAATTATTGATTCTAAGAGTTGAAGAGATGAGAAGTCAAAGTCCTACACAGTTGAAATGATGATTAGTTTGAGCAAGGCTATTGTTGCTCATTCAAGTGGTTTCCTTTGTTAGTGAGGGTTGATCCTTAGGGATCTAACCACCCCATGAGGACCCATGATAGCTTAGAGAACCTCCCCAATATATGCCCAACTGAAGTAGCTTCACATGTGCACATTCTTAGAACTGATTTGTATTTGGCTCATTGATCAATGATAAATCTAAAGATTTTCCACATATCAATACTCTAAGATTCAACACAAATCAATGAAAGGTAAGTTCCTTCAAGTCTAATTCAATTTCCATATTTGTGCCCAATTGCATGAAGCACAAAGAGAAAAAGAAAGAATGCTTTATGATTCTTATCTCATCATTCCACTTGCATTAGAAATTGGAACAATATAATCATAATTAGTTCATCATGCATCTTGCATATCAAGCTTTAGCTAGTCAGGAGGGAAAAGGTTAATTGAGCTTACCTCCTAGTAACCAAAAATCTGCTAATTTTGCAATCGAAAAAGGAAGACAAAGAAAAAAAGAGAACAAAAAAGAAGAAAGAATTTTGCAAATATTGTAAAGGAAATGATCATTTCATAAAGGTTTGTCCAAAATTGGCTGCAAAAGGGTCAGAGAAAAAGGAGGCTTGAATGGTTGTTGTAGAGGTTTCCTAAATTAGAGTCTTCTAATCTTGTGCAAAATGAAGAATGGGCATTTATATTGTTCGCACTTATGACCCATCTTCTCATGTAGTGTATGTCTCTAGTAGAATCAAATATTTGGTACTTTGATACTCGCGCAAGCAAACATATTACCTTGCAATGTACTTTCTTTAGTTCACTTGAGCCTTCTCCTATAGTATATACTATCACATGCACCAAAGACTCCTCTTATCTTATCATGGAGTCGATAAGATCATTTTGACTGCTGTTGATGATAGTTCTTTCACATTGTCAGATTCTTTGTTTGTGCTAGGGATGAAGATAAATCTGTTATTAGTTTTAGCATTAGCCATGATCGGCTTGGTTGTCAAATTTTTTGATGATAGATGTACAACTGATGATATGTCAAATGGCGATGTTATTATTACTTTTAGCATTTTATGTTGTAGGCTGTATAAGCTCATAGAATATGCAAAATCTATGAATGATTCTGAATGTGCAGTACAAGATTCCTAGTCTATCTAAGATGCAAAGCCTTGGCATGCATGTTTTGATCATCCAAGTTTTCCCAGTTTGCTATGCCTCTAGAAATCTAAAACGATGTCCTCTTTGCCCAACCTTGCCACCTTGTAAACATGTTTGTAAAGGATCTATTGTGGGAAAAATGCAAGGTTCCTCTTTCCTGAAAGATGTTTCAGTTTGAGCTACTAAAAAATTGTAGCTTGTTCACAATGATGTCTATGGTTCTATGTAGACACCTTCTTTTGAAAATTACCTTTACTTCATGACTTTTATTGTTGAATTTTCTAGGCATGCATGGGTGTATCCATTGAAATGAAAGTTTCAAGTGTTTACATGCTTCAAATAGTTTCTCGTTTTGGGGGAAAATTTTTTAGCATGTAAAGATGGCACCCTCCATTTTGAATGAGGGTAGGAATATATGTCCTCTAATTTTAATAAATTTTTGGCTGAACATGGTATAAAACATCAATGTAGAATGCCATATGTACCTCATTAAAGTGGAGTTCCTGAATGAGAAAATAGGTCCCTCATGGAGATGACGAGGTGTATGGACAAAACTCATGCTTTTCAACATAGCTTATTGCTTGAGGCTATTATGTGCGGAACATATGTACTTAACATGTGTCCCACCAAAACATTACAATCTATCACTCCATATGAGCATTGACATGGTCACAATTCTTGTATTTCAAATGAGTAGGTGTATGCATTGCCTAGATGTCAAGCATTGGTAGGCCATTAAGTGCATCTTTCACTACTTGAGTCATACCCGATTACTTGGATTGGTAGCTCCTGCATATCTTGGTTGAGCAAGAAACAACCTACTGTGGTGACTTCTAGTCTTGTGGCTGAGTATAGGGTAGCTTTTAAAAATGACTATTGAGTGTGTGTGGCCAGATGCCTTTTGGCTGATTTGAATGGCGGTGAGTCTTCTACCACCACCATCTTCACTCACAGTCAGAGTGAATTGGTAGTTGCAAGGAACGCTTCGTTCCATGCTTGGAAAAAGCACAATGAGGTGCATTATCATTATGTCAAGGAGAGGTTCTCTACTAGAGAGATGAGTTTGGCATATGTCCCTAGACCATATAACATTGCAGCTCTTTTCACAAAGGCTCTGCGTGAAGAGAAGTTTGAAGCTTTTGTTAAAGCTTTGAGCCTAATTCCTTTTCTGGATTGATCTCTATCCACATAGTTTGGCACTTTCTTATACATGAGTGCTAGCTCCATGTTCACCACATCATTTATTGTTGGTATATTTTGGTAGGGATGTGTGTGAACACACTTAGGATCGTTGGGGCACTTTTTTCCCTCTTTAGGAGGTTTTTCTCCCTAGGCTTGTATATACACCTATGACCCTAACAAGTCACTTATCTTTGTACATTCACTTGGTAATACATTTAGTATTGTGTGTTGTGCTCCAAGATTCTTCCTCCTCCTTGTGCTTTTTGTGTGGTTTCTAAGACCTCAAAATCCAACAATTATGTTTTTTTCTCTTCATCAAGCTCCTTTTGTTCAACTTTGTCACTAGATGAATGATCTAGCCAATCCAAAAATGCCACATTCATTGGAAGTAAAGAATAACCATTTCATGATGTGGGAAAAAATCCATCCTCCGAGGCATGGGGAAAAACTTTCTGCATTTTCTTGTAATTCTTGCCCTGTCCAAGCCATCCTTCCCAAAGATGATTAGAGGAATATATTTATTGCCAAAGAGTACCACTTCTTGTGCATTGAGTGTACTTTGAAAATTATTCCACTCAACCCTTAGAAATGGCTTAGTTTTGTCTACAGGGGCTTTAGAAATCAAAGGAATGGTTAAAAATCTTCTTTGCATATGGAAAGTGACTGAGTTCCAACCATCTTGATCCATGAAATCAAGGAGATTTGTAGATGGAGAGTGTGAGATTTGTATTTTTCTTCTTCATTTTAGGATCTTTGAGGGATTTAAATCTAACGGCAAAGGATGAGTCATGCAAGCAAATGGATGGAATCAAAGGGATTCAAACACATGCTATTGCGATCAAATATAGAACGATCAAATGATGTGGACCAATGAAAATGTACCACATGACAAGATAAGTTCTTATATAAGCTCCTCATTTCATTTCGGGCATTTTTTGTGCCTCTCTAGTCTCAGTCAGCTCCCCCATCACGACATCTCAATTTTCTGACTCTCTTCTCCAAGAAACAACCTAAGCTTATTGCTTCTTTGTATGTAAGGTGAGATATCCAAACCTTTGATTTTTTAAGTGTCTCTTTAAATTGCTTAATATGGAGCATTCATTCATATAGCTAGAAAAATAAAACTTCTTTGAATAGGATTGATTCAAGCCATTAGGGACATAATAGAAGCTTAGGCCTAATTGCTTGAATAAACCATCTTCAGTGGGAACAAGTACATAATGTTTATTGCTTTTCCTTGTTATATTTAAAATTTCTACATTTGTTTATGTCATGAAATTCACATGCCATGGTTTTTAAATGGATAAACAAGACACAACGGATTCAAGTGATCAGAGCCATCGGAGAACCTCGGATGGCTTTTATGGTTTGAATTGGTCGTATACATAACATTGAATTAAGAGTATGCATGAAAATATGTACATACACATTTTGTTGATTCCCATAGTTGCACATCTATTAGCACTTGTATATAGCATCTTCAAGTTTTCAAGCTCATGAAATTACAAAAGAATATAGGTTACACATTACGATGCTGGATCTAATGTGGGTTGATTACATGCTCATTGTCTAACGTGCAGTGCTCGATGAAATGAAGTCTTCCAAGCATAATCTTCGGATGAATAGGGTACGTAGGACCTTGATCTCGGTAGCTGCGCATGAGATCAAGGTGTTCATTCTGGAAACACACCGTCTTTAACGGCTCCTTGACGACCCAGTCCGGGAACAGAATTACGGTACGCACCTCTCTTCTATTGAGATTCAATACCTGAACCACATATGTTCCAGTTGGTTCTACCCGCTTATCATGTACGATGACATTTCACTCTCAGAAGCTTCAACGTTCTGGCTTCGAAGAGCTGTTTGTAGTTGCCTTATTGACACCTTTTGTCCCTTGACAATCCTCCCACCCACTGAACTTGAGCGCACCTTATAATCAACGGTATCACTGTTCTTATAGTACATCTCATATTCCCAACCATTACTGTATGTATAAATAATGTGCTTTCCAAGTAATCCTGTGAGATCCGACACAGGCTCCTCAAATGGCTGTAACTGAAAAGAGACATTGATTTAGAATCCCGCATGTATGTAGTAAACAATATTTGTTGTTGCAGTACATATTACTGACTTTATCCTTTCAACTATAATCGTCCAAAAAGAAAAAAAGCGACCCATAAGGAAGATGAGCATTTGAGTAAGCAAAATACTGTAATCGTAGATGTGAGTAGCGGCCACATGAAAAATTTACGAATGAGTTGCATACAGAGGTTATTGTCTAATCTGTTCATGCACACGACGACAGATAACGCAATACCATGATTTCTGAGATATTACGAATCAGGAGGCTCTCTTTAACGCTCTTCCTCGTTGACGACGCCTGAAACACAGACAATAGAATTAACCGTCAACAGCATCAACTGCATTCCTTGGATGAATAGCTCTCTCTCTCTCTGAGGCATGATGAAATTAGATAAATGTTGAACGTGCGCAGGATACCTCTTGGAATTGATACGTTGTATACGTTCAAAACAAGCGTTTATATATACACGTTTATCGAAAAAGCTTACGAACAAGAAAACGTTTACGATACGAAGGCCAAAAAAAAAACGGGTAAAAACAAAAAAAACTACGATACAAAATCTTTTCAGTGACAAGCTTATGGAAAGCTACCGTAAAAGCTTACGCAAGGCGTAAGTATCAAAAGAAAAAGAAAAAACAGCTACCTTTCTAATTTAGCTTTTGTTCATCCCATTGAATGCTCAATGGAGTTTCATTCCATACACACGGTTTCTAATACGAAAGTGGGCATGCTAGTGCTACCTATGTCCAACAATGATTCAAAAGGTACAAAGAAATTATATAGACAAGTGAAGATCATGTAAGAGGAAAAAAAAAAAAAAAAAAAAACACTAGGAGTGCACTCAGCAAAATACACCAACAAATTGGTGGAGTCTAGGTAGAGAGTGAGGCTTTACCTTTTCGACTTCCACATCGATCAACCTACACGTTTATGAAAAAAAAAATCCAAATAATATTCTATTATAGGATGCATCACTAATGAGTCACCATGTTAGAATCACAAAAATAGAATAATCTTAAGTATTTGTCTTGTCTCTTAGATCTATAATCAGTTTTCGAGCTCCGGATGTTCTCCTCTATAATGTGAACACCTTCTAGGTGGACATCTAGAAGCTTTCATGTTCGATCATGGTGACAACCTCTATTGATTCCTCACTTGATGGGGAACTTGATGTCACACTTGAGGTAGACTCAAACGTTGGTGAGAAGACTTGAAAAGTGATTTGACTTATATAATATGTTTTTATAACATATTCTACTTATTTACTCTACTCTCAAAAGAAGGCCAAAAAATAATCACTTTTTCATAATTGTAAATACAATCACGATGGAGAACCTCAATCCAAACACTTTCATTGAACTTTCAACCAACATGAATCCATGTGATAACTTCCATATCAATTTTGCACTAAGTCATGAGTATGAAACAATGAGAAAGGTATTTCAAAAGGCTTTACAAATGTTTGAAGCTAAAGCATTACACAAAGAAGCATTTCCAGATACGGACAGATGGAGTTGTTTATCCAATTGATCTTTGAACTAGAAGGTAGCCACCTTTTCATAATGTTTATGATATGATTACATTTGTAGGAGATGTTGACAATTTCCCTTTGATATTGTTCAAGGCTCTAAGGGTTCTCAAACAACTACATGCAATACATAAACTATCTACAATATATATTAGGTCAAAAGGATCTAAATTAGAAGAGCTACATGGTTTGAACAACCTAAGTCAATATAGAAGAGGTCCTCATCATTCATACCTTGTTTTGAAGTCATGTTCATAATCAGAAGGGAATCCTCTTGATCCTTTGAATAATTTTTTAATTCTTTCCTTGATTTGTATCCTCCTTGATAATTTTTCTTGTAATTGTTGTTGTAGCCATGGTTGTAGCCTTGATTATGGTTGAATCTTCCTCTTGATTGTGAGTATCCACCTCTTTGAAATGCTCTTCCTCTCCAGTTCTTGAAGTTCCTATAGCACTCATCTATTGTGTGATTAGACAATCCACATATACTGGAGGGGGAAGAGTTGAAATGTTTCCCCCTACCTTGGTTACCTCCTCTACCACTTCCTCTTGAAATCCCACCTCTCCTTGCATAGTTATCTTGAGAAGTAGTACCTTCATCTTCAACTTTGTTGCTCTTTCCTTTATCTTAAGACTTCCCTTTATTTGTATAGAGGGCAGAAGAATTGTTACCTCTTGATGGTTCTCCGTTTTTGTTGATCTTGGCTTCATGGGTAAAGAGTTGTCCCATGAGTGTAGTAAGATCTGGGATTTGCATGTCCATGTAAAGGTCCATAGTAGTTGTGAAAGCTTCCCACTTATCATCTACCTTGATGCCATTGATTATTTGTCTCACCATTTGCTCCTCTTCAATCTCTTCTCCTATGCTTGCCAATTGATCAGCCACATCTTTTACTTTGGTCACATACTCTGAAACATTCTGCTTAGGTTTCTTCCTTTGAGTAGTAAACTCAATCCACAATTGATTTTTTGTAGCTCTTGAATTGGAAGAAAAATATGAACATAATGTATCCCAAGTCTCCTGGGAACCTTTACAATTTCTAATGTGAGTAAGAAGGATATCAGAAATAGAGTTAAGTAGATATGACCTTGCTAAAGCATCTTTGGCACACCATTAGTCTTTCTAGCTCCTCTCTTGTACGTTGACCTTTGCTTCTGAATATGGGCATCTCCTCATCTCTTGACATATATCACTGGAGACTCTTTCCTTGTAGATAGGTCTTCATACTCAAGGACCATGATGGATAATTATTCATATCCAAATTATCAATGAAAGAAAGGAAACCATCTCCCATTTTACCTCAAATTACTCTGATACCACTATTGGAAGAAATGGATGGATACCTCAAGGAAGTGAGGTGGTACTACTAAAACCTGCTTTGTACCTACCCTAAATCACTTTAGAGTTTAATTCTAGGCCCTTTTAGCTTGCAAATAACACCAATAAAGTACCTATGTACTTTTGGAGTTGATTCTTCACACAATTAGATCAAAACAGATTACTTCATGAGTTGCAAGTGTCACAAAACTTGTTATTTTGGTATAGACACCTTTTGGTTCTTTTGCTAAGTGCTCATAGTACAATAACAATTGATTAAATTCCTCTTGAAGGAACTTAATTAGCTTAGATCACTAATGATTGCAAGTGGAATCATCTAAAATGATGAACTGTACTCTGAGAAATGAATTTAGCAATCCAAAGCTTACCCCCAATTTTTTAGGGGCTGAATAGTAGATGACTAGTGAGCAGTTCGATAGTGATTTCTCCCAAATGGCTGAACTAAATGCTTTGGGATTTTGGTAGCGCAAAATAGACTAAAAGCTGGTTCCAAAAAGCTATAGATCATGTAAAATGGTTGAGAACTCACTAAGATATGACAAGACAAATTTCACTTTTTTGAGTAGTCATAGCAGAGAAGTAGTCAGAGATGATCAATGAAGTATATCTATTATAAAACATGATTGTACAAGATCATTGGCATTACATTGATGGTCAACGATAGAGGAATGCGTAAGCTATGGTGTAAGATACTCAAGTCCTACAAATGATCAAGGGAGAAGCTCTCAATGAGGCCAACAGTGAGTTTTTACAAGCTCCTTTTATAAGTATTTTTTCCTCCAAGGTTGAATTTGAATTCAAACTTGGCTCCACTTAAAAGTGATTGCTTCAAATTAGGAGTTATTCCATCAAATACGATTCCTAGCTCATACTTCTCCTAACTCCACGAGATTTAGGCTCTTGAAGGATTCTCTCAATGATTTAACTTTTACAAATGGTAAATGACCAAAGAATTACAAATTAAGGTTTTTATGCTTCATCAAGTGCTTTTCACTTATTGCTTTTCATACTAAGACAAATGTGAAGGCTTGTATAGTTGCACCAACATGCAGCTCCTAAACCAGGAAGGCACACTTCCACCTTATCATCATCATCTACATTCATGCCAATAGATGCAAGTGACTCACATATGCTTTTGGTTTTCAGAGTGTAGTCACTTACCCACATGCCCTTTTTCTCTAGTGTATGCAGCGCGTTCTTGAGTTGCAATTTCTGTGCCTTTCTATTGGTCTTATACAATGTGACCAAACTATTCCAAGTCTCTTTCGGAGTATTGGCATCCTATATGTGCCCAATCATGCTATCTTGCATGCTAACAAATAGCCAATACATTACCTTTCTTGCTCCTTGATTCCATTCTTCATACGATCTTCACTAGTTTGCAGTCCGATTCGTCTCTGCTAACTGTACAGCATTTTCGTTCTCTCCTTCGATGTACTTCCAATAGCCTTTTCCCATCAGGTGATTCTTCATCCTGAATCTCCAACCATGGAAGTTGTTCTTGTCAAGCTTATGGCTCATAAGTTGACTCATTCCACCTGTGTTTGCCATTTCTGCAGCTATTCACAACACTGCAAAACACTACAAGCAGCACTTCTGCTTGAACACTATCGCACTATTTACGTGATAGTTCAATCTAAAAAAATGACACTTTTTGTGTATCAACAGTACACGGAATCACTTGAAATTCTAGATGTGGAATATATGAGTGTTTCCAAACATGACGCAAGTTACACTTTTGCAAACTGACCTGATTTTTGTGTGGGCCCCACTTCACGTGCTCAAAATCGAGGTTGTGGATCCGAAACTTAGATTTGACAAAAACAAGTGATCCTAAAGGGATAACTCTCGAAAATATTTTAAGGTCTTCTACCTTCATGCCAATTTTCATAGCAATCTGAGGTTGTTTGTGAATCACACTTTCTCCATGCCTTCTCGCATACTTTGCACCGTCTGCCTTCTCCATGAGCTCTCTATAACCACACTGGCTCTGATACCATGTCACAAGGAAGGAGATAAGGAAGAGAACTCAGACACACAATCTCAAAATCAAGGAGAAGCACACACATAGATTGAGGCAAGGAAGAATTATCTTCTTCTTATTCTTCTATTACATAAAAAGAAATGTACAAGAATGACCTAAAAAGAAGAATACAACAAGTGCAATATATAAAGACAAGTACATAAAGAAAACCTAATGTCTACAAATGAGTGAGCTGGCAAGAAACAAATGTGCCATCACTCACAGTAGATAAGTCTAATAAAGCTCAATAGTGTGCCTAACATATATCGGTGTGACCACTATACATGTCAGAGAAATGAAAAAGTGATAAGTGTTTTCCTGGATCATCACATGTTGAGCTTGATATCTCAACAATCATCCCCTTTTCGTTCATAGTTCTCTTGCATATATCTTGTTACTTGAGAAGGTTGAAGCCTTCCTCTAGAATCAGGTCTTATGGTTTGCATTTATGGCATATGGGGTTGTTATGCCAAGCGTTAAGAGATGGGATTGAGTTTTGGCACTATAAACAGTATAGAGCTAAGCCAAACTCCTTCTTGTCACAAATCCTTATTTTATGTTACTTGCATATCTCTAATCCACACATTTCTCTTAAACCAGCTCTTGAGTAATTTCATATTCTCATCAAGTATGATAGGAGCAAGGAGACTCCTATTGACGTGATAAGCCTCATCATCATTAGAGTCACTCATTGAGATTGGAAACTAAGTGAATTGCATTTCTTCTAGTGATTCGTGCATTTAAACATCTTGAGGCAGAATGTAGCATAAGATTTTCTTGGAACCTACTCTCTTCTCTAATTAAGATATCATAATTTCTTTTGGCGCTTTCTTGGCCGTTTTTTGTGCTTTTCATCATCTTGTTTCTTTTCATTTGAGTTTGTAACTTTATTTTTATTTGATTATTCATTTGTTTGGCATTTCTGAAGTTGATGCGCATTAGATGACTTCTTTATCTTTCTAATTTCCCAACAACTTCCTCAAATTGTACTTTCTCTCCCTCATCGCTTGCTTGTTTACACATCACTCTCCTTTTAGTATGATGTTCTTCTTACATTTCATCTCTTCTTTGTTTTTCTTCAACATAAGGAATGTATGATAACATAAAGCATTGATCACAAGAGACTTCCAATCAATCTTCTACATGATTGCATCTTTTCGCTCACACTAAAACTTGTATTGAATAAATCTTGCCCTATTGACTTGAGTGACCATAGCGTAACGGTCGATTAACTAGCATTTTCAATTGCTAAACTCTCATATAGATTTCTCATCCCATGTTTAACCCAAATTATGGATAAGGAAAGACGTCCTAACTTCACACAGTTTGTTGACAATTTCCACAACCAAGTTTTGTCTTCAGCTTCCTTTAGTGCTTTAGAAACATAAAAAAAATGCTTAGTTGGGACACACAAATTGAGTATCTTTACACCATTATTTCTTCTTTTATTTCACCTAGTATTCCTTTGAAGTATTGGTTGGATTGGTGGAGGCATGTAATGCATTATAGTGGGTTGAGCAAGTGGGGCTACTTGATGCATCACAAATAGGTGTGGGTCTCCTCGCATATGATTGGGCTGGCTACTAATCCGCTCTTGGACACCCATGGAATAGACTTTGTTATGCAGATTATCAATCACCTTGTAGGGAGAAGGTTGCATTTTAATAAAATTTTCCATTTGTTTACTTCAAATCTCTAACTATATCTCTAAGGGAGTCAAAGAGAAGGATGTAACATTAGCACTTGCTATCCTTGAAGTCACATTCCAATACCTATTTGGCTTGTCTCGGGCTTGAAATGCCAATGGTAGGTCATATGAGACTGATTGCCATTGCTTCATCTATGAAACCACCTCAAAAACGTGTAATATAGTCTAGCAATTATTAGTTACTCAATATATCTTACCATGCTCTTCTAGTCTTTGATCCACTTGTATTCCAATTTTGAGACTTAGGATTTTCAAGAAGTGGAATATTGAATTCGGTTTCAATGTTTTTTTTATCACACTACAATATATGAGGGTATATCAACGTTGTCCATACCGACCGGTCATGCCCCAACATCAGTATGACCACGTTAGTCATATTGACGAACACTTAACGGTCGGTATAATTGTTAAAAAATATTGGCCGATATATGCGTCAACAATCAATTGTGCCACTACAAGCACCGATATAGGTGCCAGTATAGGCATCACGATGAGCATCGATAAATTACCTGAAGTACTAGTACTCATATTGGCACTTATATCGATGCCTATACCAATGCCCATATCGACGACATGTTTAACATAAATAGACCCAAGAGGGAAAAGTTGTCATTTGTGAATGTTTTGAACTCACTAGTGCTACTGTCCAGTTTGTGCACATGACCTGCGTTGTGATCATCTTGTGCACACACACACACAAACACATAGATCTCTCTCTCCTTCTACACACACATGGGATATTTTTCGGAGATGATGGATTTGTACTACACATGTTAGAGAAGATGGGTCATAACTGCAAACAATAGTGAATGCCCATTCTTCTTTTTGCACAAGATTTGTAGACTCTCATTTGGGTGTAGAGGCCTCTACAACAACCGTTCCACCCTCTTTTTTGTTTGCCTCTTTTGTATCCACTTTTGAAAAACTCTTTATGACATGATCATTTCCTTTAGGTTATTTTACAAAATAGTTTCTACTTTTCTGTTTTCTTCTCATTTTTGTCATCTTTCTTTGATTGTGCAAAATTAGCAGATTTTCGCTTACTACTAGATGAGATCCATTTACCATTGCCCTTCTCACTAACCAAGCAAGCTTAATCTTCAACATGCATAATGTACATGTTCTGCCTAGATTGATCTTCCTACAACATAACAGAGAATAACTCCTCAAATGTGAAGGCATTTGGATTGCCTTTCATGATAAATAGAAGAGTACAAGAAAAAATCTCATATGAAATTAGAAGACCATTCAGAACGATCAACAGAACTGTACTGTTTTGCAAGATTTCATCAGTAGAAATCAACTGCTCCTTCAAATCTTTGATGTTTGCCAAAAAACTATCTATGGAATCTCCTTCATTCATGTACTCAATCTCCAATTGTTTTTGGAGGTAAGCAACACAAGGCTGGTTCCTTTCTTGATATAAAGTGGTAAGTTTATCCCAAGAATCCTTTGCTATTTTGTAGGAGTGAATGTGAGGAATGATTGCACGTGTAGTAGACAAGGCTATCAATGCATGTGCCTGAGCATCTCTACCACGCCAATAAAGTTGCTATGAAATAGGTGCATCAAGAACCGCAACATGAACATGAACCTGAAGAACATCATCTTCAATGCCATCTGCATCACCTTCAGTAGTTGTATTTGTAGTTATGGTAGGATGTTTTTCAACACTGTTCACAATATTCCATAGTCCTTTTGCAACCAATAAATGATGCATCATATATGACCATGATGGGTAATTGGTATGATGCAACTTATCGTCAATAGCCAACATACAAAATACATCATTGCTTTCAGCCATGGCCACTGACTAAAATACTCTGATGTAGAAAAATGATTGAAATCTCAAAAATTTGAAGAAAAGTACCCAATCGAGTTCTGCTAAGCTTGTAGTAAACTTTGAGGAGCTTATAGTGGAGAACCAAAATGTGTATATATATTTGGCACAAAAAGCCAAAACTGCCTACACAAGCATTGCAATAGTGCATTCAGAGGCCAAAACAAGCTTCAATCACGATTTTGAGACCATAGACCAAAGCCGTTCTCAACTGCTAATCGCCTTGAGTATGCTCATCAATTTTTGTGTGATTCTAAGACTCTAATTAGAGGGGTGTTGATGATGCCCTAGATGAAGCGACAACTTGCTCTGATACCAATTGTTTGAGTTTGATGTCTACGGAAGCACCCAAAAAACACAATGAAGAAGAAGAACCTTAAATCACAACACCCAATACTAAATGTATTACCAAGGGAATGTACACAGATAAATGACGTATTAGGGTTATAGGCATATATACAAGCTGGGGCAAAAAACCTCCTAAAGAGGGAAAAAAGTGCCCCCATGGTCACACACATCACTACCGAGAAATATCAACAAGATTACTATTGTGTTTTTGAAAACTTTTTCCTAGGTGTTGATGATAAAGAGGAACATTCCAAAGATATAATATGATTCTATGAGAGATTTTTAGTGAGGATTGGATCCAAATACATTTTATGTACTTATCTTTTAATTTCATGAGATAGAAGTAAGCTCAATAAGCTTTGATGAGGATGATTTGATGAGAACTAGTGAATGTGATTTGAGTGACAAGATTGAGAACGATGAGCATGAAATTGATTCATAAATTTCCTTTCAAACTTTATTTAAGTTTTTGCACCATGTTGAGTTTGCAGTCCAAGTATGCATGAAAAGATGTACATAATCATTTCCTTCTTTCCCATAGCTGCAAATCAATTTCCACTTGTACATAGCATGTTCAATTTTTTTATTCTGTTTTTTATGTTCATAAATCTCATCAATGACAACCATATTCCATCATATGCACCATAATTGTTGGATTTTGCACATAAACTATCATGGTAGAGTCTCATTACACAACCTTGCATCAAGGCACATTTTGAGATTTATCTATGCAATATGAGTGATGGAAAGACTTTTTGTAAATTCACTTGATATGTAAGTGACACACTACATCATCACATCAAGGAAAAAAGCGACTCATAAAGGGCCATCTAATGATTTCATTTAATTGTGCTTAATCTAGATGAATCTTATCAAATCATCTTTCAAAATTCCATGTAGGTTCATTTAAAATATATCTTACATGAGTATATTAGTTTTGAAAGAAAGAGAAACTTTGTGTGAAAATCATGAAAAGTAATATGCCTAAAAGTTTGTGTCTGTTAGAAATTAGACATTGTGGCTCATTTTGAGACACAATAAGTTCAAGCAATTAGGCCCATTCAAGGTTTTCCAATGAGCCTAATTTCTTGAATTGATCGTCTGCTAGATTCATTCCATTACTTGAGGTTTTTCATTTGATCCTCATGCAATCCCCTTATCTTTAATCATTCACAGCTATTGACAAAAGAAATAGGAAAATTAACCTATGTTTGTCATGATTTTGA
Source organism: Ceratopteris richardii (assembly GCA_020310875.1). Lineage (NCBI taxonomy): Eukaryota > Viridiplantae > Streptophyta > Polypodiopsida > Polypodiales > Pteridaceae > Ceratopteris > Ceratopteris richardii. Next base: position 44,437,058 of record CM035416.1, on the reverse strand, counting down.
CATACTACTCATTCAAATGATTAGGCCCATCCAAGATTTTTTGATGAGCCTTATCACTAGAGTTCATCATTTTATAGATTAATTTTAGGATTTGCATCTTTTCATTTTTCCAATATACAACTCCCTTATTCCTAATCATTCATAGGTATTTGCAAACAAAATAGGTCAAATATCTTTAGTTTTTCATGATTTTGAGAAACTACGCATTCAAGCAATTAAGCCTATCTCTGATTTTTTTATTAGCGTAATTGCTTGAATTGGTTGTGTCTCTGACTCATGTCATAACTTGAGTTTTTTTGCTACTTTCTTCAACAATATCCTTTTGCTTCAGGATTCCTATGCAATTCCATTTTGCTTCATGATTCCTTTTCCCCATCACATAGAATCTTACTATAGTTTCTTTTTTTGCAGCTATCCATATGAGATGAAGACAATTTTCTAAGTAGAGGGAAGGGCACAAGGAAAGCTTTAGAGAATAAATGAAAAGAAAAAGTAGACATCCATTCAATTATTCACTATCTTCCAAAATTGAATCCATATTTATTTGGTGTTTTACATAAGCTTTAAAGTGAAGACCCTGATTTTTTATTGTTCTCTTTGATGTCCCTATCAATATATATGTGCTATTCTTCATTTCCATTAAATTTTAATGCATATAGGGTATTGCATCTTGAGAGAATATTAGCATTCAGGATATTTGATTATGCTCCAAGGTTAAATGCGTCAAGAGGTGGTTACTTCCTTTTCTATCTAGCTATGCACTAGCTACAGAGGCCTCAAATATAAAAAGTATTGTTGGCTAGAGGAGGAAAGAGTATCTCATATATAGAGGATATTTTCCAAACTCAATCTCATTGAAAAGACTCAAAGAAGACTAATGCCCTTGTGTCATCAACTTTATTGTTATAAAAACTATAAATACTTCCATACATAGATTTTGGTCAAGAAAATGCTAAAAGATATTCCAAATCCTCTTTAATATCGTATACGTTCCTTGAGCTTCATATGATGAGATGTCACTCGTATTGTATTTAATATAGCTTTTGCTAAAAGGAGTTTTCCCATGATAGTGATATTTTAATACCATGATCTGTATAGTTTCTATGTGTTGATACTATTTCGCATGTCTTACTTTACATTTTTTTGTTTGAGAACCAATCAAAAAGCTCTTTTAGTGGATTACTTTTTATCAGTCCACCTCTTTTCATGCTCAATAATGAGACTTTTCCATCCCCTAAGTGTACCATGTGGCAAGTGTTCCTTATTCTACAAAGAATGGACCATAGACATAAAAAATAGCGTGTTGCCTCATTATCTTCAAGAATTAGTCTATTTAAGCCACACCTCCATTCTTTTCTTTGCTATTTCATGATTTCTTTTTACATTTGTTCAAACCTCATAGAATTGTTTCCAACGATTGCACATTGCGTTTAGTTGTTTGCCATCACTCTTGCTGAAAAATCTTCTTGCTTTTGCATCTGTCATTGCTACATCTTTTAGTACATCATATGTACTTTGTGAAAGCTTTGGATATTTTCTAAACTGAACATCTCCACCATGAAATCCCATTTTTGAAATGAAAGCTTCACATTTTTTTATGCATTCATCTACAAGATTTGTAGGCTTGATGCAATGTGCATAACCCAAGTGAAGAAAAACCAACTTGTCAACGATCCTTAACTCTGTATGCAATGTACATATGTGTACATCTATTAATTGTATTGGAAGTATAGGAAACTAAATCATGACAAAATATGAGAAATTATGTAGATTAACATTCTATCTAGAAGGAGCATCCCAAAACCTCAACTTTAGCTATCGATGGTTTGTAACCTCGACTTTGCATGCAATATAGAGAAGGGTACTCACAATTTTCAACCTCCCCTTAACATGCATTTTAGAGTCTTTACATCTCCACTCAAATGCCGCTTCATTTTAAACTTTCCACATTGATTAACAATTAACAATTCACTCGAATGTTGCCTTTGGATAACATTTGGAATGTTTATATATGAGAACAATCACTTAAGTACTTTATGATTCTCAAATGAAACTTGAGCACACCAAGCCCACCATAACTCTATTTCTAAACCTACGTTGAGAGATGGACTATCAAGTTTACCAAGGCTATATTCCAAAGCTCTATCCATTAGTGCACTACTGATTCTCTCCATCTTTTGATGTTTTTCATTTCATCTTCATTAAGTTTTATTACAAATTTCAAAAGGTGAGACCATTAATTTTCTTTCATATCATAGAATTGAGCCATATATGTTTCAAGTCTCCTAATATCTATCCATATATTGTCAAACTCGTTCTACCCAAAACATAAAGTTTTTCTTTGTACCTCATAAGGCATGTTTCGATGGATATGTTTATAATCATCAAATATGGACATGATTTTCTTATTCAAGTTAGGTGGGTACCTTCATACATGATAAGGTATGGATATTCCAAAGCTTTCTACTTTATTAAATTTAAGAAAATCACACCAAACTTTTGAAATTTCTATATAACCCTTTCTATTCACTTGAAATTTTTATATAACCCTTTCTATTCACTCCAACACTTTCATAAACCTCTTTAGTTTGAGTTGGATCCAACAACAAATTCCTTTATTTCATTAGTTTTTGAAAAATAAACCATTTTAAGCATGCATTCTCATCCAATTTCAAAGATTTAAAAACATCATGCTAATTCATAATTTCATTGCAAAAATGTACATGCTCAAATGTGTGCACCACGTTTACATTTGTTACATAACCTCTTTCAATTTTCATTCTCTTTTTCTTTTCAATCAAATCTAGAAAATGCTCATTTTGAGCACATTCTCAATCGTATAGGAGTTTCTTTCATTTGTTTAAAATTTCATATCTCATAAGGTAAATGCACCAACTTTTTTCTAGATCCTTCTAATTTAGATCCTTTTGACGTAATATATATTGTAGATAATTTATGTATTGCATGTAGTTGTTTGAGAACCCTTACAGCCTTGAACAATATCAAAGGGAACTTGTCAACATCTCCTACAAATGTAATCATATCATGAACATTATGAAAAGGTGGGTACCTTCTAGTTCAACGATCAATTGGATAAACAACTCCATCTGTCCGTATCTGGAAATGCTTCTTTGTGTAATGCTTTAGCTTCAGACATTTGTAAAGCTCTTTGAAATACCTTTCTCATTGTTTCATACTCATGACTTAGTGCAAAATTGATATGGAAGTTATCCCATGGATTCATGTTGGTTGAAAGTTCAATGAAAGTGTTTGGATTGAGGTTCTCCATCGTGATTGCATTTAGAATTATGAAAAAGTGATTATTTTTTGGCCTTCTTTTGAGAGTAGAGTAAATAAGTAGAATATGTTAAAAAAACATATTATTTAAGTCAAATCACTTTTCAAGTCTTCTCACCAACGTTTGAGTCTACCTCAAGTGTGACATCAAGTTCCCCATCAAGTGAGGAATCAATAGAGGTTGTCACCAATAGATCAAACATGAAAGCTTCTAGATGTCCACCTAGAAGGTGTTCACATTATAGAGGAGAACATCCGGAGCTCGAAAACTGATTATAGATCTAAGAGACAAGACAAATACTTAAGATTATTCTATTTTTGTGATTCTAACATGGTGACTCATTAGTGATGCATCCTATAATAGAGTATTATTTGGATTTTTTTTTTCATAAACGTGTAGGTTGATCGATGTGGAAGTCGAAAAGGTAAAGCCTCACTCTCTACCTAGACTCCACCAATTTGTTGGTGTATTTTGCTGAGTGCACTCTTGGTTTTTGTTTTTTTCCTCTTACATGATCTTCACTTGTCTATATAATTTCTTTGTACCTTTTGAATAATTGTTGGACATAGGTAGCACTAGCATGCCCACTTTCGTATTAGAAACCGTGTGTATGGAATGAAACTCCATTGAGCATTCAATGGGATGAACAAAAGCTAAATTAGAAAGGTAGCTTTTTTTTCTTTTTCTTTTGATACTTACGCCTTGCGTAAGCTTTTACGGTAGCTTTCCATAAGCTTGTCACTGAAAAGCTTTTGTATCGTAGTTTTTTTTGTTTTTACCCGTTTTTTTTTTGGCCTTCGTATCGTAAACGTTTTCTTGTTCGTAAGCTTTTTCGATAAACGTGTATATATAAACGCTTGTTTTGAACGTATACAACGTATCAATTCCAAGAGGTATCCTGCGCACGTTCAACATTTATCTAATTTCATCATGCCTCAGAGAGAGAGAGAGAGCTATTCATCCAAGGAATATGCAGTTGATGCTGTTGACGGTTAATTCTATTGTCTGTGTTTCAGGCGTCGTCAACGAGGAAGAGCGTTAAAGAGAGCGTCCTGATTCGTAATATCTCAGAAATCATGGTATTGCGTTATCTGTCGTCGTGTGCATGAACAGATTAGACAATAACCTCTGTATGCAACTCATTCGTAAATTTTTCATGTGGCCGCTACTCACATCTACGATTACAGTATTTTGCTTACTCAAATGCTCATCTTCCTTATGGGTCGCTTTTTTTCTTTTTGGACGATTATAGTTGAAAGGATAAAGTCAGTAATATGCACTGCAACAACAAATATTGTTTACTACATACATGCGGGATTCTAAATCAATGTCTCTTTTCAGTTACAGCCATTTGAGGAGCCTGTGTCGGATCTCTCAGGATTCCTTGGAAAGCACATTATTTATACATACAGTAATGGTTGGGAATATGCGATGTACTATAAGAACAGTGATACCGTTGATTATAAGGTGCGCTCAGGTTCAGTGGGTGGGAGGATTGTCAAGGGACAAAAGGTGTCAATCAGGCAACTACAAACAGCTCTTCCAAGCCAGAACGTTGAAGCTTCTGAGAGTGAAATGTCATCGTACATGATAAGCTGGGTAGAACCAACTGGAACATCTGTGGTTCAGGTATTGAATCTCAATAGAAGAGAGGTGCATACCGTAATTCTGTTCCCGGACTGGGTCGTCAAGGAGCCATTAAAGACGGTGTGTTTCCAGAATGAACACATTGATCTCATGCGCAGATACCGAGATCAAGGTCCTACGTACCCTATTCATCCGAAGATTATGCTTGGAAGACTTCATTTCATCGAGCACTGCACGTTAGACAATAAGCATGTAATCAACCCACATTAGATCCAGCATCGTAATCTATAACCTATATTCTTTTGTAATTTCTTTCCTATACCATCTTCGTTTCTTGCGCCCAATACAGAAGAGGCATTGGCAATCCTTTCATCCGATCTATCATTGTAAAACAGAATATATGTGAGCTCAAATTCTTTGTTTCATAGCTGTTGTTGTCATGGAAGGCCCAACGCGGCTCAAAGTCAAAATTCTGATTTGGTTTAGTAAAATGCTTAGCTCGATACATACATACATATAGACACACACACATATGTGTGTGTGTGTGCGCTTTCTCTCTCTCTCTCTCAAACAAATCGCTTAAGATATATGTGTGTTTGAACCTTTAATTCAACTTCATTGTTCAAATCTTCTAATAAAAGACAACTGATTTTGTTCTACAAGTGATAGGATTCAAATACGAAACCACCTGCCAGAGAGGAAATGATTTCAACCACCACAATAAAACAAATTGGCAAACAAAAAATACTTTATGTTTTCCAAATTCATGCAAGTTCTTTCACCATATGCAGATAAAAAACCAAGTCATAAAAAATATGTGTGCTGTAGAGGATTCGAGTCACGCTACATTGCATATGTTGGATGTCAAATATGCCAGCGCCAATCTTTATTCGTGAGGTGTAAAACAAATATAATCTTTTCCTATATCCTAAAATTTATCAATTACAATAATGATGCTTATAGATATTTGAACTTGGAACATTTGTTATTTTCTAGAATTCGGTTGTGTGCGTCCATTATACTTCATCCATCTTATCTTAACTCGTCCTTTCTAGAACAAAATCAAGCACTTTGATTATTCATACCATTATTTGAATCTCCTTCCTCAAACTTCTTGCTCCTTTAGTGATCCAAGTCATCAGCAATCAGCTTCATGGAAGCTTTCTCAGAATTTGCATGATGCTCACCACATGGAGAACGGCTTGCAATACATATCCTGACAAAATAATTTAAATAACCTACAAAGCTTAAGTGTGCCCTACTCCTGAGAGACTGTAATTTCCTCCTTTTATAGCAAAGGATCTTTAAAGTTATCACACTTTATCTTGGATAAAAATTCCCAATGCATTGTTGTCATTTGGCTAAAGAAACTTGGACAATCACTGTTGATGGCTACTTTCGAATATAGAGTTCCTTGTGCAGTTGTACATTGTCTTTGGAGCTTTTAAACTAGGGCTTCTATAAGAAATAATCTCTTCTACTTCAATGTGTAGAGGAGAGTTTCAAATCCAAGTTACTCGAATTGGAAGCCTTGTTGTAAACCACTTTTATTTTGAATATCCAATGTGGAAAGGCCATGAAATGATTATTATAATTATGTGAAGATACTCAATTAAGTCTTCTCAAACTGTAGGCTAAAAATTTCAACTCTTCTCGTCCAAGTACTACTTGGCGGGATAGACACAATAAAAACATTAAAGATATTCGGCAAAATATATTGACCTTCATTGACCATCATTGTATATCTTGACCATTATTAGATTTCAATTGATCCTTTGGCTATTATTTGGCTTCAATATGAGTAGAGATAGTATCTCTATAACAATCCACCCCTCGAAACTTGCACCTCATCTAGATGGGCCAAAAAGAACCAAATCTGCTTCAAGCATAACGTCAAATCTCATATGAACAATCAAGTTTGGGAAAAGTTGCAACTACATGGGCATTCATGCAATATGCCTATGCAAGGCCACATGATGTAGTCTTATCAATTGCATACTTTGAATTATGCATAGTCAAAAACATGATGCAAAACACATGGTAAATGGCATTTGATGATAAAGCTTATGCACTCACTCACATACATATTAGATGCTTATAGAAAATTCTTTTACATCTATTGATAGCTACCTCCAAATCTAGAATTCTTCATTCAATCGTATTTGATTTTGGAGCTTTTATAATACATCTTCTATAAGAAAGGATTTTCACTTGAATTGGATGTATTATTGTAAACCACTTTTCTCATCACTTCCCCATGTGAAGAGGCTATCGAATGCTTATTTTTATTATGTGAATTTACTTAAGTGAATCTTCTCAAGGAGTATGTCACAATTTCAACTCTTTGCATCCAAGTACTACTTGGAAGGATAGAGACAATAGAAATATTGAAGGTGCTCCTTCATATACTTGGGAAAAATATATTTTACCTTTATTACCCATCCTTGTATATTTTGACCATCATTGGCTTTCAATTGATTCTTTGGATAATATTTGGCTTCAATAAGAGAAGAGATAGAATCTCTAGGACACTCATCCCCTCCAAACCTACAAATCCTCTATATGCGCCAACAAGAACTAGACCTACTTCAAGTATAAAGTAAAATCTTATATGAACAATGGAGTTTGAGAACATAGTGCAAGTGCATAGGAATTCAAGCAATGTATGCAAGGCCATATGAGCTAGCCCTATCAATTGCATACTTAAAATTATGCATAGTAAAAAACATGATGTAAAAGACAAGTTAGATGGTGTTCAGTGATTAAGCTTGTGTGCTCACTCACATTCATATTATGAGCTTATACAAAACTGATATGCATACTTTATGTGCATATTCCAAACTATCATGGTGCATATGAAGGCATATGGTTGGTTTTCAAAAGGTTTATGGATGTGAAAAATGAGCTTGAAAACTTGAAGATGCTATATACAAGTGCTTATAGATGTGCAACTATGGGAATCAACAAAATGTGTATGTACATATTTTCATGCATACTCTTAATTCAATGTTATGTATACGACCAATTCAAACCATAAAAGCCATCCGAGGTTCTCCCATGGCTCTGATCACTTGAATCCGTTGTGTCTTGTTTATCCATTTAAAAACCATGGCATGTGAATTTCATGACATAAACAAATGTAGAAATTTTAAATATAACAAGGAAAAGCAATAAACATTATGTACTTGTTCCCACTGAAGATGGTTTATTCAAGCAATTAGGCCTAAGCTTCTATTATGTCCCTAATGGCTTGAATCAATCCTATTCAAAGAAGTTTTATTTTTCTAGCTATATGAATGAATGCTCCATATTAAGCAATTTAAACAGACACTTAAAAAATCAAAGGCTTGGATATCTCACCTTCCATACAGAGAAGCAATAAGCTTAGGTTGTTTCTTGGAGAAGAGAGTCAGAAAATTGAGATGTCGTGATGGGGGAGGTGGCTGAGACTAGAGAGGCACAAAAAATGCCCGAAATGAAACGAGGAGCTTATATAAGAACTTATCATGTCATGTGGACATTTTCATTGGTCCACATCATTTGATCGTTCTGTATTTTGAGGTATAGGTTGCAAAGTATCATGATTTCATTCATCCACATCATTTGTTTGTTGAGATTCTCAAGATCTAACTGTGTGGCATGCTCTAATTGGTCCACCTATGTTCTCCAACATACCACTATAAATATCGGGTCCCTTTCTTTAGCTCATTTTCTACCTTCGACAATTTCTCTCTAGTCTTAGTCTGCAGTCTTAGGCTTGAATTCTTTACTCACCAAATTAAGCAATAGCATGTGTTTGAATCCCTTTGATTCCATCCATTTGCTTGCATCAATCATCCTTTGCAGTTAGATTTAAATCCCTCAAAGATCCTAAAATGAAGAAGAAAAATACAATTCTCACACTCTCCATCTACAAATCTCCTTGATTTCATGGATCAAGATGGTTGGAACTCAGTCACTTTCCATATGCAAAGAAGATTTTTAACCATTCCTTTGATTTCTAAAGCCCCTGTAGACAAAACTAAGCCATTTCTAAGGGTTGAGTGGAATAATTTTCAAAGGACACTCAATGCACAAGAAGTGGTACTCTTTGGCAATAAATATATTCCTCTAATCATCTTTGGGAAGGATGGCTTGGACAGGGCAAGAATTACAAGAAAATGCAGAAAGCTTTTCCCCATGCCTCGGAGGATGGATTTTTGCCCACATCATGAAATGGTTATTCTTTACTTCCAATGAATGTGGCATTTTTGGATTGGCTAGATCATTCATCTAGTGACAAAGTTGAACAAAAGGAGCTTGATGAAGAGAAAAAAACATAATTGTCGGATTTTGAGGTCTTAGAAACCACACAAAAAGCACAAGGAGGAGGAAGAATCTTGGAGCACAACACACAATACTAAATGTATTACCAAGTGAATGTACAACGATAAGTGACCTGTTAGGTTCATAGGTGTATATACAAGCCTAGGGAGAAAAACCTCCTAAAAAGGGAAAAAAGTGCCCCAACTATCCTAAGTGTGTTCACACACATCCCTACCAAAATATACCAACAATAAATGATGTGGTGAACATGGAGCTAGCACTCATGTATAAGAAAGTGCCAAAATATGTGGATAGAGATCAATGCAGAAAAGAAATTAGGCTCAAAGCTTTAACAAAAGCTTCAAACTTCTCTTCACGCAAAGCCTTTGTGAAAAGAGCTGCAATGTTATATGGTCTAGGGACATATGCCAAACTCATCTCTCTAGTAGAGAACCTCTCCTTGACGTAATGATAATGCACCTCATTGTGCTTTTTGCAAGCATGGAACAAAGCGTTCCTTGCAACTACCAATTCACTCTGACTGTGAGTGAAGATGGTGGTGGTAGAAGACTCACCGCCATTCAAATCAGCCAAAAGGCATCTGAGCCACACACACTCAATAGTCATTTTTAAAAGCTACCCTATACTCAGCCACAAGACTAGAAGTCACCACAGTAGGTTGTTTCTTGCTCAACCAAGATATGCAGGAGCTACCAATCCAAGTAATCGGGTATGACTCAAGTAGTGAAAGATGCACTTAATGGCCTACCAATGCTTGACATCTAGGCAATGCATACACCTGCTCATTTGAAATACAAGAATTGTGACCATGTCAATGCTCATATGGAGTGATAGATTGTAATGCTTTGGTGGGACACATGTTAAGTACATAATAGCCTCAAGCAATAAGCTATGTTGAAAAGCATGACTTTTGTCCATACACCTCGTCATGTGCATGAGGGACCTATTTTCTCATTCAGGAACTCCACTTTAATGAGGTACATATGGCATTCTACATTGATGTTTTATACCATGTTCAGCCAAAAATTTATTAAAATTAGAGGACATATATTCCTACCCTCATTCAAAATGGAGGGTGCCCTCTTTACATGCTAAAAAATTTTCCCCCAAGACGAGAAACTATTTGAAGCATGTAAACACTTGAAACTTTCATTTCAATGGATACACCCATGCATGCCTAGAAAATTCAACAATAAAAGTCATGAAGTAAAGGTAATTTTCAAAAGAAGGTGTCTACATAGAACCATAGACATCATTGTGAACAAGCTACAATTTTTTAGTAGCTCAAACTGAAGCATCTTTCAGGAAAGAGGAACCTTGCATTTTTCCCACAATAGATCCTTTACAAACATGTTTACAAGGTGGAAAGGTTGGGCAAAGAGGACACCCTTTTAGATTTCTAGAGGCATAGCAAACTGGGAAATCTTGGATGACCAAAATGTGCATGCCAAGGCTTTGCATCTTAGATAGACTAGGAATCTTGTACTACACATTCAGAATCATTCATAGATTTTGCATATTCTATGAGCTTATACAGCCTACAACATAAAATGCTAAAATTAATAATAACATCGCCATTTGACATATCATCAGTTGTACGTCTATCATCAAAAAATTTGACAACCAAGCCGATCATGGCTAATGCTAAAACTAATAACAGATTTATCTTCATCCCTAGCACAAACAAAGAATCTGACAATGTGAAAGAACTATCATCAACAGCAGTCAAAATGATCTTATCGACTCCATGATAAGATAAGAGGAGTCTTTGGTGCATGTGATAGTATATACTATAGGAGAAGGCTCAAGTGAACTAAAGAAAGTACATTGCAAGGTAATATGTTTGCTTGCCCGAGTATCAAAGTACCAAACATTTGATTCTACTGGAGACATACACTACATGAGAAGATGGGTCATAAGTGCGAACAATATAAATGCCCATTCTTCATTTTGCACAAGATTAGAAGACTCTAATTTAGGTGTAGAAACCTCCACAACAACCATTCAAGCCTCCTTTTTCTCTGACCCTTTTGCAGCCAATTTTGGACAAACCTTTATGAAATGATCATTTCCTTTACAATATTTGCAAAATTCTTCCTTCTTTTTTGTTCTCTTTTTGTCTTTGTCTTCCTTTTTTTATTGCAAAATTAGCAGATTTTTGG
>CM035416.1:44313185-44420685 GCA_020310875.1 Ceratopteris richardii | reverse complement strand
TTGTCTTTTTGTGCCAAAGGTAAATACTAGTTTCAGTTTTCCAGTATAAGCGTCTCAAAGTCTACTATAGATTTAGCAAAATTTGTCTCGACAATTATGTTCAACTTTTTGAGATACAGTCAATTTTTTGCATCAAGGTATTTTAGTCACCAGCCATGGATGAAAGCAGTGATGTATATTCCGTATGTTGGCTATTGAGGATAAGTTGGATGGTACCAACTACCCATTATGGGCTTATATGATGCGTCATTTATTGGTCATAAAAAGACTATGGAATATTGTGCAAGGTGTTGAAAGACATCTTGTTACACCTGCGAATATAGGTATTTGCAAATACAGGTGCTGGAGCTAATGGAGATGGTGTCGAAGATGATGATATTCTGCAGATTCATGTTCGTGTTGTTGTTTCTATTGCATCTACTATAGAGCAAACTCGTTGGGATGGCAGAGATGCTCAAGCACATGCATTGATAGCTTTGTCTGTCAAATGTGCCATTATTCCTCACATTCGCTCTTGTAGAACAGTTAAGGATGCTTGGGATACACTTAACACATCGTACCAGGCTAGATTGAGGCTCGTGTTGCTTACCTCTTAAAACAATTGGACAGTGAGCACATGAATGAAGGTGATTCTATGGACAGTTTTCTCACAAAGATCAAGGATTTGAAAGAATAATTGATTTCTGTTAATGAAGTTATACCAGATACCTCACTTGTGCAGACCTTTCTGAATGGTCTTCCTGACTCATATTAGAGTTTTGCTTCTACTCTTCATTTGATGATGAAAGGCAATCCAAATGCCTTGTCATTTGAGGAGTTAGTCTCTGTTCTATTACAAGAAGACCAGTCTAGGTAGAACATGTCTATTATGCATGTTGCAGATCAAGCTTTCTTGGCTAGTTAGAAGGACAAAGGTAAATGGAGCTCTTCTACTAGTAAGGAGAAATTTGCAAATGCTGCATATTCGAAGAAGGAAGAAAAACATGAGAAGAAATCAGGAAAGCAGAAATTGTTTTGCAAATACTCTAAAGCAAATGATCATGTCATTAAGAGTTGTCCAAAACTAGCTGCTGAAGAGGCAAAGAAAAAAGAGGCCAGCATGGTTGTTGTAGAGGCCTCTACACCGAAAACAGAGTCTACTAATCTAGTGCAAGAAGAAGAATGGGCATTTACTACTGTTTGTAATTTTGACCCATCTTCTGATGAGTAGTGCATGTTTGCAGTAGACTCAGATGTTTGGTACTTTGATAGTGGGGTGACCAAACATATTACCTCAGAGCGTAGTTTCTTCTCTTCACTCCAGCCTACCCCTACTAGGGGTAAGGAAGGACAAGAAATGAAGCTCATTCAAGTGAAGGAAGTAGAAAAGGAAAGGAAAAGGCAAACGAAGACCATCGATGGGTAGACATGGAATCTACACGTGACGAAGATATGGAAAAATTAGAAAGTCCAGGATTTAAAGCATCTAAACCAAGGAGGAGAAGATTCCTACCACCTAATGGAGAGGTAAGGTCATCCAATAGGGTTAAATACCCTATTCAAAGGTTAACTTACGATTCATTCATTGCAAGACACTATGCCTACATGAGTCAAGTTATAGCTTGTGAAGAACCTAACTTTTTTGAAGAAGCAAATAAGCATAGGGAATGGACTGAAGCCATGGAGGAGGAATTCTAGGCACTTGAAGAAAATGATACTTGGTCATTGGTGCCAAGAACAAAGGACATGAAAGTCATTGGGAACAAATGGGTGTACAAGGTAAAGAGACATGCAGATGGAAGCATCTCTAGGTATAAAGCAAGGCTGGTTGCCAAAGGTTTTGCTCAAAGCTATGGCATTGACTTTGAGGAAACATTCAATCCAGTAGCTAAGATGTTGACCATAAGAAGTTTGATTGCGATTTCAGCCTCAAAAGGTTAGAAGATGTACCAGTTGGATGTTAAGAATGCTTTTCTAGATGGAGAGCTTGAAGAGGTAGCATTCATGGAGCAACCCCAAGGCTTTGAAGATGAGAGGTTTCCACATCATGTATGCAGGCTAAAGAAGGCTCTTTATGGACTCAAGCAAGCCCCAAGAGCTTGGAACCAAAGACTTGTGGACTACTTGCTAAAATTTGGATACAATCAGAGTCATGCAGACCCATCACTCTTTGTGAAGAAGGAAGGTAGCAAATTTTTTTTCATTTTTATATATGTTGATGATTTGATCATTATAGGGGATGATGAAGCCAACATCAAAGACATAAAGAGGAAGCTTGGATGTGAGTTTAAAATCTCATATTTAGGGATTTTAAGGTACTTCCTTGGGATTGAAGTACTATATAAAGAGGAAGGTACATACTTTATGCAAAGGAAATACATTCTAGATCTTTTGAAAAAGTTTGGCTTGTGTGATTGCAAGCCCATTTCAAATCTATTAGAAGTAAATGTTAAACTAAGTTCTCATGAAGGTGAAGAAGTGAAGGATGTCACCATGTATAGGTCAATAATTGGCTCTCTCTTGTATGCTACTATGCAAAGACCAGATATTGCACATGTAGTTGGAGTGTTATCTCAATTTTTGCAAGCACCAAGAGTACCTCATCTTGTTGCAGCCAAAAGTGTACTTAGTGTTGGAATAGAGCAATCACAAATTGATGATTACAAAGATTTTGAAGCAAGTTAATGATCAAGTTGAAGTTCAAGAAGTCGTTTGAGAAACTGAAGAGATTTTAGAATGATAGCTTGTACACATATGTACATTACAAGTGGAAATTCTTGTACTATGAATATAGGTAATCCTTAGGATGACAAGACGTAATATAATAGACGCGGGATAAGTCTATAATCATATTTATATAAGTCAATGATGTAAAGAAATACATGTGAGAGTCATTAGAAGACAAGTGTCATAGAGATAGATGAGAAGAGAGTCATCTTCAAAAAATAGCGATGAGCATGTCGTAGATTTCTCTCAGTCTGATCATGTGGATCAGAAATCCTTTTGTACACATCTAATCTAGAAGCTAATGAAGCTATGTTCAAAGTTTCATGGTCTAATTCTTTTCATGATGTGAGTATTGTCAATAGGAACATGTGTATGTAAAGTCTGCAGGTAGACCTCTTAGAGTCGTGCACTTTTTTGTGTCAATGTTTTGCTTAGATCTGAGTGCTCAGTGTAAAGTTTTTTATGAGTGAGCATTAAAAATCTAAGTTAGAAGGTAAGGAATCTATGGCTAAAAGCATTTATCAAAACGGGATCTGTGCTATGAGAAATCAACCTTAGGAGTTACCTATGTCAAAGTCGCTTGTTCAGGAAAACAGTTTCTGACATACTTTTGATCTTAAGGATCAAATTAAAGTTTTTAATGATTCTTTTGAAGGACTAATGGTTGATATGATTGTGCAAAGGTAGTGTGGAGATATGTGCATCATTGGTTTGCAGAAATCTGAAGATATGTGCAGGTAATGAAGTCAATTAGTGAAGCAGACTATTGAGGAATGAAGATTTTCACTCAGAGAAGTGATAGTTGAAAGTTTTGATAAATGAAGATAACATTTGTGTAAAGTTTGATCTATAACTGATATAGAAGTGATCTTAAATCAGTATAGATCAAACCTTTGGAGATTTAGAGGTCTCCAACAGTGGTATCAGAGCTGAAGGTGAAATACAAGGGAAGTAAAGGCATTGGAAGTCCTGACTCTGGAAGATATTGAAGTTTCTTCTAATTGGAGGTGAACAAAGCCAAATTCTTGGAGTTACCTACAGAAGTACAAAGCACAAGCTCAAAGGATTAAGAAAGATTAAAGCTTCATATCAAAGGTACATTCTATTATCATAAATCATAGTAATTGCAAACACAAAAGATTAAAGATGGGAGAAAATACCAGTTTCTAAAATACCTTGATGCAGAAAATTGACTGTATCTCAAAAAATTGAACATAACTACCTAGACGAGTTCTGCTAGACATGTAGCACACTTTGAGACGCTTATACTGGCAAACAAAAACTGGTATATATCTTTGGCACAAAAAGATGAAATAGCCTGCACAAGCGCTATGATAGTGTGTTTGGAGGCCGAAACGAGCTAAGATCGCGATTTCGGCACCAGAGAGCGAAGATGTTTTGATCTCAGAAACACGCTAAGCATGCTCACCAAAATTCGTGCGATTCTGAGACTGCAAACGGAGGAGTGTCGACGGTGCCCTAGATGAAGCGAAGACCTGCTCTGATACCAATTGTTGGATTTAGACATCTACGCAAGCACGCGAACAGCACAAGGAAGAAGAAAAAGCTTGGAGCACAAACACACAATACTGAATGTATTACTAGCGAATGTACAAAGATAAGTAGCCCATTAGGGCAATAGATGTAGATACAAGCCAAGGGAAGAAAACCTCCTAAAGAGGGAAAAAAGTGCCCCGGCGGTCTAGTGTGTTCACACACATCACTACCTAAATATATCAACAGGTTCTTGCATGATAAATGGGATTGGCTGCAACATGCAAAGAACTAGTGTTGTCACCAAAGATCATAGGTGAATGAGTGTGAAGTCCCAAATCTGAGTAGAGCAATCTAATCCAAGTAGCTTCTTATGTAACATTTGCTAATCCCCTATATTTAGCCTCTGTTGAAGATAGAGCAATAGTAGGTTGCTTCTTGGAAGACCATGAGATGGGCTTATCACCTGCAAAGGACAAATATCCAGAAGTACTCCTTTTGTCATCCTTACATCCTGCCCAATCTGCATCTGAGTACAACTTTATATCCAAATCTAATGTGTATGGGAAGTAAACTCCTTGGTTTTTAGTACCTTTGAGATACTTCAAGATTCTTTTAGTAGCTTCCAAGTGAGGTGCTCTACAATGATGCATGAATTGGCTCAAAATAGTTACTCCATAACATATGTCAATCCTTCTCAAGGTTGCATAGTTTACACTCCCAACTATGCTTTGATAACCTGCAATGTCTTCAAGCAAATCACCTTCATGAGCACTCAATTTATGATTTACCTCCATAGGGGTGCTAGCTACTTTTGCATTCTCCGAGTGGAATTTCTTCAACATGCCCTGCACATATTTCCTTTGAGTGATATAAATTCTAGAGTTAGTGTATACAAACTCAAGTCCAAGAAAATACTTCAGAAACCCTAGGTGAATGATTTTAAACTCCTGCATCATCTAGTTTTTTATTTGTTTGATGCCATTGGCATCACTACCTATTAGAATGATGTCATCAACATATACACCTAAGTATATCATTTTTGAATTACTTCTCTTGAAAAACAGAGAAGAATATGCCTTGCTTATCATGAATCCTTGGTCTTGAAGATAAGTTGTTAAGCTATGGTTCCATGCCCTAGGTGCCTTGCTCCAAACCATAAAGAGCTTTGTTCAATTTGCACACATGATTTACCTTGTTTGGGTCTTCATAGCCTAGAGGTTGAGCCATGTAAATCTCTTCTGAAATCCAACCATTGAGAGAGGCTTTTTTCACATCTAGTTGATACATATTTCAATATCTAGATGCAGCTACACTTACCAATATTCTGATGGTTGGCACCTTAGCCACAGGTGAGAAGGTTTCTTCATAATCTATTCCTTGGGTTTGTGCAAAACCCTTAGCCACACGTCTAGCTTTATACCTATTTATGGATCCATCTAAGTTCCTTTTGATTTTGTAAATCCACCTAGAACCAATCACCTTCATTTATGTTTTCTTGGGTACTAGTTCCCAAGTGTCATTCTTTTGGAGTGCTTCTATTTCTTCATCCATAGCTTCTTTCCATTCTGCTTTGGTAGTTGCTTCTTCGTATCTAGCTTACCTCTAATTTGAGATGGAACATGCACATAAGCAACACATCCAAATATTTTGCAATGTTCAAGTGATGGTCTCATACCATGCCATGCTTCATATGGGGTCATCCCATCAAGAGGCTTAGAGGTAACCTGTTAATAGGATAAGTGGCAGTAGAAACACTCTCTGTCCACAAGTAATTAGGCAATTTCTTTTCATTAAGCATTGATCTAGCTGCTTCCACAATTAATCTGTTCCTCCTCTGTGCTACTCGATTTTTCTCAGGAGTATATATGGTAGTAATCTCCCTTTTGATACCTCTATCCTGCAAAAATGCATCAAACTCATTGGAGACGTACTAACCTCCTCCATTTGACCTTATCCTCTTTAGACCTTTTCCTGTTTGATTTTCTAGAAGTGCAAGATACGTCTTGAAACAATTGAATACTTCATCTTTATGTTTCATGAAATAGAAGATAGTCCACCTACTAAACTCATCAATAAATGACATATAATACCTTCAGCCTAACATTGAAGGATCCTCACTTGGTCCGCACACATCTGTGTGGACAAGTTCCAAGTAGTCCTCATGCATATAGCCTTTCTTTGTAAAGGGTAACTTGTGTGATTTACGAAACTAACAATCGCCACACTTATAGATCATATGTTGCTTGAATACATTAGGTATTCCAAGCACACATTGATATCTACATATCTGCTTCAATGTTCTCTCACCAATGTGCCATAATCTTTTGTGTCAAATCTCTAGCTCAAGCAAGGTTTGATCCTTATAATTGTAAAGTGCAATGTTTCTAGTATCTCAAATGTAAATAATCTACCTGTTTTCTCTCCCTTTGCAATCCTTCTAAATCCTTGTTGGGGGTCCTCCACAAAAGCTCCATATTTATTAAACCTAACCTGCAAACCCTTTTCCACTATCTGTCCAACACTCATCAAATTCTTTGTGACAGTAGGTACATAAAGAACTCTACTTAACAGATTCCTATTCCCATCAAAAGTTTTGACATTTCCTACTTTGACCACTGAATGCTTGGTGTCATCACCTATCTGCACTTAGTGCTTTCCCTTGGGCTCCTCAAGATCAGAAAGGAGAGCTACATTTCTTGCTACATGGTTTGAACAACCTGAGTCAATATAGAAGAGGTGCTCATCATTCATACCTTGTTTTGAAGTCATGTTCATAATCACAAGGGAATCCTCTTGATCTTGTGAATAATTTTTGAATTCTTTCCTTGATTTGTATCCTCCTTGATAATCTTTCTTGTAATTGTTGTTGTAGCCATGGTTGTAGCCTTGATTATGGTTGAATCTTCCTCTTGACTGTGAGTATCCACCTCTTTGAAATGCTCTTCGTCTCCAGTTCTTGAAGTTCCTATAGCACTCATCTATTGTGTGATTAGACAATCCACATATACTGGAGGGGGAAGAGTTGAAATGTCTCCCCCTACCTTGGTTACCTCCTCTACCCCTTCCTCTTGAAATCCCACCTCTCCTTGCATAGTTAGCTTGAGAAGTAGTACCTTCATCTTCAACTTTGTTGCTCTTTCCTTTATCTTAAGACTTCTCTTTATTTGTATAGAGGGCAGAAGAATTGTTACCTCTTGATGGTTCTCCATTTTTGTTGATCTTGGCTTCATGGGTAAAGAGTTGTCCCATGAGTCTAGTAAGATCTGGGATTTGCATGTCCATGTAAAGGTCCATAGCAGTTGTGAAAGCTTCCCACTTATCATCTACCTTGATGCCATTGATTATTTGTCTCACCATTTGCTCCTCTTCAATCTCTTCTCCTATGCTTGCCAACAGTTCAGCCACATCTTTTACTTTGCTCACATACTCTGAAACATTCTGCTTAGGTTTCTTCCTTTGAGTAGTAAACTCAATCCACAATTGATTTTTTGTAGCTCTTGTATTGGAAGAAAAATACGAACATAATGTATCCCAAGTCTCTTGGGAACCTTTACAATTTCTAATGTGAGTAAGAAGGATGTCAGAAATAGAGTTAAGTAGATATGACCTTGCTAAAGCATCTTTGGCACACCATTAGTCTTTCTAGCTCCTCTCTTGTACGTTGACCTTTGCTTCTGAATATGGGCATCTCCTCATCTCTTGACATATATCAATGGAGACTCTTTCCTTGTAGATAGGTCTTCATACTCAGAGACCATGCTGGATAATTATTCATATCCAACTTATCAATGAAAGAAAGGAAACCATCTCCCATTTTACCTCAACTTACTCTAATACCACTATTGGAAGAAATGGATGGATACCTCAAGGAAGTGAGGTGGTACTGCTAAAACATGCTTTGTACCTGCCTTAAATGACTTTAGAGTTTAATACTAGGCCCTTTTAGCTTGCAAATAACACCAATAAAGTACCTATGTACTTTTGGAGTTGATTCTTCACACAATTAGATCAAAACAAATTACTTCATGAGTTGCAAGTGTCACAAAACTTGTTATTTTGGTATAGACACCTGTTGGTTCTTTTGCTAAGTGCTCATAGTACAATAACAATTAATTAAATTCCTCTTGAAGGAACTTAATTAGCTTAGATCACTAATGATTGCAAGTGGAATCATCTAAAATGATGAACTGTACTCTGAGAAATGAATTTAGCAATCCAAAGCTTACCCCCGATTTTTTAGGGGCTGAATAGTAGATGACTAATGAGCAGTTCGATAGTGATTTCTCCCAAATGGTTAAACTAAATGCTTTGGGATTTTGGTAGCACAAAATAGACTAAAAGCTGGTTCCAAAAAGCTATAGATCATGTAAAATGGTTGAGAACTCACTAAGATATGACAAGACAAATTTCACTTTTTTGAGTAGTCATAGCAGAGAAGTAGTCAGAGATGATCAATGAAGTATATCTATTATAAAACATGATTGTACAAGATCATTGGCATTACAATGATGGTCAACGATAGAGGAATGCATAAGCTATGGTGTAAGATACTCAAGTCCTACAAATGATCAAGGGAGAAGCTCTCAATGAGGCCAACAGTGAGTTTTTCCAAGCTCCTTTTATAAGTATTTTTTCCTCCAAGGTTGAATTTGAATTCAAACTTGGCTCCACTTAAAAGTGATTGCTTCAAATTAGGAGTTATTCCATCAAATAAGATTCCTAGCTCATACTTCTCCTAACTCCAGGAGATTTAGGCTCTTGAAGGATTCTCTCAATGATTTAACTTTTACAAATGGTAAATGACCAAAGAATTACAAATTAAGGTTTTTATGCTTCATCAAGTGCTTTTCACTTATTGCTTTTCATACTAAGACAAATGTTAAGGCTTGTATAGTTGCACCAACATGCAGCTCCTAAACCAGGAAGGCACACTTCCACCTTATCATCATTATCTACATTCACGCCAATAAATGCAAGTGACTCACATATGCTTTTGGTTTTCAGAGTCTAGTCACTTACCGACATGCCCTTTTTCTCTAGTGTATGCAGCGCGTTCTTGAGTTGCAATTTCTGTGCCTTTCTATTGGTCTTATACAATATGACCAAACTATTCCAAGACTCTTTCGGAGTATTGGCATCCTATATGTGTCCAATCATGCTATCTTGCATGCTAACAAATAGCCAATACATTACCTTTCTTGATCCTTCATTCCATTCTTCATATGATCTTCACTAGTTTGCAGTCCGATTCGTCTCTGCTAACTGAAGAGCATTTTCGTTCTCTCCTTCGATGTACTTCCAATAGCCTTTTCCCATCAGGAAATTCTTCATCCTGAATCTCCAACCATGGAAGTTGTTCTTGTCAAGCTTATGGCTCATAAGCTGACTCATTCCACCTGTGTTTGCCATTTCTGCAGCTATTCACAACACTGCAAAACACTACAAGCAGCACTTCTGCTTGAACACTACCGCACAATTGACGTGATAGTTCGATCTAAAAAAATGACAGTTTTTGTGTATCAACAGTACACGGAATCACTTGAAATTCTAGATGTGGAATATATGAGTGTTTCCAAACACGACGCAAGTTACACTTCTGCAAACTGACCTGACTTTTGTGTGGGCCCCACTTCGCGTGCTCAAAATGGAGGTTGTGGATCCGAAACTTAGATCTGACAAAAACAAGTGATCCTAAAGGGATAACTCTCGAAAATATTTTAAGGTCTTCTACCTTCATGCCAATTTTCATAGCAATCTGAGGTTGTTTGTGAATCACACTTTTTCCATGCCTTCTCGCATACTTTGCACTGTCTGCCTTCTCCATGAGCTCTCTATAACCACACTGGCTCTGATACCATGTCACAACGAAGGATATAAGGAAGAGAACTCAGACACACAATCTCAAAATCAAGGAGAAGCACATACATAGATGGAGGCAAGGAAGAATTATCTTCTTCTTATTCTTCTATTACATAAAAAGAAATGTACAAGAATGACCTAAAAAGAAGAATACAACAAGTGCAATATATAAAGACAAGTACATAAAGAAAACCTAATGTCTACAAATGAGTGAGCTGGCAAGAAACAAATGTGCCATCACTCACAGTAGATAAATCTAATAAAGCTCAATGGTGTGCCTAACATATATGGGTGTGACCACTATACATGTCAGAGAAATGAAAAAGTGATAAGTGTTTTCCTGGATCATCACATGTTGAGCTTGATATCTCAACAATCATCCCCTTTTCGTTCATAGTTCTCTTGCATATATCTTGTTACTTGAGAAGGTTGAAGCCTTCCTCTAGAATCAGGTCTTATGGTTTGCATTTATGGCATATGGGGTTGTTATGCCAAGCGTTAAGAGATGGGATTGAGTTTTGGCACTATAAACAGTATAGAGCTAAGCCAAACTCCTTCTTGTCACAAATCCTTATTTTATGTTACTTGCATATCTCTAATCTACACATTTCTCTTAAACCAGCTCTTGAGTAATTTCATATTCTCATTAAGTATGATAGGAGCAAGGAGACTCCTATTGACGTGATAAGTCTCATCATCATTAGAGTCACTCATTGAGATTGGAAACTCGTGAATTGCATTTCTTCTAGTGATTCGTGCATTTAAACATCTTGAGGCAGAATGTAGCATAAGATTTTCTTGGAACCTACTCTCTTCTCTAATTAAGATATCATAATTTCTTTTGGCGCTTTCTTGGCCGTTTTTTCTGCTTTTCATCATCTTGTTTCTTTTCATTTGAGTTTGTAACTTTATTTTTATTTGATGATTCATTTGTTTGGCATTTTTGAAGTTGATGCGCATTAGATGACTTCCTTATCTTTCTAATTTCCCAACAACTTCCTCAAATTGTACTTTCTCTCCCTCATCGCTTGCTTGTTTACACATCACTCCCCTTTTAGTATGATGTTCTTCTTACATTTCATCTCTTCTTTGTTTTTCTTCAACATAAGGAATGTATGATAACATAAAGCATTGATCCACAACAGACTTCCAATCAATATTCTACATGATTGCATCTTTTCGCTCACACTAAAGCTTGTATTGAATAAATCTTGCACTATTGACTTGAGTGACCATAGCGTAACGGTCGATTAACTAGCATTTTCAATTGGTAAACTCTCATATAGATTTCTCATCCCATGTTTAACCCAATTTATGGATAAGGAAAGACGTCCTAACTTCACACAATTTGTTGACAATTTCCACAACCAAGTTTTGTCCAGCTTGCTTTAGTGCTTTAGAAACATAAAAAAATGCTTAGTTGGGACACACAAATTGAGTATCTTTACACCATTATTTCTTCTTTTATTTCACATAGTATTCCTTTGAAGTATTGGTTGGATTGGTGGAGGCATGTAATGCATTATAGTGGGTTGAGCAAGTGGGGCTACTTGATGCATCACAAATAGTTGTGGGTCTCCTCGCATATGATTGGGCTGGCTACTAATCCGCTCTTGGACACCCATGGAATAGACTTTGTTATGCAGATTATCAATCACCTTGTAGGAAGAAGGTTGCATTTTAATAAAATTTTCCATTTGTTTACTTTAAATCTCTAACTAGATCTCTAAGGGAGTCAAAGAGAAGGATGTAACATTAGCACTTGCTATCCTTGAAGTCACATTCCAATACCTATTTGGCTTGTCTCGGGCTTGAAATGCCAATGGTAGGTCATATGAGACTGATTGCCATTGCTTCATCTATGAAACCACCTCAAAAACGTGTAATATAGTCTAGCAATTATTAGTTACTCAATATATCTTACCATGCTCTTCTAGTCTTTGATCCACTTGTATTCCAATTTCGAGACTTAGGATTTTCAAGAAGTGGAATATTGAATTCGATTTCAATGTTTTTTTTATCACACTACAATATATGAGGGTATATCAACGTTGTCCATACCGACCGGTCATGCCCCAACATCGGTATGACCACGTTAGTCATATTGACGATCGCTTAACGGTCAGTATAATTGTTAAAAAATATTGGCCGATATATGCGTCAACAATCAATTGTGCCACTACAAGCACCGATATAGGTGCCAGTATAGGCATCGGTATAGGCATCACGATGAGCATCAATAAATTACTTGAAGTACTAGTGATCATATTGGCACTTATATCGATGCCTATACCAATGCCCATATCGACGACATGTTTAACATAATCAGACCCAAGAGGGAAAAGTTGTCATTTGTGAATGTTTTGAACTGACTAGTGCTACTGTCGAGTTTGTGCACATGACCTGCGTTGTGATCATCTTGTGCACACACACACACAAACACATAGATCTCTCTCTCCTTCTACACACACATGGGATATTTTTCGGAGATGATGGATCTGTACTACACATGTTAGAGAATATGGATCCTTTGATAAAATTGAGCTAGAAAACCTATGCTACCATTCCTTGGTCAGCAAGTTGACCCAAACAACATTGCACCGTCTACCGTGACATCTCAAGGACATAAAAGAACAAAGAGGGAGGTAGAAGTACCAACTACCATGAAAAGATAAGAGGAGTTTTTGGTGCATGTGACAATATTCTCTGTAGGGGTAGGCTCAAGTGAAGTGAAGAAACTATGCTGCAAGGTAATATGTTTGGTTGCCCCACTATCAAAGTACCAAATATCTGAGTTTACTACTCACATACACTATTTATAAGAAGATGGGTCATAACAACAAACAATAGTGAATGCCCATTCTTCTTTTTGCACAAGATTTGTAGACTCTCATTTGGGTGTAGAGGCCTCTACAACAACCGTTCCACCCTCTTTTTTGTTTGCCTCTTTTGTAGCCACTTTTGAAATACTCTTTATGACATGATCATTTCCTTTACGGTATTTTACAAAATAGTTTCTACTTTTCTGTTTTCTTCTCATTTTTTTCATCTTTCTTTGATTGTGCAAAATTAGCAGATTTTCGCTTACTACTAACCAAGCAAGCTTAATCTTCAACATGCATAATGGACATGTTCTGCCTAGATTGATCTTCCTACAACAGAACAGAGAATAACTCCTCAAATGTGAAGGCATTTGGATTGCCTTTCATGATAAATAGAAGAGTAGAAGAAAAAATCTCATATGAAATTAGAAGACCATTCAGAACGATCAATAGAACTGTACTGTTCTGCAAGATTTCATCAGTAAAAATCAACTGCTCCTTCAAATCTTTGATGTTTGCCAAAAAACTATCTATGGCATCTCCTTCATTCATGTGCTCAATCTCCAATTGTTTTTGGAGGTAAGCAACACAAGGCTGGTTCCTTTCTTGATATAAAGTGGTAAGTTTATCCCAAGAATCCTTTGCTATTTTGTAGGAGTGAATGTGAGGAATGATTGCACGTGTAGTAGACAAGGCTATCAATGCATGTGCCTGAGCATCTCTACCACGCCAATAAAGTTGCTATGAAATAGGTGCATCAAGAACCGCAACATGAACATGAACCTGAAGAACATCATCTTCAATGTCATCTGCATCACCTTCAGTAGCTGTATTTGCAGTTATGGTAGGATGTTTTTCAACACTGTTCACAATATTCCATAGTCCTTTTGCAACCAATAAATGATGCATCATATATGACCATGATGGGTAATTGGTATGATGCAACTTATCGTCAATAGCCAACATACAAAATACATCATTGCTTTCAGCCATGGCCACTGACTAAAATACTCTGATGTAGAAAAATGATTGTATCTCAAAAATTTGTAGAAAAGTACCCAATCGAGTTCTGCTAAGCTTGTAGTAAACTTTGAGGAGCTTATAGTGGAGAACCAAAATGTGTATATATATTTGGCACAAAAAGCCAAAACTGCCTACACAAGCATTGCAATAGTGCATTTAGAGGCCAAAACGAGCTTGAATCACGATTTTGAGACCATAGACCAAAGCCGTTTTGAACTGATAATCGCCTTGAGTATGCTCATCAATTTTTGTGTGATTCTAAGACTCTAATTAGAGGGGTGTTGATGATGCCCTAGATGAAGCGACAACTTGCTCTGATACCAATTGTGTGAGTTTGATGTCTATGGAAGCACCCAAACAACACAATGAAGAAGAAGAAGCTTAAATCACAACACCCAATACTAAATGTATTACCAAGGGAATGTACATAGATAAATGACGTATTAGGGTTATAGGCATATATACAAGCTGGGGGAAAAAACCTCCTAAAGAGGGAAGAAAGTGCCCCAATGGTCACACACATCACTATCGAGAAATATCAACAAGATTACTATTGTGTTTTGGAAAACTTTTTCCTAGGTGTTGATGATAAAGAGGAACATTCCAAAGAGATAATATGATTATATGAGAGATTTTTAGTGAGGATTGGATCCAAATACATTTTATGTACTTATCTTTTAATTTCATGAGATAGAAGTAAGCTCAATAAGCTTTGATGAGGATGATTTGATGAGAACTAGTGAATGTGATTTGAGTGACAAGATTGAGAACGATGAGCATGAAATTGATTCATAAATTTCCTTTCTAACTTTTTTTAAGTTTTTGCACCATGTTGAGTTTGCAGTCCAAGTATGCATGAAAAGATGTACATACACATTTCCTTCTTTCCCATAGCTGCAAATCAATTTCCACTTGTACATAGCATGTTCAATTTTTTTATTCTGTTTTTTATGTTCACATCAATGACAACCATATTCAATCATATGCACCATAATTGTTGGATTTTGCACATAAACTATCATGGTAGAGTCTCATTACACAACCTTGCATCAAGGCACATTTTGAGATTTATCTATGCAATATGAGTGATGGAAAGACTTTTTGTAAATTCACTTGATATGTACGTGACACACTACATCATCACATCAAGGAAAAAAGCGACTCATAAAGGGCCATCTAATGATTTCATTTAATTGTGCTTAATCTAGATGAATCTTATCAAATCATCTTTCAAAATTCCATGTAGGTTCATTTAAAATATATCTTACATGAGTATATTAGTTTTGAAAGAAAGAGAAACTTTGTGTGAAAATCATGAAAAGTAATATGCCTAAAAGTTTGTGTCTGTCAGAAAAAAGGCATTGTGGCTCATTTTGAGACACAATAAGTTCAAGCAATTAGGCCCATTCAAGGTTTTCCAATGAGCCTAATTTCTTGAATTGATCGTGTCCTAGATTCATTCCGTTACTTGAGGTTTTTCATTTGATCCTCATGCAATCCCCTTATCTTTAATCATTCATAGCTATTGACAAAAGAAATAGGCAAATTAACCTATGTTTGTCATGATTTTGACATACTACTCATTCAAATGATTAGGCCCATCCAAGATTTTTTCATGAGCCTTATCACTAGAGTTCATCATTTAATAGATTAATTTTAGGATTTGCATCTTTTCATTTTTCCAATATACAACTCCCTTATTCCTAATCATTCATAGGTATTTGCAAAGAAAATAGGCCAAATATCTTTAGTTTTTCATGATTTTGAGAAACTACGCATTCAAGCAATTAAGCCTATCTCTGATTTTTTTATTAGCGTAATTGCTTGAATTGGTTGTGTCTCTGACTCATGTCATAACTTGAGTTTTTTTGCTACTTTCTTCAACAATATCCTTTTGCTTCAGGATTCCTATGCAATTCCATTTTGCTTCATGATTCCTTTTCCCCATCACATAGAATCTTACTATAGTTTCTTTTTTTGCAGCTATCCATATGAGATGAAGACAATTTTCTAAGTAGAGGGAAGGGCACAAGGAAAGCTTTAGAGAATAAATGAAAAGAAAAAGTAGACATCCATTCAATTATTCACTATCTTCCAAAATTGAATCCATATTTATTTGGTGTTTTACATAAGCTTTAAAGTGAAGACCCTGATTTTTTATTGTTCTCTTTGATGTCCCTATCAATATATATGTGCTATTCTTCATTTCCATTAAATTTTAATGCATATAGGGTATTGCATCTTGAGAGAATATTAGCATTCAGGATATTTGATTATGCTCCAAGGTTAAATGCGTCAAGAGGTGGTTACTTCCTTTTCTATCTAGCTATGCACTAGCTACAGAGGCCTCAAATATAAAAAGTATTGTTGGCTAGAGGAGGAAAGAGTATCTCATATATAGAGGATATTTTCCAAACTCAATCTCATTGAAAAGACTCAAAGAAGACTAATGCCCTTGTGTCATCAACTTTATTGTTATAAAAACTATAAATACTTCCATACATAGATTTTGGTCAAGAAAATGCCAAAAGATATTCCAAATCCTCTTTAATATCGTATACGTTCCTTGAGCTTCATATGATGAGATGTCACTCGTATTGTATTTAATATAGCTTTTGCTAAAAGGAGTTTTCCCATGATAGTGATATTTTAATACCATGATCTGTATAGTTTCTATGTGTTGATACTATTTCGCATGTCTTACTTTACATTTTTTTGTTTGAGAACCAATCAAAAAGCTCTTTTAGTGGATTACTTTTTATCAGTCCACCTCTTTTCATGCTCAATAATGAGACTTTTCCATCCCCTAAGTGTACCATGTGGCAAGTGTTCCTTATTCTACAAAGAATGGACCATAGACATAAAAAATAGCGTGTTGCCTCATTATCTTCAAGAATTAGTCTATTTAAGCCACACCTCCATTCTTTTCTTTGCTATTTCATGATTTCTTTTTACATTTGTTCAAACCTCATAGAATTGTTTCCAACGATTGCACATTGCGTTTAGTTGTTTGCCATCACTCTTGCTGAAAAATCTTCTTGCTTTTGCATCTGTCATTGCTACATCTTTTAGTACATCATATGTACTTTGTGAAAGCTTTGGATATTTTCTAAACTGAACATCTCCACCATGAAATCCCATTTTTGAAATGAAAGCTTCACATTTTTTTATGCATTCATCTACAAGATTTGTAGGCTTGATGCAATGTGCATAACCCAAGTGAAGAAAAACCAACTTGTCAACGATCCTTAACTCTGTATGCAATGTACATATGTGTACATCTATTAATTGTATTGGAAGTATAGGAAACTAAATCATGACAAAATATGAGAAATTATGTAGATTAACATTCTATCTAGAAGGAGCATCCCAAAACCTCAACTTTAGCTATCGATGGTTTGTAACCTCGACTTTGCATGCAATATAGAGAAGGGTACTCACAATTTTCAACCTCCCCTTAACATGCATTTTAGAGTCTTTACATCTCCACTCAAATGCCGCTTCATTTTAAACTTTCCACATTGATTAACAATTAACAATTCACTCGAATGTTGCCTTTGGATAACATTTGGAATGTTTATATATGAGAACAATCACTTAAGTACTTTATGATTCTCAAATGAAACTTGAGCACACCAAGCCCACCATAACTCTATTTCTAAACCTACGTTGAGAGATGGACTATCAAGTTTACCAAGGCTATATTCCAAAGCTCTATCCATTAGTGCACTACTGATTCTCTCCATCTTTTGATGTTTTTCATTTCATCTTCATTAAGTTTATTACAAATTTCAAAAGGTGAGACCATTAATTTTCTTTCATATCATAGAATTGAGCCATATATGTTTTCAAGTCTCCTAATATCTATCCATATATTGTCAAACTCGTTCTACCCAAAACATAAAGTTTTTCTTTGTACCTCATAAGGCATGTTTCGATGGATATGTTTATAATCATCAAATATGGACATGATTTTCTTATTCAAGTTAGGTGGGTACCTTCATACATGATAAGGTATGGATATTCCAAAGCTTTCTACTTTATTAAATTTAAGAAAATCACACCAAACTTTTGAAATTTCTATATAACCCTTTCTATTCACTTGAAATTTTTATATAACCCTTTCTATTCACTCCAACACTTTCATAAACCTCTTTAGTTTTGAGTTGGATCCAACAACAAATTCCTTTATTTCATTAGTTTTTGAAAAATAAACCATTTTAAGCATGCATTCTCATCCAATTTCAAAGATTTAAAAACATCATGCTAATTCATAATTTCATTGCAAAAATGTACATGCTCAAATGTGTGCACCACGTTTACATTTGTTACATAACCTCTTTCAATTTTCATTCTCTTTTTCTTTTCAATCAAATCTAGAAAATGCTCATTTTGAGCACATTCTCAATCGTATAGGAGTTTCTTTCATTTGTTTAAAATTTCATATCTCATAAGGTAAATGCACCAACTTTTTTCTAGATCCTTCTAATTTAGATCCTTTTGACGTAATATATATTGTAGATAATTTATGTATTGCATGTAGTTGTTTGAGAACCCTTACAGCCTTGAACAATATCAAAGGGAACTTGTCAACATCTCCTACAAATGTAATCATATCATGAACATTATGAAAAGGTGGGTACCTTCTAGTTCAACGATCAATTGGATAAACAACTCCATCTGTCCGTATCTGGAAATGCTTCTTTGTGTAATGCTTTAGCTTCAGACATTGTAAAGCTCTTTCACCCATCCTTTAAACTTATTGCTCCATCCTTCAAAATCTTTGAGATAGATTTGCTTCTCCTATTTCCAAACAACCTAATACCTCCATAGCTAACTGATACTTAACATTTGTATGCAGAGTTCATAAAATAGTTAGCAGCACAGGTATAAGGTCGAGTAGAATAGGAGAAGCGGATGTGTTAGGAAGATTCTAAAGGTTGGGTGGACAATCCCAAAGGCTAGATGCACAAACCAATCTTCATTCGATACTATTATGTATAATTTAACCTTACTCTCGTACATGTGTATGTGTGTATATGTGTGTGTATGTTTATATGTGTGTATGCATTCATGTATATATATGTGTATGTCTATGTATGTCTATGTATGTATGTATTCATATGTATATATGTATGCATGTATATATATATATATATATATATATATATATATATATATATATATATATATATATATATATATATATATATATATATATATATATATATATATATATATATATATATATATATATATATATATATATATATATATATAGATAGAAAATTAAAAATTATACATTAATAGTGCCGAAATAGATACATTAGTCCCTCCAAAACGATTTTAAAGATTGAGAATAAACAAGCGTACACTTAGTCGTATCAAACGACTTCCTTCATATACATGCTTTAGACATTCCTCTCGAAGATATTTCGCATTTTTTAGAAATATCAATGCTCTCACTGTCATTTTGATACCAATCCTCAATAAAATCTACCATGCCATCATCTTCATCATTGTCACACAAATCTTGTACTTTATCTTCTTTTGAATATTGCTCTTTCAACCTCTCATATTCCACAGGTCACTTTTGCATAGCCTCCTCATAAAAGCTTCTGATAAATGAGGTCTTACTGGAAATTGTGAATGATGTGGTGGAATATCAACATCATACGTTGGAATCTACACATATGAATAAAAATCATTAGTATTCCATAAAGGAATGAAAATTAAACTTTAAAAATAAAATTAAATATGTAAGTTATTAAATATGGATAGAAAAATTTCATTCTCTCTCTAGCTAAAACGTGCTCTTGGAGGTCTACACCATCCATAATTCACTAATAATTCATCACTAGCATGTAATGAAGTAATAGCATTGACAACTCATGTATGGTAATTCATGACTATTTTCACGCTCCTCAAATGTGCAATTATTCCTTGAACTATTATGTAACCCTCGACTACTATTTATTAAACTTGCGATATTACCATGCATATATATAATCTTTCATTTTTTGCATAGTGGATGGAGCTATCATATAGTGATTACTCCAAAAGTTAAAAACATTTCCATCTAAAGGAAGTCATCCTCTATTCCATCCTCCATATCTTCTTCTATCATATGTTCGTACTAGAGAATCATCACGAGCTGGCAATGGATAATCTCCAGTCGTTTCAGTCTCTAAACCAGGAGGTAGAGGATTTCTAGAAACCTCTACTTGTAATTTATGAATAGCAAGTCCATGACATGTACGAGGTATATTAGCATTATGACTATGAGAATTATTATCATCATTGGTCAAGTATCCCTGTATATCAGCAATAATTTGATTTTGTATATGGTTTTAAAATAAAATAATGACATTAATTTATAGAAAAAATACATACCTAAGCATTATCATGTTGAGCAGGTGGTGGTGCATGCTCAAAAGTACCATACTCTGCCTCATGTTCAATACATTCCAATCGTGCTCTTCAATATGTGCCATGGCAAGGCTTCCCTCATCACTCATCAACCAAATGAGTTGTGATGTTAGAGCTTCCTAACTCCACGTGGATGTGTACCACTTTTACAAAGGTAAATGTGAAGAACCTTTTACAAGAGGTTGATCATATGAAGCCTTGCATAAGTTATGTCAATGAATCAAGTATGAGCTAATCAATAAAGTATATGGGCTAACTCCAACAATTGGTATCAGAGCAGGTCATCGCTTCATCTATGGTGTTGTCTACACCTCTCCGGTTGCAGTCTTAGAATCACATGAAATTTGGTAAGCATACTCAAGGTGTTTTAGAGATCAAAATAGCTTAACTTTGTCATGTTGAAATCACCATCTGAGCTCGTTTCAGCCTTCGAATGCACTATCATAATGCTTGTGTAGGCTATTTTGTCTTTTTGTGCCAAAGGTAAATACTAGTTTCAGTTTTCCAGTATAAGCGTCTCAAAGTCTACTATAGATTTAGCAAAATTTGTCTCGACAATTATGTTCAACTTTTTGAGATACAGTCAATTTTTTGCATCAAGGTATTTTAGTCACCAGCCATGGATGAAAGCAGTGATGTATATTCCGTATGTTGGCTATTGAGGATAAGTTGGATGGTACCAACTACCCATTATGGGCTTATATGATGCGTCATTTATTGGTCATAAAAAGACTATGGAATATTGTGCAAGGTGTTGAAAGACATCTTGTTACACCTGCGAATATAGGTATTTGCAAATACAGGTGCTGGAGCTAATGGAGATGGTGTCGAAGATGATGATATTCTGCAGATTCATGTTCGTGTTGTTGTTTCTATTGCATCTACTATAGAGCAAACTCGTTGGGATGGCAGAGATGCTCAAGCACATGCATTGATAGCTTTGTCTGTCAAATGTGCCATTATTCCTCACATTCGCTCTTGTAGAACAGTTAAGGATGCTTGGGATACACTTAACACATCGTACCAGGCTAGATTGAGGCTCGTGTTGCTTACCTCTTAAAACAATTGGACAGTGAGCACATGAATGAAGGTGATTCTATGGACAGTTTTCTCACAAAGATCAAGGATTTGAAAGAATAATTGATTTCTGTTAATGAAGTTATACCAGATACCTCACTTGTGCAGACCTTTCTGAATGGTCTTCCTGACTCATATTAGAGTTTTGCTTCTACTCTTCATTTGATGATGAAAGGCAATCCAAATGCCTTGTCATTTGAGGAGTTAGTCTCTGTTCTATTACAAGAAGACCAGTCTAGGTAGAACATGTCTATTATGCATGTTGCAGATCAAGCTTTCTTGGCTAGTTAGAAGGACAAAGGTAAATGGAGCTCTTCTACTAGTAAGGAGAAATTTGCAAATGCTGCATATTCGAAGAAGGAAGAAAAACATGAGAAGAAATCAGGAAAGCAGAAATTGTTTTGCAAATACTCTAAAGCAAATGATCATGTCATTAAGAGTTGTCCAAAACTAGCTGCTGAAGAGGCAAAGAAAAAAGAGGCCAGCATGGTTGTTGTAGAGGCCTCTACACCGAAAACAGAGTCTACTAATCTAGTGCAAGAAGAAGAATGGGCATTTACTACTGTTTGTAATTTTGACCCATCTTCTGATGAGTAGTGCATGTTTGCAGTAGACTCAGATGTTTGGTACTTTGATAGTGGGGTGACCAAACATATTACCTCAGAGCGTAGTTTCTTCTCTTCACTCCAGCCTACCCCTATAGGGGTAAGGAAGGACAAGAAATGAAGCTCATTCAAGTGAAGGAAGTAGAAAAGGAAAGGAAAAGGCAAACGAAGACCATCGATGGGTAGACATGGAATCTACACGTGACGAAGATATGGAAAAATTAGAAAGTCCAGGATTTAAAGCATCTAAACCAAGGAGGAGAAGATTCCTACCACCTAATGGAGAGGTAAGGTCATCCAATAGGGTTAAATACCCTATTCAAAGGTTAACTTACGATTCATTCATTGCAAGACACTATGCCTACATGAGTCAAGTTATAGCTTGTGAAGAACCTAACTTTTTTGAAGAAGCAAATAAGCATAGGGAATGGACTGAAGCCATGGAGGAGGAATTCTAGGCACTTGAAGAAAATGATACTTGGTCATTGGTGCCAAGAACAAAGGACATGAAAGTCATTGGGAACAAATGGGTGTACAAGGTAAAGAGACATGCAGATGGAAGCATCTCTAGGTATAAAGCAAGGCTGGTTGCCAAAGGTTTTGCTCAAAGCTATGGCATTGACTTTGAGGAAACATTCAATCCAGTAGCTAAGATGTTGACCATAAGAAGTTTGATTGCGATTTCAGCCTCAAAAGGTTAGAAGATGTACCAGTTGGATGTTAAGAATGCTTTTCTAGATGGAGAGCTTGAAGAGGTAGCATTCATGGAGCAACCCCAAGGCTTTGAAGATGAGAGGTTTCCACATCATGTATGCAGGCTAAAGAAGGCTCTTTATGGACTCAAGCAAGCCCCAAGAGCTTGGAACCAAAGACTTGTGGACTACTTGCTAAAATTTGGATACAATCAGAGTCATGCAGACCCATCACTCTTTGTGAAGAAGGAAGGTAGCAAATTTTTTTTCATTTTTATATATGTTGATGATTTGATCATTATAGGGGATGATGAAGCCAACATCAAAGACATAAAGAGGAAGCTTGGATGTGAGTTTAAAATCTCATATTTAGGGATTTTAAGGTACTTCCTTGGGATTGAAGTACTATATAAAGAGGAAGGTACATACTTTATGCAAAGGAAATACATTCTAGATCTTTTGAAAAAGTTTGGCTTGTGTGATTGCAAGCCCATTTCAAATCTATTAGAAGTAAATGTTAAACTAAGTTCTCATGAAGGTGAAGAAGTGAAGGATGTCACCATGTATAGGTCAATAATTGGCTCTCTCTTGTATGCTACTATGCAAAGACCAGATATTGCACATGTAGTTGGAGTGTTATCTCAATTTTTGCAAGCACCAAGAGTACCTCATCTTGTTGCAGCCAAAAGTGTACTTAGTGTTGGAATAGAGCAATCACAAATTGATGATTACAAAGATTTTGAAGCAAGTTAATGATCAAGTTGAAGTTCAAGAAGTCGTTTGAGAAACTGAAGAGATTTTAGAATGATAGCTTGTACACATATGTACATTACAAGTGGAAATTCTTGTACTATGAATATAGGTAATCCTTAGGATGACAAGACGTAATATAATAGACGCGGGATAAGTCTATAATCATATTTATATAAGTCAATGATGTAAAGAAATACATGTGAGAGTCATTAGAAGACAAGTGTCATAGAGATAGATGAGAAGAGAGTCATCTTCAAAAAATAGCGATGAGCATGTCGTAGATTTCTCTCAGTCTGATCATGTGGATCAGAAATCCTTTTGTACACATCTAATCTAGAAGCTAATGAAGCTATGTTCAAAGTTTCATGGTCTAATTCTTTTCATGATGTGAGTATTGTCAATAGGAACATGTGTATGTAAAGTCTGCAGGTAGACCTCTTAGAGTCGTGCACTTTTTTGTGTCAATGTTTTGCTTAGATCTGAGTGCTCAGTGTAAAGTTTTTTATGAGTGAGCATTAAAAATCTAAGTTAGAAGGTAAGGAATCTATGGCTAAAAGCATTTATCAAAACGGGATCTGTGCTATGAGAAATCAACCTTAGGAGTTACCTATGTCAAAGTCGCTTGTTCAGGAAAACAGTTTCTGACATACTTTTGATCTTAAGGATCAAATTAAAGTTTTTAATGATTCTTTTGAAGGACTAATGGTTGATATGATTGTGCAAAGGTAGTGTGGAGATATGTGCATCATTGGTTTGCAGAAATCTGAAGATATGTGCAGGTAATGAAGTCAATTAGTGAAGCAGACTATTGAGGAATGAAGATTTTCACTCAGAGAAGTGATAGTTGAAAGTTTTGATAAATGAAGATAACATTTGTGTAAAGTTTGATCTATAACTGATATAGAAGTGATCTTAAATCAGTATAGATCAAACCTTTGGAGATTTAGAGGTCTCCAACAGTGGTATCAGAGCTGAAGGTGAAATACAAGGGAAGTAAAGGCATTGGAAGTCCTGACTCTGGAAGATATTGAAGTTTCTTCTAATTGGAGGTGAACAAAGCCAAATTCTTGGAGTTACCTACAGAAGTACAAAGCACAAGCTCAAAGGATTAAGAAAGATTAAAGCTTCATATCAAAGGTACATTCTATTATCATAAATCATAGTAATTGCAAACACAAAAGATTAAAGATGGGAGAAAATACCAGTTTCTAAAATACCTTGATGCAGAAAATTGACTGTATCTCAAAAAATTGAACATAACTACCTAGACGAGTTCTGCTAGACATGTAGCACACTTTGAGACGCTTATACTGGCAAACAAAAACTGGTATATATCTTTGGCACAAAAAGATGAAATAGCCTGCACAAGCGCTATGATAGTGTGTTTGGAGGCCGAAACGAGCTAAGATCGCGATTTCGGCACCAGAGAGCGAAGATGTTTTGATCTCAGAAACACGCTAAGCATGCTCACCAAAATTCGTGCGATTCTGAGACTGCAAACGGAGGAGTGTCGACGGTGCCCTAGATGAAGCGAAGACCTGCTCTGATACCAATTGTTGGATTTAGACATCTACGCAAGCACGCGAACAGCACAAGGAAGAAGAAAAAGCTTGGAGCACAAACACACAATACTGAATGTATTACTAGCGAATGTACAAAGATAAGTAGCCCATTAGGGCAATAGATGTAGATACAAGCCAAGGGAAGAAAACCTCCTAAAGAGGGAAAAAAGTGCCCCGGCGGTCTAGTGTGTTCACACACATCACTACCTAAATATATCAACAGGTTCTTGCATGATAAATGGGATTGGCTGCAACATGCAAAGAACTAGTGTTGTCACCAAAGATCATAGGTGAATGAGTGTGAAGTCCCAAATCTGAGTAGAGCAATCTAATCCAAGTAGCTTCTTATGTAACATTTGCTAATCCCCTATATTTAGCCTCTGTTGAAGATAGAGCAATAGTAGGTTGCTTCTTGGAAGACCATGAGATGGGCTTATCACCTGCAAAGGACAAATATCCAGAAGTACTCCTTTTGTCATCCTTACATCCTGCCCAATCTGCATCTGAGTACAACTTTATATCCAAATCTAATGTGTATGGGAAGTAAACTCCTTGGTTTTTAGTACCTTTGAGATACTTCAAGATTCTTTTAGTAGCTTCCAAGTGAGGTGCTCTACAATGATGCATGAATTGGCTCAAAATAGTTACTCCATAACATATGTCAATCCTTCTCAAGGTTGCATAGTTTACACTCCCAACTATGCTTTGATAACCTGCAATGTCTTCAAGCAAATCACCTTCATGAGCACTCAATTTATGATTTACCTCCATAGGGGTGCTAGCTACTTTTGCATTCTCCGAGTGGAATTTCTTCAACATGCCCTGCACATATTTCCTTTGAGTGATATAAATTCTAGAGTTAGTGTATACAAACTCAAGTCCAAGAAAATACTTCAGAAACCCTAGGTGAATGATTTTAAACTCCTGCATCATCTAGTTTTTTATTTGTTTGATGCCATTGGCATCACTACCTATTAGAATGATGTCATCAACATATACACCTAAGTATATCATTTTTGAATTACTTCTCTTGAAAAACAGAGAAGAATATGCCTTGCTTATCATGAATCCTTGGTCTTGAAGATAAGTTGTTAAGCTATGGTTCCATGCCCTAGGTGCTTGCTCCAAACCATAAAGAGCTTTGTTCAATTTGCACACATGATTTACCTTGTTTGGGTCTTCATAGCCTAGAGGTTGAGCCATGTAAATCTCTTCTGAAATCCAACCATTGAGAGAGGCTTTTTTCACATCTAGTTGATACATATTTCAATATCTAGATGCAGCTACACTTACCAATATTCTGATGGTTGGCACCTTAGCCACAGGTGAGAAGGTTTCTTCATAATCTATTCCTTGGGTTTGTGCAAAACCCTTAGCCACACGTCTAGCTTTATACCTATTTATGGATCCATCTAAGTTCCTTTTGATTTTGTAAATCCACCTAGAACCAATCACCTTCATTTATGTTTTCTTGGGTACTAGTTCCCAAGTGTCATTCTTTTGGAGTGCTTCTATTTCTTCATCCATAGCTTCTTTCCATTCTGCTTTGGTAGTTGCTTCTTCGTATCTAGCTTACCTCTAATTTGAGATGGAACATGCACATAAGCAACACATCCAAATATTTTGCAATGTTCAAGTGATGGTCTCATACCATGCCATGCTTCATATGGGGTCATCCCATCAAGAGGCTTAGAGGTAACCTGTTAATAGGATAAGTGGCAGTAGAAACACTCTCTGTCCACAAGTAATTAGGCAATTTCTTTTGATTAAGCATTGATCTAGCTGCTTCCACAATTAATCTGTTCCTCCTCTGTGCTACTCGATTTTTCTCAGGAGTATATATGGTAGTAATCTCCCTTTTGATACCTCTATCCTGCAAAAATGCATCAAACTCATTGGAGACGTACTAACCTCCTCCATTTGACCTTATCCTCTTTAGACCTTTTCCTGTTTGATTTTCTAGAAGTGCAAGATACGTCTTGAAACAATTGAATACTTCATCTTTATGTTTCATGAAATAGAAGATAGTCCACCTACTAAACTCATCAATAAATGACATATAATACCTTCAGCCTAACATTGAAGGATCCTCACTTGGTCCGCACACATCTGTGTGGACAAGTTCCAAGTAGTCCTCATGCATATAGCCTTTCTTTGTAAAGGGTAACTTGTGTGATTTACGAAACTAACAATCGCCACACTTATAGATCATATGTTGCTTGAATACATTAGGTATTCCAAGCACACATTGATATCTACATATCTGCTTCAATGTTCTCTCACCAATGTGCCATAATCTTTTGTGTCAAATCTCTAGCTCAAGCAAGGTTTTATCCTTATAATTGTAAAGTGCAATGTTTCTAGTATCTCAAATGTAAATAATCTACCTGTTTTCTCCCCCTTTGCAATCCTTCTAAATCCTTGTTGGGGGTCCTCCACAAAAGCTCCATATTTATTAAACCTAACCTGCAAACCCTTTTCCACTATCTGTCCAACACTCATCAAATTCTTTGTGACAGTAGGTACATAAAGAACTCTACTTAACAGATTCCTATTCCCATCAAAAGTTTTGACATTTCCTACTTTGACCACTGAATGCTTGGTGTCATCACCTATCTGCACTTAGTGCTTTCCCTTGGGCTCCTCAAGATCAGAAAGGAGAGCTACATTTCTTGCTACATGGTTTGAACAACCTGAGTCAATATAGAAGAGGTGCTCATCATTCATACCTTGTTTTGAAGTCATGTTCATAATCACAAGGGAATCCTCTTGATCTTGTGAATAATTTTTGAATTCTTTCCTTGATTTGTATCCTCCTTGATAATCTTTCTTGTAATTGTTGTTGTAGCCATGGTTGTAGCCTTGATTATGGTTGAATCTTCCTCTTGACTGTGAGTATCCACCTCTTTGAAATGCTCTTCGTCTCCAGTTCTTGAAGTTCCTATAGCACTCATCTATTGTGTGATTAGACAATCCACATATACTGGAGGGGGAAGAGTTGAAATGTCTCCCCCTACCTTGGTTACCTCCTCTACCCCTTCCTCTTGAAATCCCACCTCTCCTTGCATAGTTAGCTTGAGAAGTAGTACCTTCATCTTCAACTTTGTTGCTCTTTCCTTTATCTTAAGACTTCTCTTTATTTGTATAGAGGGCAGAAGAATTGTTACCTCTTGATGGTTCTCCATTTTTGTTGATCTTGGCTTCATGGGTAAAGAGTTGTCCCATGAGTCTAGTAAGATCTGGGATTTGCATGTCCATGTAAAGGTCCATAGCAGTTGTGAAAGCTTCCCACTTATCATCTACCTTGATGCCATTGATTATTTGTCTCACCATTTGCTCCTCTTCAATCTCTTCTCCTATGCTTGCCAACAGTTCAGCCACATCTTTTACTTTGCTCACATACTCTGAAACATTCTGCTTAGGTTTCTTCCTTTGAGTAGTAAACTCAATCCACAATTGATTTTTTGTAGCTCTTGTATTGGAAGAAAAATACGAACATAATGTATCCCAAGTCTCTTGGGAACCTTTACAATTTCTAATGTGAGTAAGAAGGATGTCAGAAATAGAGTTAAGTAGATATGACCTTGCTAAAGCATCTTTGGCACACCATTAGTCTTTCTAGCTCCTCTCTTGTACGTTGACCTTTGCTTCTGAATATGGGCATCTCCTCATCTCTTGACATATATCAATGGAGACTCTTTCCTTGTAGATAGGTCTTCATACTCAGAGACCATGCTGGATAATTATTCATATCCAACTTATCAATGAAAGAAAGGAAACCATCTCCCATTTTACCTCAACTTACTCTAATACCACTATTGGAAGAAATGGATGGATACCTCAAGGAAGTGAGGTGGTACTGCTAAAACATGCTTTGTACCTGCCTTAAATGACTTTAGAGTTTAATACTAGGCCCTTTTAGCTTGCAAATAACACCAATAAAGTACCTATGTACTTTTGGAGTTGATTCTTCACACAATTAGATCAAAACAAATTACTTCATGAGTTGCAAGTGTCACAAAACTTGTTATTTTGGTATAGACACCTGTTGGTTCTTTTGCTAAGTGCTCATAGTACAATAACAATTAATTAAATTCCTCTTGAAGGAACTTAATTAGCTTAGATCACTAATGATTGCAAGTGGAATCATCTAAAATGATGAACTGTACTCTGAGAAATGAATTTAGCAATCCAAAGCTTACCCCCGATTTTTTAGGGGCTGAATAGTAGATGACTAATGAGCAGTTCGATAGTGATTTCTCCCAAATGGTTAAACTAAATGCTTTGGGATTTTGGTAGCACAAAATAGACTAAAAGCTGGTTCCAAAAAGCTATAGATCATGTAAAATGGTTGAGAACTCACTAAGATATGACAAGACAAATTTCACTTTTTTGAGTAGTCATAGCAGAGAAGTAGTCAGAGATGATCAATGAAGTATATCTATTATAAAACATGATTGTACAAGATCATTGGCATTACAATGATGGTCAACGATAGAGGAATGCATAAGCTATGGTGTAAGATACTCAAGTCCTACAAATGATCAAGGGAGAAGCTCTCAATGAGGCCAACAGTGAGTTTTTCCAAGCTCCTTTTATAAGTATTTTTTCCTCCAAGGTTGAATTTGAATTCAAACTTGGCTCCACTTAAAAGTGATTGCTTCAAATTAGGAGTTATTCCATCAAATAAGATTCCTAGCTCATACTTCTCCTAACTCCAGGAGATTTAGGCTCTTGAAGGATTCTCTCAATGATTTAACTTTTACAAATGGTAAATGACCAAAGAATTACAAATTAAGGTTTTTATGCTTCATCAAGTGCTTTTCACTTATTGCTTTTCATACTAAGACAAATGTTAAGGCTTGTATAGTTGCACCAACATGCAGCTCCTAAACCAGGAAGGCACACTTCCACCTTATCATCATTATCTACATTCACGCCAATAAATGCAAGTGACTCACATATGCTTTTGGTTTTCAGAGTCTAGTCACTTACCGACATGCCCTTTTTCTCTAGTGTATGCAGCGCGTTCTTGAGTTGCAATTTCTGTGCCTTTCTATTGGTCTTATACAATATGACCAAACTATTCCAAGACTCTTTCGGAGTATTGGCATCCTATATGTGTCCAATCATGCTATCTTGCATGCTA
Source organism: Ceratopteris richardii (assembly GCA_020310875.1). Lineage (NCBI taxonomy): Eukaryota > Viridiplantae > Streptophyta > Polypodiopsida > Polypodiales > Pteridaceae > Ceratopteris > Ceratopteris richardii. The sequence goes on along the minus strand of CM035416.1, from coordinate 44,390,511 downwards.
ACAAATAGCCAATACATTACCTTTCTTGATCCTTCATTCCATTCTTCATATGATCTTCACTAGTTTGCAGTCCGATTCGTCTCTGCTAACTGAAGAGCATTTTCGTTCTCTCCTTCGATGTACTTCCAATAGCCTTTTCCCATCAGGAAATTCTTCATCCTGAATCTCCAACCATGGAAGTTGTTCTTGTCAAGCTTATGGCTCATAAGCTGACTCATTCCACCTGTGTTTGCCATTTCTGCAGCTATTCACAACACTGCAAAACACTACAAGCAGCACTTCTGCTTGAACACTACCGCACAATTGACGTGATAGTTCGATCTAAAAAAATGACAGTTTTTGTGTATCAACAGTACACGGAATCACTTGAAATTCTAGATGTGGAATATATGAGTGTTTCCAAACACGACGCAAGTTACACTTCTGCAAACTGACCTGACTTTTGTGTGGGCCCCACTTCGCGTGCTCAAAATGGAGGTTGTGGATCCGAAACTTAGATCTGACAAAAACAAGTGATCCTAAAGGGATAACTCTCGAAAATATTTTAAGGTCTTCTACCTTCATGCCAATTTTCATAGCAATCTGAGGTTGTTTGTGAATCACACTTTTTCCATGCCTTCTCGCATACTTTGCACTGTCTGCCTTCTCCATGAGCTCTCTATAACCACACTGGCTCTGATACCATGTCACAACGAAGGATATAAGGAAGAGAACTCAGACACACAATCTCAAAATCAAGGAGAAGCACATACATAGATGGAGGCAAGGAAGAATTATCTTCTTCTTATTCTTCTATTACATAAAAAGAAATGTACAAGAATGACCTAAAAAGAAGAATACAACAAGTGCAATATATAAAGACAAGTACATAAAGAAAACCTAATGTCTACAAATGAGTGAGCTGGCAAGAAACAAATGTGCCATCACTCACAGTAGATAAATCTAATAAAGCTCAATGGTGTGCCTAACATATATGGGTGTGACCACTATACATGTCAGAGAAATGAAAAAGTGATAAGTGTTTTCCTGGATCATCACATGTTGAGCTTGATATCTCAACAATCATCCCCTTTTCGTTCATAGTTCTCTTGCATATATCTTGTTACTTGAGAAGGTTGAAGCCTTCCTCTAGAATCAGGTCTTATGGTTTGCATTTATGGCATATGGGGTTGTTATGCCAAGCGTTAAGAGATGGGATTGAGTTTTGGCACTATAAACAGTATAGAGCTAAGCCAAACTCCTTCTTGTCACAAATCCTTATTTTATGTTACTTGCATATCTCTAATCTACACATTTCTCTTAAACCAGCTCTTGAGTAATTTCATATTCTCATTAAGTATGATAGGAGCAAGGAGACTCCTATTGACGTGATAAGTCTCATCATCATTAGAGTCACTCATTGAGATTGGAAACTCGTGAATTGCATTTCTTCTAGTGATTCGTGCATTTAAACATCTTGAGGCAGAATGTAGCATAAGATTTTCTTGGAACCTACTCTCTTCTCTAATTAAGATATCATAATTTCTTTTGGCGCTTTCTTGGCCGTTTTTTCTGCTTTTCATCATCTTGTTTCTTTTCATTTGAGTTTGTAACTTTATTTTTATTTGATGATTCATTTGTTTGGCATTTTTGAAGTTGATGCGCATTAGATGACTTCCTTATCTTTCTAATTTCCCAACAACTTCCTCAAATTGTACTTTCTCTCCCTCATCGCTTGCTTGTTTACACATCACTCCCCTTTTAGTATGATGTTCTTCTTACATTTCATCTCTTCTTTGTTTTTCTTCAACATAAGGAATGTATGATAACATAAAGCATTGATCCACAACAGACTTCCAATCAATATTCTACATGATTGCATCTTTTCGCTCACACTAAAGCTTGTATTGAATAAATCTTGCACTATTGACTTGAGTGACCATAGCGTAACGGTCGATTAACTAGCATTTTCAATTGGTAAACTCTCATATAGATTTCTCATCCCATGTTTAACCCAATTTATGGATAAGGAAAGACGTCCTAACTTCACACAATTTGTTGACAATTTCCACAACCAAGTTTTGTCCAGCTTGCTTTAGTGCTTTAGAAACATAAAAAAATGCTTAGTTGGGACACACAAATTGAGTATCTTTACACCATTATTTTTTCTTTTATTTCACATAGTATTCCTTTGAAGTATTGGTTGGATTGGTGGAGGCATGTAATGCATTATAGTGGGTTGAGCAAGTGGGGCTACTTGATGCATCACAAATAGTTGTGGGTCTCCTCGCATATGATTGGGCTGGCTACTAATCCGCTCTTGGACACCCATGGAATAGACTTTGTTATGCAGATTATCAATCACCTTGTAGGAAGAAGGTTGCATTTTAATAAAATTTTCCATTTGTTTACTTTAAATCTCTAACTAGATCTCTAAGGGAGTCAAAGAGAAGGATGTAACATTAGCACTTGCTATCCTTGAAGTCACATTCCAATACCTATTTGGCTTGTCTCGGGCTTGAAATGCCAATGGTAGGTCATATGAGACTGATTGCCATTGCTTCATCTATGAAACCACCTCAAAAACGTGTAATATAGTCTAGCAATTATTAGTTACTCAATATATCTTACCATGCTCTTCTAGTCTTTGATCCACTTGTATTCCAATTTCGAGACTTAGGATTTTCAAGAAGTGGAATATTGAATTCGATTTCAATGTTTTTTTTATCACACTACAATATATGAGGGTATATCAACGTTGTCCATACCGACCGGTCATGCCCCAACATCGGTATGACCACGTTAGTCATATTGACGATCGCTTAACGGTCAGTATAATTGTTAAAAAATATTGGCCGATATATGCGTCAACAATCAATTGTGCCACTACAAGCACCGATATAGGTGCCAGTATAGGCATCGGTATAGGCATCACGATGAGCATCAATAAATTACTTGAAGTACTAGTGATCATATTGGCACTTATATCGATGCCTATACCAATGCCCATATCGACGACATGTTTAACATAATCAGACCCAAGAGGGAAAAGTTGTCATTTGTGAATGTTTTGAACTGACTAGTGCTACTGTCGAGTTTGTGCACATGACCTGCGTTGTGATCATCTTGTGCACACACACACACAAACACATAGATCTCTCTCTCCTTCTACACACACATGGGATATTTTTCGGAGATGATGGATCTGTACTACACATGTTAGAGAATATGGATCCTTTGATAAAATTGAGCTAGAAAACCTATGCTACCATTCCTTGGTCAGCAAGTTGACCCAAACAACATTGCACCGTCTACCGTGACATCTCAAGGACATAAAAGAACAAAGAGGGAGGTAGAAGTACCAACTACCATGAAAAGATAAGAGGAGTTTTTGGTGCATGTGACAATATTCTCTGTAGGGGTAGGCTCAAGTGAAGTGAAGAAACTATGCTGCAAGGTAATATGTTTGGTTGCCCCACTATCAAAGTACCAAATATCTGAGTTTACTACTCACATACACTATTTATAAGAAGATGGGTCATAACAACAAACAATAGTGAATGCCCATTCTTCTTTTTGCACAAGATTTGTAGACTCTCATTTGGGTGTAGAGGCCTCTACAACAACCGTTCCACCCTCTTTTTTGTTTGCCTCTTTTGTAGCCACTTTTGAAATACTCTTTATGACATGATCATTTCCTTTACGGTATTTTACAAAATAGTTTCTACTTTTCTGTTTTCTTCTCATTTTTTTCATCTTTCTTTGATTGTGCAAAATTAGCAGATTTTCGCTTACTACTAACCAAGCAAGCTTAATCTTCAACATGCATAATGGACATGTTCTGCCTAGATTGATCTTCCTACAACAGAACAGAGAATAACTCCTCAAATGTGAAGGCATTTGGATTGCCTTTCATGATAAATAGAAGAGTAGAAGAAAAAATCTCATATGAAATTAGAAGACCATTCAGAACGATCAATAGAACTGTACTGTTCTGCAAGATTTCATCAGTAAAAATCAACTGCTCCTTCAAATCTTTGATGTTTGCCAAAAAACTATCTATGGCATCTCCTTCATTCATGTGCTCAATCTCCAATTGTTTTTGGAGGTAAGCAACACAAGGCTGGTTCCTTTCTTGATATAAAGTGGTAAGTTTATCCCAAGAATCCTTTGCTATTTTGTAGGAGTGAATGTGAGGAATGATTGCACGTGTAGTAGACAAGGCTATCAATGCATGTGCCTGAGCATCTCTACCACGCCAATAAAGTTGCTATGAAATAGGTGCATCAAGAACCGCAACATGAACATGAACCTGAAGAACATCATCTTCAATGTCATCTGCATCACCTTCAGTAGCTGTATTTGCAGTTATGGTAGGATGTTTTTCAACACTGTTCACAATATTCCATAGTCCTTTTGCAACCAATAAATGATGCATCATATATGACCATGATGGGTAATTGGTATGATGCAACTTATCGTCAATAGCCAACATACAAAATACATCATTGCTTTCAGCCATGGCCACTGACTAAAATACTCTGATGTAGAAAAATGATTGTATCTCAAAAATTTGTAGAAAAGTACCCAATCGAGTTCTGCTAAGCTTGTAGTAAACTTTGAGGAGCTTATAGTGGAGAACCAAAATGTGTATATATATTTGGCACAAAAAGCCAAAACTGCCTACACAAGCATTGCAATAGTGCATTTAGAGGCCAAAACGAGCTTGAATCACGATTTTGAGACCATAGACCAAAGCCGTTTTGAACTGATAATCGCCTTGAGTATGCTCATCAATTTTTGTGTGATTCTAAGACTCTAATTAGAGGGGTGTTGATGATGCCCTAGATGAAGCGACAACTTGCTCTGATACCAATTGTGTGAGTTTGATGTCTATGGAAGCACCCAAACAACACAATGAAGAAGAAGAAGCTTAAATCACAACACCCAATACTAAATGTATTACCAAGGGAATGTACATAGATAAATGACGTATTAGGGTTATAGGCATATATACAAGCTGGGGGAAAAAACCTCCTAAAGAGGGAAGAAAGTGCCCCAATGGTCACACACATCACTATCGAGAAATATCAACAAGATTACTATTGTGTTTTGGAAAACTTTTTCCTAGGTGTTGATGATAAAGAGGAACATTCCAAAGAGATAATATGATTATATGAGAGATTTTTAGTGAGGATTGGATCCAAATACATTTTATGTACTTATCTTTTAATTTCATGAGATAGAAGTAAGCTCAATAAGCTTTGATGAGGATGATTTGATGAGAACTAGTGAATGTGATTTGAGTGACAAGATTGAGAACGATGAGCATGAAATTGATTCATAAATTTCCTTTCTAACTTTTTTTAAGTTTTTGCACCATGTTGAGTTTGCAGTCCAAGTATGCATGAAAAGATGTACATACACATTTCCTTCTTTCCCATAGCTGCAAATCAATTTCCACTTGTACATAGCATGTTCAATTTTTTTATTCTGTTTTTTATGTTCACATCAATGACAACCATATTCAATCATATGCACCATAATTGTTGGATTTTGCACATAAAATATCATGGTAGAGTCTCATTACACAACCTTGCATCAAGGCACATTTTGAGATTTATCTATGCAATATGAGTGATGGAAAGACTTTTTGTAAATTCACTTGATATGTACGTGACACACTACATCATCACATCAAGGAAAAAAGCGACTCATAAAGGGCCATCTAATGATTTCATTTAATTGTGCTTAATCTAGATGAATCTTATCAAATCATCTTTCAAAATTCCATGTAGGTTCATTTAAAATATATCTTACATGAGTATATTAGTTTTGAAAGAAAGAGAAACTTTGTGTGAAAATCATGAAAAGTAATATGCCTAAAAGTTTGTGTCTGTCAGAAAAAAGGCATTGTGGCTCATTTTGAGACACAATAAGTTCAAGCAATTAGGCCCATTCAAGGTTTTCCAATGAGCCTAATTTCTTGAATTGATCGTGTCCTAGATTCATTCCGTTACTTGAGGTTTTTCATTTGATCCTCATGCAATCCCCTTATCTTTAATCATTCATAGCTATTGACAAAAGAAATAGGCAAATTAACCTATGTTTGTCATGATTTTGACATACTACTCATTCAAATGATTAGGCCCATCCAAGATTTTTTCATGAGCCTTATCACTAGAGTTCATCATTTAATAGATTAATTTTAGGATTTGCATCTTTTCATTTTTCCAATATACAACTCCCTTATTCCTAATCATTCATAGGTATTTGCAAAGAAAATAGGCCAAATATCTTTAGTTTTTCATGATTTTGAGAAACTACGCATTCAAGCAATTAAGCCTATCTCCGATTTTTTTATTAGCGTAATTGCTTGAATTGGTTGTGTCTCTGACTCATGTCATAACTTGAGTTTTTTTGCTACTTTCTTCAACAATATCCTTTTGCTTCAGGATTCCTATGCAATTCCATTTTGCTTCATGATTCCTTTTCCCCATCACATAGAATCTTACTATAGTTTCTTTTTTTGCAGCTATCCATATGAGATGAAGACAATTTTCTAAGTAGAGGGAAGGGCACAAGGAAAGCTTTAGAGAATAAATGAAAAGAAAAAGTAGACATCCATTCAATTATTCACTATCTTCCAAAATTGAATCCATATTTATTTGGTGTTTTACATAAGCTTTAAAGTGAAGACCCTGATTTTTTATTGTTCTCTTTGATGTCCCTATCAATATATAAGTGCTATTCTTCATTTCCATTAAATTTTAATGCATATAGGGTATTGCATCTTGAGAGAATATTAGCATTCAGGATATTTGATTATGCTCCAAGGTTAAATGTGTCAAGAGGTGGTTACTTCCTTTTCTATCTAGCTATGCACTAGCTACAGAGGTCTCAAATATAAAAAGTATTGTTGGCTAGAGGAGGAAAGAGTATCTCATATATAGAGGATATTTTCCAAACTCAATCTCATTGAAAAGACTCAAAGAAGACTAATGCCCTTGTGTCATCAACGTTATTGTTATAAAAATTATAAATACTTCCATACATAGATTTTGATCAAGAAAATGCCAAAAGATATTCCAAATCCTATTTAATATCGTATACATTCCTTGAGCTTCCTATGATGAGATGTCACTCGTATTGTATTTAATATAGCTTTTGCTAAAAGGAGTTTTCCCATTATAGTGATATTTTAATACCATGATCTGTATAGTTTGTATGTGTTGATACTATTTCGCATGTCTTACTTTACATTTTTTTTGTTTGAGAACCAATCAAAAAGCTCTTTTAGTGGATTACTTTTTGTCAGTCCACCTCTTTTCACGCTCAATAATGAGACTTTTCCATCCCCTAAGTGTACCATGTGGCAAGTGTTCCTTATTCTACAAAGAATGGACCATAGACATAAAAAATAGCGTGTTGCCTCATTATCTTCAAGAATTAGTATGTTTAAGCCACACCTCCATTCTTTTCTTTGCTATTTCATGATTTCTTTTTACATTTGTTCAAACCTCATAGAATTGTTTCCAACGATTGCACATTGCGTTTAGTTGTTTGCCATCACTCTTGCTGAAAAATCTTCTTGCTTTTGCATCTGTCATTGCTACATCTTTTAGTACATCATATGTACTTTGTGAAAGCTTTGGATATTTTCTAAACTGAACATCTCCACCATGAAATCCCATTTTTGAAATGAAAGCTTCACATTTTTTTATGCATTCATCTACAAGATTTGTAGGCTGGATGCAATGTGCATAACCCAAGTGAAGAAAAACCAACTTGTCAACGATCCTTAACTATGTATGCAATGTACATATGTTTTATGATAAGGTATGGATATTCCAAACCTTTTTACTTTATTAAATTTGAGAAAATCACACCAAACTTTTGAAATTTCTATATAACCCTTTCTATTCACTTGAAATTTTTATATAACCCTTTCTATTCACTCCAACACTCTCATAAACCTCTTTAGTTTGAGTTGGATCCAACAACAAATTCCTTTATTTCATTAGTTTTTTAGAAATAAACCATTTTAAGCATGCATTCTCATCCAATTTCAAAAGTTTAAAAACATCATGCTAATTCATAATTTCATTGCAAAAATGTGCATGCTCAAATGTGTGCACCACGTTTACATTTGTTACATAACCTCTTTCAATTTTCATTCTCTTTTTCTTTTCAATCAAATCTAGAAAATGCTCATTTTGAACACATTCTCAATCGTATAGGAGTTTCTTTCATTTGTTTAAAATTTCATATCTCAGAAGTTAAATGCACCAACTTTTTTCTATTTTTAATCTTTCTTAATCGTTTGAGCTCGTGCTTTGTACTTCTGTAGGTTATCTCCAAGAATTTGGCTTTGTTCACCTCCAATTAGAAGAAACTTCAATATCTTCCAGAGTCAGGACTTCGAATGCCTTTACTTCCCTTGTATTGCACCTTCAGCTCTGATACCACTGTTGGAGACCTCTAAATCTCCAAATGTGTCTATACTGATTTAAGATCACTTCTATATCAGTTATAGATCAAACTTTACACAAATGTTATCTTCATTTATCAAAACTTTCAACTATCACTTCTCTGAGTGAAAATCTTCATTCCTCAATAGTCTGCTTCACTAATTGACTTCATTACCTGCACATATCTTCAGATTTCTGCAAACCAATGATGCACATATCTCCACACTATCTTTGCACAATCATATCAACCATTAGTACTTCAAGAGAATCATTAAAAACTTTAATTTGATCCTTAAGATCAAAAGTATGTCAGAAACTGTGTTCTTGAAGGACTTTGACATAGGTAACTTCTAAGGTTGATTTCTCACAGCACAGATCCCGTTTTGATAAATGCTTTTAGCCATAGATTCCTTACCTTCTAACTTAGATTTTTAATGCTCATTCATCAAAAACTTTACACTGAGGACTGAGATCTAAGCAAAACATTGACACGAAAAAGTGCACGACTCTGAGAGGTCTACCTGTAGACTTTACATACACATGTTCCTATTGATCATACTCACATCACGAAAAGAATTAGACCATGAAACTTTGAACATAGCTTCATTAGCTTCTAGATTAGATGTGTACAAAAGGATTTCTGATCCACATGATCAGACTGAGAGAAATCTACAAAATGCTCATCGCTATTTTTTGAAGATGACTCTCTTCTCATCTATCTCTATGAAACTCGTCTTCTAATGACTCTCACATGTATTTCTTTACATCATTGACTTATATAAATATGATTATAGACTTATCCCGCATCTATTACATTACTTCTTGTCATCCTAAGGATTACCTATATTCATAGTACAAGAATTTCCACTTGTAATGTACATATGTGTACAAGCTATCATTCTAAAATCTCTTTAGTTTCTCAAACGACTTCTTGAACTTCAACCTGATCATTAACTTGCTTCAAAATCTTTGTAATCATCAATTTGTGATTGCTCTATTCCAACACTAAGTACCCTTTTGGCTGCAACAAGATGAGGTACTCTTGGTGCTTGCAAAAATTGAGATAACACTCCAACTACATGTGCAATATATGGTCTTGGCATAGTAGCATACAAGAGAGAGCCAATTATTGACCTATACATGGTGAAATCCTTCACTTCTTCACCTTCATGAGAACTTAGTTTAACATTTACTTCTAATAGATTTGAAATGGGCTTGCAATCACACAAGCCAAACTTTTTCAAAAGATCTAGAATGTATTTCCTTTGCATAAAGTACGTACCTTCCTCTTTATATAGTACTTCAATCCCAAGGAAGTATCTTAAAATCCCTAAGTATGAGATTTTAAACTCACATCCAAGCTTCCTCTTTATGTCCTTGATGTTGGCTTCATCATCCCCTATAACGATCAAATAATCAACATATATAAAAATGAAAAACAATTTGCTACCTTCCTTCTTCACAAAGAGTGATGGGTCTGCATGACTCTGATTGTATCCAAATTTTAGCAAGTAGTCCACAAGTCTTTGGTTCCAAGCTCTTGGGGCTTGCTTGAGTCCATAAAGAGCCTTCTTTAGCCTGCATACATGATGTGGAAACCTCTCATCTTCAAAGCATTGGGGTTGCTCCATGAAGACTACCTCTTCAAGCTCTCCACCTAGAAAAGTATTCTTAAAATCCAATTGGTACATCTTCTAACCTTTTGAGGCTGAAATCGCAATCAAATTTCTTATGGTCAACATCTTAGCTACTGGATTGAATGTTTCCTCAAAGTCAATGCCATAGCTTTGAGCAAAACCTTTGGCAACCAGCCTTTCTTTATACCTAGAGATGCTTCCATCTACATGTCTCTTTACCTTGTACACCAATTTGTTGCCAATGACTTTTATGTCCTTTGTTCTTGGCACCAATGACCAAGTATCATTTTCTTCAAGTGCATAGACTTCCTCCTCCATGGCTTCAATCCATTCCCTACGCTTATTTGCTTCTTCAAAAAAGTTAGGTTCTTCACAAGCTATAACTTGACTCATGTAGGCATAGTGTCTTGCAATGAATGAATCGTAAGTTAACCTTTGAATAGGGTATTTAACCCTATTGGATGACCTTACCTCTCCATTAGGTGGTAGGAATATTCTCCTCCTTGGTTTAGATGCTTTAAATCTTGGACTTCTAATTTTTCCATATCTTCGTCACATGTAGATTCCATGTCTACCCATCGATGGTCTTCATTTGCCTTTTCCTTTCCTTTTCTACTTCTTTCACTTGAATGAGCTTCATTTCTTGTCCTTCCATGCCAAGCTGATGTATTAATCCCCTTTGATGGTGTGCTTGAAGTGGGTTGACCACTCAATCTCCATGCTTTGTTGTTGCTCTTTGAACTTCTTCTCGGCTTCATATGAATCATCAACCTGTAACACATCTTTGCTACCATACCAAGGTAGAAACTCATCAAATATTACATCCCTAAAAACCTTAAGCTCTTTGTTGCAAGGATTATAGCATCGAAAACGCTTTTTCTATGAAGAATATCCAAGAAATGTTCACCTATCTGCCTTCAAGTCTAACTTGTGTCGCAATTCTTGAGGTATGTGAACATAACACACACAACCAAATATGTTGAGATGTGAAAGGTTGGGTTTCTTACCACAGCAAGCTTCATAAGGTGTAACTCCATGTACTCCTGAGGTTGGAGACCTATTCATAATGTATATGGCTGTCATGGTCCGAATAAGAGTTAGCAACATCCATTTCTTTTAACAAAGCTATAACCACTTATGCTTGCTGGAGTTAGATGTCTATAGAAGCACGTGAATAGCACAAGGAAGAAAAAGAAGAAGTTTGGAGTTAGCCACTAGAATGTACAAAGATAAGTAGCCCGTTAGGGCTGTAGGCATTAAAACAAGCAGAGGGAAAAAGCCTCCTAACGAGGGAAAAAGTGCCCCGGCGGTCCTAGATTGTTCACACACATCACTACATAAATATATCAACAAATCCACCTTGGGAGTGATGCGGTGAACAAGGAGGTCGTACTCATGTATAAGGAAGTGTCAAGCTATGTGGAATCAATGCACAAAAGGAAGTAAGCCCAAAGCTTTGCGGAAAGCTTCAAACTTCTCCTTAGGAAGAGCCTTCGTAAAAAGGTCTACAATGTTCTCCTGCGTGGGCACATATGCCAAGTTGATCTCTCCAGCAGAAAACCTCTCCCTGAAATAATGATAATGCATCTCAATGCGCATAGTGCGAGCATGGAACACAGGGTTCCTCGCAACTTCCAATGCACTCTGACTGTCAGTGAAGATGGTGGTGGCAAAAGACTCACCAACACCCAAATCAACCATAAGTCATCTGAGCGACACACTCAATAGTCATTGTGAAAGCTACCCTATACTCAGCCTCACAACTAGAAGTGGCCCCAGTAGGCTGCTTCTTGCTTAATCAAGATATACATGAGCTACCAAGCATGGAGCAAAAGCCACTAGTGGACACATGAGTGTCATAGCAACCAACCCAATCACTGTAAAAAAAAAGCATGCAAATCTGGCGGTAGTGATCCCCCCTTGGGATAAAACAATCCAAGTAGCCGGGTACCACTCAAGTAGTGAATGATGCGCTTAAACACCTGCCAATGCTTGACACCTAGGCAATGCATAAACTTGCTCATTTGTGAGACAACAAACTAAATATTTGGCCGAGTAATGCATAAGTAAATCAAGCATCCAATAGCGTGCTGATAGTGAACAACATCAAATGCATCTCCAACATCATGAAGACTCAATCGTAAACCTCTCTCCATAGGATTGGAAATAGGCTTACAATCTTCAAGGCCAAAACGCTGCAATAATGTGTCAATATACTTCATTTGTCACAAAGCCATTCCAACATCAACTTGCATAAAATGAATGCCCAAATGGTGATGCAAATGCCCCAAATCAGACATCTCAAATGAGGCATGCAAATCATCCTTAAAATCAGCAATATGCGTGTCATGAGGACCAGTGAGTAGCATGTCATCAACATACACCACAATGATCAGAAGCACATCATTAGCAGGCTTAACATATAAGGTGCTTTTAGTTGGATTGTTCTCAAAACCATGTGTAATGAGATAGGCATGTATCCTTTCATACCAAGCACGTGGTGCTTGCTTTAAACCATATAATGCCTTCTTTAACTTGCACACCTGGTTTTCATGCCCTTTCTGCACAAAGCCACAAGGCTAAAAAACATACACTTCTTCATGCAAGTCACCATTCAAAAATTCTGTTTTAATGTCCAACTAATGTACATTCCAACCATGATGAGCTACAAGTGCACAGATGCTATGAACAATATTCATTCGGCAAGTAGGAGCAAAGGTTTCATCAAAATCAGTGCCTCTTTCTTGCACATAACCCTTTGCAACAAGCCTAGCTTTATACTTGTCAACTGTTCCATCAGGTTTATGCTTCAACTTGTATACCCACTTAGTGCCAATGGCCTTCTTGCCAGGAGGCAAGTCACATAAAGACCAGGTACCATTTTTCATGATAACATCATATTCTTATTCCATTACAGCCATCCAATGTTTAGAATTTTGTGCTTCATCAAACAAAATAGGTTGAGTCTTATCACAGAGACTAGAGGCAGCCATAGCATAGCAATGTGATGCAAAAGAGGCACTTTGAGAGCCTTATCGAGTACGATATGATAGAGGTGCATCTAATTTGCTGTCATGCTCTGCACCAGCCATTTTGGCATAGTTTTTGCCTCCTCAATATCATCTCTCTCATGAACAAGTGCATCATGTAAATTTGCATCACAAATGGAATGATCTACATCATCACATGAAACCTGCAACAGCTGAGAAGTTTCCCCATTAGGACCAGCACTAGACTGTCCACTGTAAAAAGAGGCAACAAAGTATCATACATGTCTTTGGAGCTAACAGATGTCTCCTTAGTACATGAAAGCAATGGCTGAATAACATCTTCCACAAAAACAACATCGTAGCTAACCACAATGCGTATAGTGTGTGGATGATACTGACAATAATCTTTACTTTCATAACTGTACCCAACAAAATAGATTTTACTACTTTATCATCCAACTTTTTGCGATGTTATTTAGGCACTAATGCATATGTCAGACAACCAAAAACACATAGATGAGAAACAGATGGCTTGCGACCATGCCAAACCTCATATGAAGTGATAGACTACAACACTTTAGTGGGACACCTGTTCAGTATATATGTTGCATACACATTATAGCCTCAAGCTAGAAACTATGTGGTAACACCTGACTCTTGACCAGTGACCTATTCTTTTGTTCAACAACTCCATTTTGTTGTGGTGTATACGGCACTGTACACTGATGTTTTATACCATGTTCAACAAAAAATGCATTAAAGTTAGAAGACATATATTCCTACCCTCCATCAGAACGGAGGGTGCCCATTTTACATGCTGACAGATTTTCAACCAAAACCAGAAACTATTTGAAGCACATAAATGCTTCAGACTTTGCCTTCAATGGACATAGCCATGCATGCTTGGAGAAATCATTGATGAAAGTCACGAAGTAAAGATAGTTCCCAAAATAAGGTGTATGCATAGGACCACACACATCACTATGTACAAGCTGCAATTTCTGAGTAGCCCAAAGTGAACCATCTTTTGGAAAGGAAGAACGCTACATTTTTCCCAAAATATAGCCTTCACATACATGTTTACTGGGTCCTCAAGTTCGGGCAAAGAGGACACCATTTAGATTTCAGTAGGCATAGCAAACTAGCAAAATTAAGATGACCAAAGCATGCATGCCAAAGCTTTGCATCTGACATAGCCTGAGAATCATGTACTACACATGCTAAATTATTTACAGATCTATCATAGTCTATGAGCTTATACAACCCACAACATAAGATGCCAGAAGCAATAATGATGTTGCCATTTGATAGATCATGAACTGCACATTTGTCATCAACAAATTTCACAACCAAGCCAACCTTGGCTAATGCAAAAATTGATAACAGATTTTTCTTGATCCCTGGCACAAAGAAAGCATATGACAAAGTGAAAGAACTATTATCAACAGTAGTTAAAATGATCTTACCAACTCCCATAACAGGATAAGAGGAGTTGTTGGCACATGTAATAGTATTCCTTGTAGGGGCAGGCTGGAGTGAAGAGAAGAAACTACGCTATGAGGTAATATGTTTGGTCACCCCACTATCAAAGTACCAAACATTTGAGTCTACTGCAAACATGCACTACTCATGAGAAGATGGGTCAAAATTACAAACAGTAGTAAATGCCCATTCTTCTTCTTGCACTAGATTAGTAGACTCTGTTTTCGGTGTAGAGGCCTCTACAACAACCATGCTGGCCTCTTTTTTCTTTGCCTCTTCAGCAGCTAGTTTTGGACAACTCTTAATGAAATGATCATTTGCTTTAGAGTATTTGCAAAACAATTTCTGCTTTCCTGATTTCTTCTCATGTTTTTCTTCCTTCTTCGAATATGCAGCATTTGCAAATTTCTCCTTACTAGTAAGAGCTCCATTTACCTCTTTCCTTCTAACTAGCGAAGAAAGCTTGATTTGCAACATGCATAATAGACATGTTCTACCTAGATTGGTCTTCTTGTAATAGAACAGAGACTAACTCCTCAAATGACAAGGCATTTGGATTGCCTTTCATCATCAAATGAAGAGTAGAAGCAAAACTCTAATATGAGTCAGGAAGACCATTCAGAAAGGTCTGCACAAGTGAGGTATCTGGTATAACTTCATTAACAGAAATCAATTATTCTTTCAAATCCTTGATCTTTGTGAGAAAACTATCCATAGAATCACCTTCATTCATGTGCTCACTGTCCAATTGTATTAAGAGGTAAGCAACACGAGGCTCATTCTAGCCTGGTACGATGTGTTAAGTGTATCCCAAGCATCCTTAACTGTTCTGCAAGAGCGAATGTGAGGAATAATGGCACATTTGACAGACAAAGCTATCAATGCATGTGCTTGAGCATCTCTGCCATCCCAACGAGTTTGCTCTATAGTAGGTGGAATAGAAACAACAACACGAACATGAATCTGCAGAATATCATCATCTTCGACACCATCTCCATTAGCTCCAGCACCTGTATTTGCAAATACCTGTATTCGCAGGTGTAACAAGACGTCTTTCAACACCTTGAACAATATTCCATAGTCTTTTTATGAACAATAAATGACGCATCATATAAGCCCATAATGGGTAGTTGGTACCATCCAACTTATCCTCAATAGCCAACATACGGAATATACATCACTGCTTTCATCCATGGCTGGTGACTAAAATACCTTGATGCAAAAAATTGACTGTATCTCAAAAAGTTGAACATAATTGTCGAGACAAATTCTGCTAATTCTATAGTAGACTTTGAGACGCTTATACTGGAAAACTGAAACTAGTATTTACCTTTGGCACAAAAAGACAAAATAGCCTACATAAGCATTATGATAGTGCATTCGAAGGCTGAAACGAGCTCAGATGGTGATTTCAACATGACAAAGTTAAGCTATTTTGATCTCTAAAACACCTTGAGTATGCTTACCAAATTTCATGTGATTCTGAGACTGCAACCGGAGAGGTGTACACAACACCCTAGATGAAGCGATGACCTGCTCTGATACCAATTGTTGGAGTTAGACGTTTGCAGAAGCATGCGACCAACACAAGGAAGAAGAAGAAGCTTGGAGCACAACACAAAATGATGAATGTATTACCACTAGAATGTACAAAGATAAGTAGCCTGTTAGGGAAATATGCATATATAAAAGCGGGGGGAAAAAAACCTCCTAAAGAGGGAAAAAAGTGCCCTGACAGTCCTAGAGTGTTCACACACATCACTACCTAAATATATCAACAATGCTATGTATCTATTCTTCCTCTCTGCCATCCCATTTTGTTGAGGTGTATACCTGCAAGTGAATTGCCTTTTGATGCCATGGTCATAGAAGGTAGCAAAATAACTATGCATCCACAAGTGTGTTGGTGAAATTAAAACCAAGCCCATATACTTTCTTGATTAGCTCATACTTGATTCATTGACATAACTTATGCAAGGCTTCATATGATCAACCTCTTGTAAAAGGTTCTTCACATTTACCTTTGTAAAACTGGTACACATCCACGTGGAGTTAGGAAGCTCTAACATCACAATTCATTTGGTTGATGAGTGATGAGGGAGGCCTTGCCATGGCACGTATTGAAGAGCACGATTGGAATGTATTGAACATGAGGCAGAGTATGGTACTTTTGAGCATGCACCACCACCTGCTCAACATGATAATGCTTAGGTATGTATTTTTTCTATAAATTAATGTCATAATTTTATTTTAAAACCATATACAAAATCAAATTATTGCTGATATACAGGGATACTTGACCAATGATGATAATAATTCTCATAGTCATAATGCTAATACACCTCGTACATGTCATGGACTTGCTGTTCATAAATTACAAGTAGAGGTTTCTAGAAATCCTCTACCTCCTGGTTTAGAGACTGAAACGATGGGAGATTATCCATTGCCAGCTCGTGATCATTCTCTAGTACGAACATATGATAGAAGAAGATATGGAGGATGGAATAGAGGACGACTTCCTTTAGATGGAAATGTTTTTAACTTTTGGAGTAATCACTATATGATAGCTCCATCCACTATGCAAAAAATGAAAGATTATATATATGCATGGTAATATAGCAAGTTTAATAAATAGTAGTCGAGGGTTACATAATAGTTCAAGGAATAATTGCACATTTGAGGAGCGTGAAAATAGTCATGAATTACCATACATGAGTTGTCAATGCTGTTACTTCATTACATTCTAGTGATGAATTATTAGTGAATTATGGATGGTGTAGACCTCCAAGAGCACGTTTTAGCTAGAGAGAGAATGAAATTTTTCTATCCATATTTAATAACTTACATATTTAATTTTATTTTTAAAGTTTAATTTTCATTCCTTTATGGAATACTAATGATTTTTATTCATATGTGTAGATTCCAATGTATGATGTTGATATTCCACCACATCATTCACAATTTCCAGTAAGACCTCATTTATCAGAAGCTTTTATGAGGAGGCTACGCAAAAGTGACTGTTTGGAAAATAGGAGAAGCAAATCTATCTCAAAGATTTTGAAGGATGGAACAATAAGTTTAAAGGATGGGTGAAAAGAAAGTGTCTATTCAATCTAGGTTCTTGTTTTTACCTTAGCTAAGGTAAGAACAAGAACTTGCATTGAATGGATGCTTTCTGTGTGCCCATCCTTTAAAATTATTAATCCATCTTTTAAAATCTTCAAGATAGACTTGCTTCTCCTATTTTCCAAACTACCTAATACCTCCATAGCTAACTGGTACTTTATATTTGTAAACAAGTATGGAACTCTTAGTTAGCAAGGTGGGTAATTGATTGACAATAAAATGGGAGACAACCAAACGATTCATTGGTCTAGATATCTATGTGAATGTCTTCAAACCACAATAAAAAAAAAGAAAATTAAAAACGAAATAAAATATACACAGTTACACATGCATACATACACATACATGCATACATACATACACATTCATACATACATACATACCCATATATACATACATACACATATGCATACACATACACATACGTATGCATACATACATATATACATATTGAACACATATACATATATACATACATATACACATATGCATACATATACACATGCACATGCATATACAGGTCCACATACACATACACATAAGCATACACATATACATGCACATATGCACACACACATACATATATATATATATATATATATATATATATATATATATATATATATATATATATATATATATATATATATATATATATATATATATATATATATATATATATATATATATATATATAGACACACACAAACACACACACACACACACACACATATATATATATATATATATATACATATATATATATATATATATATATATATATATATATATATATATATATATATATATATATATATATATATATATAGATATATATATATATATATATATATATATAATGTGTGTGTGTGTATCTATTTATTTTTTTATTAATATGTCTTTTTTTCATGAACTTATAGGTTATTATCTGAAAAGATTTTACCAGGTCAGAATATTCTTCCTACCTCACATGATGAAATGAAAAACATAATCAACAATCTTGGTATAGATTATCAATGTATACATGCATGTCCTAATGATTGTATTTAATATAGAGGTGAATATGCACACTATTTGACATGTCCAAAATGTCAATCTCCTTGATATAATGACAAAGAAGCTAAAATCCCAAAAAAGGTATTGATACATTTTCCATTGGCTTCACGGATTAGACATATGTTTCATAGCCCTGAATTATCAAAGCTTTTGACATGGGGATATAACCATAAAAGTATTGATGGAATAATCAACATTCCAACAGATAGTGTTGCTTTTCAACATATTGACTCTACATGGCCTGATTTTGCACAAAATCCACAGAATCTAAAGTTAGGAGTTCATATTCACATTTACCAATACTCTTTGCACTTACACACTTTCTGATGGAGAAAAATCAAATCAATCAGGATATCGATCATGAGAAGAGAAAGTTAAAATTGACACGTTTAACCAATTTTTTTGAATTATGCTTACTCTCATTGAGCTATCATTTGGCGATCATATATGTTTTTTGGGATTGAGCTCTAAATTTTCACCACAATCTACATATAGGATTACTATTTTAATGTTTTTATTTCTTATTACTATTATTATTTTTTAATTTTGTTTTATTTTAAGTTAAGGTTTAGTTCATATGGAAGCTAGAATGGTAGAAAAGGGTAAGCATTGAAGAAAAGGAGACAAACAGAGGGAGAGACAAAGATAGAGGGAAGTGAGAGAGAGAGAGAGAGTGAGTGAGAGAGGTGACAGAGAAATTAAGAGTGAGAAAGTTGTTAGACACAAAGAGATGTGTGTATGAGATAGAGAGATAATAGAGAGAGAGAAAGAGAAAGAGAGAGATAGAAGGAGATAGAAAGATACAAAGACTAAAGAAAGGTAGATATGTAAATGAATTAAGATTTTATAAAGTTGACAATTAAAAAATACATAAAAAACATAAAAAGTACAATGAAAATAATAAGAATAAAAAAACAAAAGATAATTATAAATAAATGAGTATATATTTATTTTCAAATCATATGTTTGAATAGATTTTCTTTTTCTTTTTTATGTTTTCTTTACAGACTACCGAAATATTGAAGTGATTTTGATTGAAGGAAAGAAGTAGATGAAACTGATGGAAAGTTTTGTGCAAGCATTGAGTTAGAAGCTTCCTAGTTCTATTGGTTTTCATTTAATACAACGAGAATTGAAAACACACTCACGCACCCATCATATGGTACATAGGACTTAGTGATATGCTCCTTTTAAGACCTCAAACATCCATTCTTGGACAAGATTTGAACCCTAATCCTCTGCCTAAGTGGAGAAGGCATTACCACAAAACCATGCGTGCTATATCTATTGGTATTTTTTGTAGTAGTTGAAATGGACCAAAATGATATTGTATCCAATAAATGTACTCCTTAAGGTATTTGTAATCCAACTTGAGTATATCCTCAAGTTTCTTGGCATGACTAATTAGAACAAACCAATTGTATTTCACCTCATGATTCATCAATCTTATCACCACATGTTGTGCAAAGTCCAAGTAGTAATGCCTCTACTTTTATAAATGTTATTTCTCATATTTTCATAAATTTCTTCGGGGGTTTTCATTAGAACTTAAAATATCTATGTGTTTGAAGACAAACCTAGTCAACTCACGTAAGCACTTTTGGAGGCAAAGCCATCCTTTGTGCATCACATGTGGGCGTATTTAGACAATGTGACTTGATCCACCTAGAAACCTTCTCAGTGATAGTGAATTGCACTTGAGATATGACATGTTTTGTTTAGATTTAGGTTTGAGACACAAAATTTTGTTGATACATCTTTAGAATTATTGATTCTAAGAGTTGAAGAGATGAGAAGTCAAAGTCCTACACATTTGAAATGATGATTAGTTTGAGCAAGGCTATTGTTGCTCATTCAAGTGGTTTCCTTTGTTAGTGAGGGTTGATCCTTAGGGATCTAACCACCCCATGAGGACCCATGATAGCTTAGAGAACCTCCCCAATATATGCCTACCATCAATTGAAGTAGCTTCACATGTGCACATTCTTAGAACTGATTTGTATTTGGCTCATTGATCAATGATAAATCTAAAGATTTTCCACATATCAATACTCTAAGATTCAACACAAATCAATGAAAGGTAAGTTCCTTCAAGTCTAATTCAATTTCCATATTTGTGCCCAATTGCATGAAGCACAAAGAGAAAAAGAAAGAATGCTTTATGATTCTTATCTCATCATTCCACTTGCATTAGAAATTGGAACAATATGATCGCTTTTCTTCACATTTTGCGAAAACTTTCTTGGTTACATGAACTTGACTAAGTGCTAAAAGCATGGATAAATCAAAGAATCTGAAAACCCCTTCAATTTGAATAAATCGCCATCGAACTGCTCACTGGTCATCTACTTGAATGAAGGAGATTCTATGAAAAGTTTTTTTAAAAAGATTTTGAAAGAGCATTTGGTTTCTGTAGATGAAGCCTTGCTAGGTAGTGAGGAGTTAGTCTCTATTTTCTTGCATAAGGTCAGTCCAATCAGAATGAGTTTATCATGCATCTTGCATATCAAGCTTTAGCTAGTCAGGAGGGAAAAGGTTAATTGAGCTTACCTCCTAGTAACCAAAAATCTGCTAATTTTGCAATCGAAAAAGGAAGACAAAGAAAAAAAGAGAACAAAAAAGAAGGAAGAATTTTGCAAATATTGTAAAGGAAATGATCATTTCATAAAGGTTTGTCCAAAATTGGCTGCAAAAGGGTCAGAGAAAAAGGAGGCTTGAATGGTTGTTGTGGAGGTTTCTACACCTAAATTAGAGTCTTCTAATCTTGTGCAAAATGTAGAATGGGCATTTATATTGTTCGCACTTATGACCCATCTTCTCATGTAGTGTATGTCTCCAGTAGAATCAAATGTTTGGTACTTTGATACTCGGGCAAGCAAACATATTACCTTGCAATGTACTTTCTTTAGTTCACTTGAGCCTTCTCCTATAGTATATACTATCACATGCACCAAAGACTCCTCTTATCTTATCATGGAGTCGATAAGATCATTTTGACTGCTGTTGATGATAGTTCTTTCACATTGTCAGATTCTTTGTTTGTGCTAGGGATGAAGATAAATCTGTTATTAGTTTTAGCATTAGCCATGATCGGCTTGGTTGTCAAATTTTTTGATGATAGACGTACAACTGATGATATGTCAAATGGCGATGTTATTATTACTTTTAGAATTTTATGTTGTAGGCTGTATAAGCTCATAGAATATGCAAAATCTATGAATGATTCTGAATGTGCAGTACAAGATTCCTAGTCTATCTAAGATGCAAAGCCTTGGCATGCACGTTTTGGTCATCCAAGTTTTCCCAATTTGCTATGCCTCTAGAAATCTAAAACGGTGTCCTCTTTGCCCAACCTTGCCACCTTGTAAACATGTTTGTAAAGGATCTATTGTGGGAAAAATGCAAGGTTCCTCTTAAATGAAAGATGCTTCAGTTTGAGCTACTAAAAAATTGTAGCTTGTTCACAATGATGTCTATGGTTCTATGTAGATACCTTCTTTTGAAAATTACCTTTACTTCATGACTTTTATTGTTGAATTTTCTAGGCATGCATGGGTGTATCCATTGAAATGAAAGTTTCAAGTGTTTACATTCTTCAAATAGTTTCTCGTCTTGGGGGAAAATTTTTTAGCATGTAAAGATGGCACCCTCCATTTTGAATGAGGGTAGGAATATATGTCCTCTAATTTTAATACATTTTTGGCTGAACATGGTATAAAACATCAATGTAGAATGCCATATGTACCTCATTAAAGTGGAGTTCTTGAATGAGAAAATAGGTCCCTCATGGAGATGACGAGGTGTATGGACAAAAGTCATGCTTTTCAACATAGCTTATTGCTTGAGGCTATTATGTGGGGAACATATGTACTTAACATGTGTCCCACCAAAGCATTACAATCTATCACTCCATATAAGCATTGACATGGTCACAATTCTTGTATTTCAAATGAGCAGGTGTATGCATTGCCTAGATGTCAAGCATTGGTAGGCCATTAAGTGCATCTTTCACTACTTGAGTCATACCGGATTACTTGGATTGGTAGCTCCTGCATATCTTGGTTGAGCAAGAAACAACCTACTATGGTGACTTCTAGTCTTGTGGCTGAGTATAGGCTAGCTTTTAAAAATGACTATTGAGTGTGTGTGGCTCAGATGCCTTTTGGCTGATTTGAATGGCGGTGAGTCTTCTACCACCACCATCTTCACTCACAGTCAGAGTGAATTGGTAGTTGCAAGGAACGCTTCGTTCCATGCTTGCAAAAAGCACAATGAGGTGCATTATCATTATGTCAAGGAGAGGTTCTCTACTAGAGAGATGAGTTTGGCATATGTCCCTAGACCATATAACATTGCAGCTCTTTTCACAAAGGCTCTGCGTGAAGAGAAGTTTGAAGCTTTTGTTAAAGCTTTGAGCCTAATTCCTTTGGATTGATCTCTATCCACATAGTTTGGCACTTTCTTATACATGAGTGCTAGCTCCATGTTCACCACATCATTTATTGTTGGTATATTTTGGTAGGGATGTGTGTGAACACACTTAGGATCGTTGGGGCACTTTTTTCCCTCTTTAGGAGGTTTTTCTCCCTAGGCTTGTATATACACCTATGACCCTAACAAGTCACTTATCTTTGTACATTCACTTGGTAATACATTCAGTATTGTGTGTTGTGCTCCAAGATTCTTCCTTTTCCTTGTGCTTTTTGTGTGGTTTCTAAGACCTCAAAATCCGACAATTATGTGTTTTTCTCTTCATCAAGCTCCTTTTGTTCAACTTTGTCACTAGATGAATGATCTAGCCAATCCAAAAATGCCACATTCATTGGAAGTAAAGAATAACCATTTCATGATGTGGGCAAAAATCCATCCTCCAAGGCATGGGGAAAAACTTTCTGCATTTTCTTGTACCATCCAAGCCATCCTTCGCAAAGATGATTAGAGGAATATATTTATTGCCAAAGAGTACCACTTCTTGTGCATTGAGTGTCCTTTGAAAATTATTCCACTCAACCCTTAGAAATGTCTTAGTTTTGTCTACAGGGGCTTTAGAAATCAAAGGAATGGTTAAAAATCTTCTTTGCATATGGAAAGTGATAGAGTTCCAACCATCTTGATCCATGAAATCAAGGAGATTTGTAGATGGAGAGTGTGAGAATTGTATTTTTCTTCTTCATTTTAGGATCTTTGAGGGATTTAAATCTAACTAAAAGGATGAGTGATGCAAGCAAATGGATGGAATCAAAGGGATTCAAACACATGCTATTGCTTAATTTGGTGAGTAAAGAATTCAAGCCTAAGACTGCAGACTAAGACTAGAGAAAAATTGTCGAAGGTAGAAAATGAGCTAAAGAAAGGGACCCGATATTTAAAGTGGTATGTTGGAGAACATAGGTGGACCAATTAGGGAATGCCACATGGTTAGATCTTGAGAATCTCAACAAACAAATGATGTGGATGAATGAAATCATGATACTTTGCAACCTATACCTCAAAATACAGAACGATCTAATGATGTGGACCAATGAAAATGTACCACATGACAAGATAAGTTCTTATATAAGCTCCTCATTTCATTTCGGGCATTTTTTGTGCCTCTCTAGTCTCAGTCAGCTCCCCCATCACGACATCTCAATTTTCTGAATCTCTTCTCCAAGAAACAACCTAAGCTTATTGCTTTTTTGTATGGAAGGTGAGATATCCAAACCTTTGATTTTTTAAGTGTCTGTTTAAATTGCTTAATATGGAGCATTCATTCATATAGCTAGAAAAATAAAACTTCTTTGAATAGGATTGATTCAAGCCATTAGGGACATAATAGAAGCTTAGGCCTAATTGCTTGAATAAACCATCTTCAGTGGGAACAAGTACATAGTGTTTATTGCTTTTCCTTGTTATATTTAAAATTTCTACATTTGTTTATGTCATGAAATTCACATGCTATGGTTTTTAAATGGATAAACAAGACACAACGGATTCAAGTGGTCAGAGCCATCGGAGAACCTCGGATGGCTTTTATGGTTTGAATTGGTCGTATACATAACATTGAATTAAGAGTATGCATGAAAATATGTACATACACATTTTGTTGATTCCCATAGTTGCACATCTATTAGCACTTGTATATAGCATCTTCAAGTTTTCAAGCTCATTTTTCACATCCATAAACCTTTTGAACAACAACCATATGCCTTCATATGCACCATGATAGTTTGGAATATGCACATAAAGTATGCATATCAGTTTTGTATAAGCTCATAATATGAATGTGAGTGACCACACAAGCTTAATCACTGAACACCATCTTACTTGTCTTTTACATCATGTTTTTTACTATGCATAATTTTAAGTATGCAATTGATAGGGCTAGCTCATATGGCCTTGCATAGATTGCTTGAATTCCTATGCACTTGCACTATGTTCTCAAACTCCATTGTTCATATAAGATTTTACTTTATACTTGAAGTAGGTCTAGTTCTTGTTGGCACATATAGAGGATTTGTAGGTTTGGAGGGGATGAGTGTCCTAGAGATTCTATCTCTTCTCTTATTGAAGCCAAATAGTATCCAAAGAATCAATTGAAAGCCAATGATGGTCAAAATATACAAGGATGTGTAATAAAGGTAGAATATATTTTTCCCAAGTATATGAAGGAGCACCTTCAATATTTCTATTGTCTCTATCCTTCCAAGTAGTACTTGGATGCAAAGAATTGAAATTGTGACATACTCCTTCAGAAGATTCACTTAAGTAAATTCACATAATAAAAATAAACATTCGATGGCCTCTTCACATGGGGAAGTGATGAGAAAAGTGGTTTACAATAAGACATCCAATTCAAGTGAAAATCCTTTCTTATAGAAGATGTATTTTAAAAGCTCCAAAATCAACATACAATTGAATGAAGAATTCTAGATTTGGAGGTAGCTATCAATAGATGGAAAAGAGTTTTCTATAAGCATCTAATATGTATGTGAGTGAGTGCATAAGCTTTATCATCAAATGCCATTTACCATGTGTTTTGCATCATGTTTTTGACTATGCATAATTCAAAGTATGCAATTGATAAGACTACATCATGTGGCCTTGCATAGGCATATTGCATGAATGCCCATGTAGTTGCAACTTTTCCCAAACTTGATTGTTCATATGAGATTTGATGTTATGCGTGAAGCAGATTTGGTTCTTTTTGGCCCATCTAGATGAGGTGCAAGTTTCGAGGGGTGGATTGTTATAGAGATACTATCTCTACTCATATTGAAGCCAAATAATAGCCAAAGGATCAATTGAAATCTAATAATGGTCAAGATATACAATGATGGTCAATGAAGGTCAATATATTTTGCCGAATATCTTTAATGTTTTTATTGTGTCTATCCCGCCAAGTAGTACTTGGACGAGAAGAGTTGAAATTTTTAGCCTACACTTTGAGAAGACTTAATTGAGTATCTTCACATAATTATAATAATCATTTCATGGCCTTTCCACATTGGATATTCAAAATAAAAGTAGTTTACAACAAGGCTTCCAATTCGAGTAACTTGGATTTGAAACTCTCGTCTACACATTGAAGTAGAAGAGTTTCTTTCTTATAGAAGCCCTAGTTTAAAAGCTCCACAGACAATGTACAACTGCACAAGGAACTCTATATTCGAAAGTAGCCATCAACAGTGATTGTCCAAGTTTCTTTAGCCAAATGACAACAATGCATTGGGAATTTTTATCCAAGATAAAGTGTGATAAATTTAAAGATCCTTTGCTGTAAAAGGAGGAAATTACAGTCTCTCAGGAGTAGGGCACACTTAAGCTTTGTAGGTGATTCAAATTATTTTGTCAGGATATGTATTGCAAGCCGTTCTCCATGTGGTGAGCATCATGCAAATTCTGAGAAAGCTTCCATGAAGCTGATTGCTGATGACTTGGATCACTAAAGGAGCAAGAAGTTTGAGGAAGGAGATTCAAATAATGGTATGAATAATCAAAGTGCTTGATTTTGTTCTAGAAAGGACGAGTTAAGATAAGATGGATGAAGTATAATGGACGCACACAACCGAATTCTAGAAAATAACAAATGTTCCAAGTTCAAATATCTATAAGCATCATTATTGTAGTTGATAAATTTTAGGATATAGGAAAATATTATATTTGTTTTACACCTCACGAATAAAGATTGGAGATGGCATATTTGACATCCAACATATGCAATGTAGCGTGACTCGAATCCTCTACAGCACACATATTTTTTATGACTTGGATTTTTATCTGCATATGGTGAAAGAACTTGCATGAATTTGGAAAACATAAAGTATTTTTTGTTTGCCAATTTGTTCTTATTGTGGTGGTTGAAATCATTTCCTCTCTGGCAGGTGGTTTCGTATTTGAATCCTATCACTTGTAGAACAAAATCAGTTGTCTTTTATTAGAAGATTTGAACAATGAAGTTTAATTAAAGGTTCAAACACACATATATCTTAAGCGATTTGTTTGAGAGAGAGAGAGAGAAAGCGCACACACACACACATATGTGTGTGTGTCTTTATGTATGTATGTATCGAGCTAAGCATTTTACTAAACCAAATCAGAATTTTGACTTTGAGCCGCGTTGGGCCTTCCATGACAACAACAGCTATGAAACAAAGAATTTGAGCTCACATATATTCTGTTTTACAATGATAGATCGGATGAAAGGATTGCCAATGCCTCTTCTGTATTGGGCGCAAGAAACGAAGATGGTATAGGAAAGAAATTACAAAAGAATATAGGTTATAGATTACGATGCTGGATCTAATGTGGGTTGATTACATGCTCATTGTCTAACGTGCAGTGCTCGATGAAATGAAGTCTTCCAAGCATAATCTTCGGATGAATAGGGTACGTAGGACCTTGATCTCGGTATCTGCGCATGAGATCAAGGTGTTCATTCTGGAAACACACCGTCTTTAATGGCTCCTTGACGACCCAGTCCGGGAACAGAATTACGGTACGCACCTCTCTTCTATTGAGATTCAATACCTGAACCACAGATGTTCCAGTTGGTTCTACCCAGCTTATCATGTACGATGACATTTCACTCTCAGAAGCTTCAACGTTCTGGCTTGGAAGAGCTGTTTGTAGTTGCCTGATTGACACCTTTTGTCCCTTGACAATCCTCCCACCCACTGAACCTGAGCGCACCTTATAATCAACAGTATCACTGTTCTTATAGTACATCTCATATTCCCAACCATTACTGTATGTATAAATAATGTGCTTTCCAAGTAATCCTGAGAGATCCGACACAGGCTCCTCAAATGGCTGTAACTGAAAAGAGACATTGATTTAGAATCCCGCATGTATGTAGTAAACAATATTTGTTGTTGAAGTACATATTACTGACTTTATCCTTTCAACTATAATCGTCCAAAAAGAAAAAAAGCGACCCATAAGGAAGATGAGCATTTGAGTAAGCAAAATACTGTAATCGTAGATGTGAGTAGCGGCCACATGAAAAATTTACGAATGAGTTGCATACAGAGGTTATTGTCTAATCTGTTCATGCACACGACGACAGATAACGCAATACCATGATTTCTGAGATATTACGAATCAGGAGGCTCTCTTTAACGCTCTTCCTCGTTGACGACGCCTGAAACACAGACAATAGAATTAACCGTCAACAGCATCAACTGCATATTCCTTGGATGAAAAGCTCTCTCTCTCTCTCTCTGAGGCATGATGAAATTAGATAAATGTTGAACGTGCGCAGGATACCTCTTGGAATTGATACGTTGTATACGTTCAAAACAAGCGTTTATATATACACGTTTATCGAAAAAGCTTACGAACAAGAAAACGTTTACGATACGAAGGCAAAAAAAAAAAAAACGGGTAAAAACAAAAAAAACTACGATACAAAAGCTTTTCAGTGACAAGCTTATGGAAAGCTACCGTAAAAGCTTACGCAAGGCGTAAGTATCAAAAGAAAAAGAAAAAAAAGCTACCTTTCTAATTTAGCTTTTGTTCATCCCATTGAATGCTCAATGGAGTTTCATTCCATACACACGGTTTCTAATACGAAAGTGGGCATGGTAGTGCTACCTATGTCCAACAATTATTCAAAAGGTACAAAGAAATTATATAGACAAGTGAAGATCATGTAAGAGGAAAAAAAAAAAAAAAAAAAAAAACCAAGAGTGCACTCAGCAAAATACACCAACAAATTGGTGGAGTCTAGGTAGAGAGTGAGGCTTTACCTTTTCGACTTCCACATCGATCAACCTACACGTTTATGAAAAAAAAAATCCAAATAATATTCTATTATAGGATGCATCACTAATGAGTCACCATGTTAGAATCACAAAAATAGAATAATCTTAAGTATTTGTCTTGTCTCTTAGATCTATAATCAGTTTTCGAGCCCCGGATGTTCTCCTCTATAATGTGAACACCTTCTAGGTGGAGATCTAGAAGCTTTCATGATCGATCTATTGGTGACAAGCTCTATTGATTCCTCACTTGATGGGGAACTTGATGTCACACTTGAGGTAGACTCAAACGTTGGTGAGAAGACTTGAAAAGTGATTTGACTTATATAATATGTTTTAATAACATATTCTACTTATTTACTCTACTCTCAAAAGAAGGCCAAAAAATAATCACTTTTTCATAATTCTAAATGCAATCACGATGGAGAACCTCAATCCAAACACTTTCATTGAACTTTCAACCAACATGAATCCATGTGATAACTTCCATATCAATTTTGCACTAAGTCATGAGTATGAAACAATGAGAAAGGTATTTCAAAGAGCTTTACAAATGTTTGAAGCTAAAGCATTACACAAAGAAGCATTTCCAGATACGGACAGATGGAGTTGTTTATCCAATTGATCTTTGAACTAGAAGGTACCCACCTTTTCATAATGTTTATGATATGATTACATTTGTAGGAGATGTTGACAGTTTCCCTTTGATATTGTTCAAGGCTCTAAGGGTTCTCAAACAACTACATGCAATACATAAACTATCTACAATATATATTACGTCAAAAGGATCTAAATTAGAAGGATCTAGAAAAAAGTTGGTGCATTTAACTTGTGAGATATGAAATTTTAAACAAATGAAAGAAACTCCTATACGATTGAGAATGTGTTCAAAATGAGCATTTTCTAGATTTGATTGAAAAGAAAAAGAGAATGAAAGTTGAAAGAGGTTATGTAACAAATGTAAACGTGGTGCACACATTTGAGCATGTACATTTTTGCAATGAAATTATGAATTAGCATAATGTTTTTAAACTTTTGAAATTGGATGAGAATGCATGCTTAAAATGGTTTATTTTTCAAAAACTAATGAAATAAAGGAATTTGTTGTTGGATCCAACTCAAACTAAAGAGGTTTATGACAGTGTTGGAATGAATAGAAAGGTTTATATAAAAATTTCAAGTGAATAGAAAGGGTTATATAGAAATTTCAAAAGTTTGGTGTGATTTTCTTAAATTTAATAAAGTAAAAAGCTTTGGAATATCCATACCTTATCATGTATGAAGGTGTCCACCTAACTTGAATAAGAAAATCATGTCCATATTTGATGATTATAAACATATCCATCGAAACATGCCTTATGAGGTACAAAAACAAACTTTATGTTTTGGGTAGAACGAGTTTGACAATATATGGATAGATATTAGGAGACTTGAAACATATATGGCTCAATTCTATGATATGAAAGAAAATTAATGGTCTCACCTTTTGAAATTTGTAATAAAACTTAATGAAGATGAAATGAAAAACATCAAAAGATGGAGAGAATCAGTAGTGCACTAATGGATAGAGCTTTGGAATATAGCCTTGGTAAACTTGATAGTCCATCTCTCAACGTAGGTTTAGAAATAGAGTTATGAAGGGTTTGGTGTGCTCAAGTTTCATTTGAGAATCATAAAGTACTTAAGTGATTGTTCTCATATATAAACATTCCAAATGTTATCCAAAGGCAAATTTCGAGTGAATTGTTAATTGTTAATCAATGTGGAAAGTTTAAAATCAAGCGGCATTTGAGTGGAGATGTAAAGACTCTAAAATGCATGTTAAGGGGAGGTTGAAAATTGTGAGTAACCTTCTCTATATTTCATGCAAAGTCGAGGTTACAAACCATCGATAGCTAAAGTTGAGGTTTTGGGATGCTCCTTCTAGATAGAATGTTAATCTACATAATTTCTCATATTTTGTCATGATTTAGTTTCCTATACTTCCAATACAATTAATAGATGTACACATATGTACATTGCATATTGAGTTAAGGATCGTTGACAAGTTGGTTTTTCTTCACTTGGGTTATGCACATTGCATCAAGCCTACAAATCTTGTAGATGAATGCATTAAAAAATGTGAAGCTTTCATTTCAAAAATGGGATTTCATGGTGGAGATGTTCAATTTAGAAAATATCCAAAGCTTTCACAAAGTACATATGATGTACTAAAAGATGTAGCAATGACAGATGCAAAAGCAAGAAGATTTTTCAGCAAGAGTGATGGCAAACAACTAAACGCAATGTGCAATCGTTGGAAACAATTCTATGAGGTTTGAACAAATGTAAAAAGAAATCATGAAATAGCAAAGAAAAGAATGGAGGTGTGGCTTAAACAGACTAATTCTTGAAGATAATGAGGCAACACGCTATTTTTTATGTCTATGGTCCATTCTTTGTAGAATAAGGAACACTTGCCACATGGTACACTTAGGGGATGGAAAAGTCTCATTATTGAGCGTGAAAAGAGGTGGACTGACAAAAAGTAATCCACTCAAAGAGCTTTTTGATTGGTTCTCAAACAAAAAAATGTAAAGTAAGACATGCGAAATAGTATCAACACATAGAAACTATATAGATCATGGTATTAAAATATCACAATAATGGGAAAACTCCTTTTAGCAAAAGCTATATTAAATACAATACGAGTGACATCTCATCATATGAAGCTCAAGGAACGTATACGATATTAAATAGGATTTGGAATATCTTTTGGCATTTTCTTGACCAAAATCTATGTATGGAAGTATTTATAGTTTTTATAACAATAAAGTTGATGACACAAGGGCATTAGTCTTCTTTGAGTCTTTTCAATGAGACTGAGTTTGGAAAATATCCTCTATATATGAGATACTCTTTCCTCCTCTAGCCAGCAATACTTTTTATATTTGAGGCCTCTGTAGCTAGTGCATAGCTAGATAGAAAAGGAAGTAACCACCTCTTGACGCATTTAACCTTGGAGCATAATCAAATATCCTGAATGCTAATATTCTCTCAAGATGCAATACCCTATATGCATTAAAATTTAATTGCTTGAATGCGTAGTTTCTCAAAATCATGAAAAACTAAAGATATGGCCTATTTTATTTGCAAATACCTATGAATGATTAGGAATAAGGGAGTTGTATATTGGAAAAATGAAAAGATGCAAATCCTAAAATTAATCTATAAAATGATGAACTCTAGTGATAAGGCTCATCAAAAAATCTTGGATGGGCCTAATCATTTGAATGAGTAGTCTGTTAAAATCATGACAAACATAGGTTAATTTGCCTATTTCTTTTGTCAATAGCTATGAATGATTAAAGATGAGGGGATTGCATGAGGATCAAATGAAAAACCTCAAGTAATGGAATGAATCTAGGACACGATCAATTCAAAAAATTAGGCTCATTGGAAAACCTTGAATGGGTCTAATTGCTTGAACTTATTGTGTCTCAAAATGAGCCACAATGCCTAATTTCTGACAGACACAAACTTTTAGGCATATTACTTTTCATGATTTTCACACAAAGTTTCTCTTTCTTTCAAAACTAATATACTCATGTAAGATATATTTTAAATGAACCTACATGGAATTTTGAAAGATGATTTGATAAGATTAATCTAGATTAAGCACAATTAAATGAAATCATTAGATGGCCCTTTATGAGTCGCTTTTTTCCTTGATGTGATGATGTAGTGTGTCACTTACATATCAAGTGAATTTACAAAAAGTCTTTCCATCACTCATATTGCATAGATAAATCTCAAAATGTGCCTTGATGCAAGGTTGTGTAATGAGACTCTACCATGATATTTTATGTGCAAAATCCAACAATTATGGTGCATATGATGGAATATGGTTGTCGTTGATGAGATTTATGAACATAAGAAACAGAATAAAAAAATTGAACATGCTATGTACAAGTGGAAATTGATTTGCAGCTATGGGAAAGAAGGAAATGTGTATGTACGTCTTTTCATGCATACTTGGACTGCAAACTCAACATGGTGCAAAAACTTAAATAAAGTTTGAAAGGAGATTTATGAATCAATTTCATGCTCATCGTTCTCAATCTTGTCACTCAAATCACATTCACTAGTTCTCATCAAATCATCCTCATCAAAGCTTATTGAGCTTACTTCTATTTCATGAAATTAAAAGATAAGTACATAAAATGTATTTGGATCCAATCCTCACTAAAAATCTCTCATAGAGTCATATTATCTCTTTGGAATGTTCCTCTTTATCATCAACACCTAGGAAAAAGTTTTCCAAAACACAATAGTAATCTTGTTGATATTTGTCGGTAGTGATGTGCGAGGAGGTTTTTTCCCCCAGCTTGTATATATGCCTATAACCCTAATACATCATTTATCTATGTACATTCCCTTGGTAATACATTTAGTATTGGGTGTTGTGATTTAAGCTTCTTCTTCTTCATTGTGTTGTTTGGGTGCTTCCGTAGACATCAAACTCAAACAATTGGTATCAGAGCAAGTTGTCGCTTCATCTAGGGCATCATCAACACCCATCTAATTAGAGTCTTAGAATCACACAGAAATTGATGAGCATACTCAAGGGGATTAGCAGTTCAGAATGGCTTTGGTCTATGGTCTCAAAATCGTGATTGAAGCTCGTTTTGGCCTCTGAATGCACTATTGCAATGCTTGTGTAGGCAGTTTTTGCTTTTTGTGCCAAATATATATACACATTTTGGTTCTCCACTATAAGCTCCTCAAAGTTTACTACAAGCTTAGGAGAACTCGATTGGGTACTTTTCTTCAAATTTTTGAGATACAATCATTTTTCTACATCAGAGTATTTTAGTCAGTGGCCATGGCTGAAAGCAATGATGTATTTTGTATGTTGGCTATTGACGATAAGTTGCATCAAACCAATTACCCATCATGGTCATATATGATGCATCATTTATTGGTTGCAAAAGGACTATGGAATATTGTGAACAGTGTTGAAAAACATCCTACCATAACTACAAATACAACTACTGAAGGTGATGCAGATGGCATTGAAGATGATGTTCTTCAGGTTCATGTTCATGTTGCGGTTCTTGATGCACCTATTTCATAGCAACTTTATTGGCGTGGTAGAGATGCTCAGGCACATGCATTGATAGCCTTGTCTACTACACGTGCAATCATTCCTCACATTCACTCCTACAAAATAGCAAAGGATTCTTGGGATAAACTTACCACGTTATATCAAGAAAGGAACCAGCCTTGTGTTACTTACCTCCAAAAACAATTGGAGATTGAGCACATGAATGAAGGAGATTCCATAGATAATTTTTTGGCAAACATCAAAGATTTGAAGGAGCAGTTGATTTCTACTGATGAAATCTTGCAAAACAGTACAGTTCTGTTGATCGTTCTGAATGGGCTTCTAATTTCATATGAGATTTTTTCTTCTACTCTTCTATTTATCATGAAAGGCAATCCAAATGCCTTCACATTTGAGGAGTTATTATCTGTTCTGTTGTAGGAAGATCAATCTAGGCAGAACATGTCCATTATGCATGTTGAAGATTAAGCTTGCTTGGTTAGTGAGAAGGGCAATGGTATGGATCTCATCTAGTAGTAAGCGAAAATCTGCTAATTTTGCACAATCAAAGAAAGATGACAAAAATGAGAAGAAAACAGAAAAGTAGAAACTATTTTGTAAAATACCGTAAAGGAAATGATCATGTCATAAAGAGTTTTTCGAAAGTGGCTACAAAAGAGGCAAATAAAAAAGAGGGTGGAACGGTTGTTGTAGAGGCCTCTACACCCAAATGAGAGTCTACAAATCTTGTGCAAAAAGAAGAATGGGCATTCACTATTGTTTGCAGTTATGACCCATCTTCTTATAAATAGTGTATGTGTGTAGTAAACTCAGATATTTGGTACTTTGATAGTGGGGCAACCAAACATATTACCTTGCAGCATAGTTTCTTCACTTCACTTGAGCCTACCCCTACAGAGAATATTGTCACATGCACCAAAAACTCCTCTTATCTTGTCATGGTAGTTGGTACTTCTACCTCCCTCTTTGTTCTTTTATGTCCTTGAGATGTCACGGTAGACGGTGCAATGTTGTTTGGGTCAACTTGCTGACCAAGGAATGGTAGCATAGGTTTTCTAGCTCAATTTTATCAAAGTATCCATATTCTCTAACATGTGTAGTACAAATCCATCA
Organism: Ceratopteris richardii; assembly: GCA_020310875.1. Taxonomy (NCBI): domain Eukaryota; kingdom Viridiplantae; phylum Streptophyta; class Polypodiopsida; order Polypodiales; family Pteridaceae; genus Ceratopteris; species Ceratopteris richardii. The sequence goes on along the minus strand of CM035416.1, from coordinate 44,355,309 downwards.
TCTCTGAAAAATATCCCATGTGTGTGTAGAAGGAGAGAGAGATCTATGTGTTTGTGTGTGTGTGCACAAGATGATCACAACGCAGGTCATGTGCACAAACTCGACAGTAGCACTAGTCAGTTCAAAACATTCACAAATGACAACTTTTCCCTCTTGGGTCTGTTTATGTTAAACATGTCGTCGATATGGGCATTGGTATAGGCATCGATATAAGTGCCAATATGTAGACATTAGGTTTTCTTTATGTACTTGTCTTTATATATTGCACTTGTTGTATTCTTCTTTTTAGGTCATTCTTGTACATTTCTTTTTATGTAATAGAAGAATAAGAAGAAGATAATTCTTCCTTGCCTCAATCTATGTGTGTGCTTCTCTTTGATTTTGAGATTGTGTGTCTGAGTTCTCTTCCTTATCTCCTTCCTTGTGACATGGTATCAGAGCCAGTGTGGTTATAGAGAGCTCATGGAGAAGGCAGACGGTGCAAAGTATGCGAGAAGGCATCGAGAAAGTGTGATTCACAAACAACCTCAGATTGCTATGAAAATTGGCATGAAGGTAGAAGACCTTAAAATATTTACGAGAGTTATCCCTTTAGGATCAATTGTTTTTGTCAGATCTAAGTTTCGGATCCACAACCTCGATTTTGAGCACGCGAAGTGGGGCCCACACAAAAATCAGGTCAGTTTGCAAAAGTGTAACTTGCGTCGTGTTTGGAAACACTCATATATTCTATATCTATAATTTCAAGTGATTCTGTGTACTGTTGATACACAAAAACTATCACTTTTTTAGATCGAACTATCACGTCAATAGTGCGATAGTGGTCAAGCAGAAGTGCTGCTTGTAGTGTTTTGCAGTGTTGTGAATAGCTGTAGAAATGGAAAACACAGGTGGAATGAGTCAGCTTATGAGCCATAAGCTTGACAAGAACAACTTCCATGGTTGGAGATTCAGGATGAAGAATTTCCTGATGGGAAAAGGCTATTGGAAGTACATCGAAGGAGAGAATGAAAATGCTCTACAGTTAGCAGAGACGAATCGGACTGCAAACTAGTGAAGATCGTATGAAGAATGGAATCAAGGAGCAAGAAAGGTAATGTATTGGCTATTTGTTAGCATGCAAGATAGCATGATTGGGCACATATAGGATGCCAATACTCCGAAAGAGTCTTGGAATAGTTTGGTCACATTGTATAAGACCAATAGAAAGGCACAAAAATTGCAACTCAAGATCGCGCTGCATACACTAGAGAAAAAGGGCATGTCGGTAAGTGACTACACTCTGAAAACCAAAAGCACATGTGAGTCACTTGCATCTATTGGTGTGAATGTAGATGATGATGATAAGGTGGAAGTGTGCCTTCCTGGTTTAGGAGCTGCATGTTGGTGCAACTATACAAGCCTTCACATTTGTCTTAGTATGAAAAGCAATAAGTGAAAAGCACTTGATGAAGCATAAAAACCTTAATTTGTAATTCTTTGGTTATTTACAATTTGTAAAAGTTAAATCATTGAGAGAATCCTTCAAGAGCCTAAATCTCGTGGAGTTAGGAGAAGTATGAGGTAGGAATCTTATTTGATGGAATAACTCCTAATTTGAAGCAATCACTTTTAAGTGGAGCCAAGGTTGAATTCAAATTCAACCTTGGAGGAAAAAATACTTATAAAAGGAGCTTGTAAAAACTCACTGTTGGCCTCATTGAGAGCTTCTCCCTTGATCATTTGTAGGACTTGAGTATCTTACACCATAGCTTACGCATTCCTGTATCGTTGACCATCATTGTAATGCCAATGATCTTGTACAATCGTGTTTTATAATAGATATACTTCATTGATCATCTCTGACTACTTCTCTGCTATGACTACTCAAAAAAGTAAAATTTGTCGTCATATCTTAGTGAGTTCTCAACCATTTTACATGATCTATAGCTTTCTGGAACCATCTTTTAGTCTATTTTGTGCTACCAAAATCCCAAAGCATTTAGTTTAGCCATTTGGGAGAAATCACTATCGAACTGCTCACTAGTCATCTACTATTCAGCCCCTAAGAAATCAGGGGTAAGCTTTGGATTGCTAAATTCATTTCTCAGAGTACAGTTCATCATTTTAGATGATTCCACTTGCAATCATTAGTGATCTAAGCTAATTAAGTTCCTTCAAGAGGAATTTAATCAATTGTTATTGTACTATGAGGACTTAGCAAAAGAACCAACAGGTGTCTATACCAAAATAACAAGTTTTCTGACACTTGCAACTCATGAACTAATATGTTTTGATCTAATTGTGTGAAGAATCAACTCCAAAAGTACATAGGTACTTTATTGGTGTTATTTGCAAGCTAAAAGGGCCTAGTATTAAACTCTAAAGTGATTTAGGGCAGGTACAAAGCAGGTTTTAGCAGTACCACCTCACTTCCTTGAGGTATCCATCCATTTCTTCCAATAGTGGTATCAGAGTAAGTTGAGGTAAAATGGGAGATGGTTTCCTTTCTTTCATTGATAAATTAGATATGAATAATTATCCAGCATGGTCCTTGAGTATCAAGTCCTATCTACAAGGAAAGAGTCTCCATTGATATATGTCAAGAGATGAGGAGATGCCCATATTCAGAAGCAAAGGTCAACGTACAAGAGAGGAGCTAGAAAGACTAATGGTGTGCCAAAGATGCTTTAGCAAGGTCATATCTACTTAACTCTAGTTCTCACATCCTTCTTACTCACATTAGAAATTGTAAGGGTTCCCAAGAGACTTGGGATACATTATGTTCATATTTTTCTTCCAATACAAGAGCTACAAAAAATCAATTGTGGATTGAGTTTACTACTCAAAGGAAGAAACCTAAGCAGAATGTTTCCGAGTATGTGACCAAAGTAAAAGATGTGGCTGATCAATTGGCAAGCATAGGAGAAGAGATTGAAGAGGAGCAAATGGTGAGACAAATAATCAATGGCATCAAGGTAGATGATAAGTGGGAAGCTTTCACAACTGCTATGGACCTTTACATGGACATGCAAATCCCAGATCTTACTACACTCATGGGACAACTCTTTACCCATGACGCCAAGATCAACAAAAATGGAGAACCATCAAGAGGTAACAATTCTTCTGCCCTCTATACAAATAAATGGAAGTCTTAAGATAAAGGAAAGAGCAACAAAGTTGAAGATGAAGGTACTACTTCTCAAACTAACTATGCAAGGAGAGGTGGGATTTCAAGAGGAAGGGGTAGAGGAGGTAACCAAGGTAGGGGGAGACATTTCAACTCTTCCCCCTCTAGTATATGTGGATTGTCTAATCACACAATAGATGAGTGCTATAGGAACTTCAAGAACTGGAGACGAAGAGCATTTCAAAGAGGTGGATACTCACAATCAAGAGGAAGATTCAACCATAATCAAGGCTACAACCATGGCTACAACAACAATTACAAGAAAAATTATCAAGGAGGATACAAATCAAGGAAAGAGTTAAAAAATTATTCAAAGGATCAAGAGGATTCCCTTCTGATTATGAACATGACTTCAAAACAAGGTATGAATGATGAGCACCTCTTCTATACTGACTCAGGTTGTTCAAACCATGTAGCAAGAAATGTAGCTCTCCTTTCTGATCTTGAGGAGCCCAAGGGAAAGCACTAAGTGCAGATAGGTGATGACACCAAGCATTCAGTGGTCAAAGTAGGAAATGTCAAAACTTTTGATGGGAATAGGAATCTGTTGAGTAGAGTTCTTTATGTACCTACTATCACAAAGAATTTGATGAGTGTTGGACAGATAGTGGAAAAGGGTTTGCTGGTTAGGTTCAATAAATATGGAGCTTTTGTGGAGGACCCCCAACAAGGATTTAGAAGGATTGCAAAGGAAGAGAAAACAGGTAGATTATTTACATTTGAGCTTGAGGATACTAGAAACATTGCACTTTACAATTATAAGGATCAAACCTTGCTTGAGCTAGAGATTTGACACAAAAGATTATGGCACATTGGTGAGAGAACATTAAAGCAGAAATGTAGCTATCAATGTGTGCTTGGAATACCTAATGTATTCAAGCAACATATGACCTATAAGTGTGGCGATTGTTAGTTTTGTAAATCACACAAGTTACCCTTTACAAAGAAAGGCTATATGCATGAGGATTACTTTGAACTTGTCCACACAGATGTGTGCGAACCAAGTGAGGATCCTTCAATGTCAGGCTGAAGGTATTATTTATCATTTATTGATGAGTTTAGTAGGTGGACTATCTTCTATTTCATGAAACATAAAGATGAAGTATTCAGTTGTTTCTAGACGTATCTTGCACTTCTAGAAAATCAAACAGGAAAAGGTCTAAAGAGGATAAGGTCAATTGGAGGAGGTTAGTACTTCTCCAATGAGTTTGATGCATTTTTGCAGGATAGAGGTATCAAAAGGGAGATTACTACCATATATACTCTTGAGAGAAATGGAGTAGCACAGAGGAGGAACAGATTAATTGTGGAAGCAGCTAGATCAATGCTTAATGAAAAGAAATCGCCTAATTACTTGTGGGCAGAGAGTGTTTCTACTGCCACTTATCCTATTAACAGGTTACTTCTAAGCCTCTTGATGGGATGACCCCATATGAAGCATGGCATGGTATGAGACCATCACTTGAACATTGCAAAATATTTGGATGTGTTGCTTATGTGCATGTTCCATCTCAAATTAGAGGTAAGATAGATATGAAGAAGCAACTACCAAAGCAGAATGGAAAGAAGCTATGGATGAAGAAATAGAAGCACTCCAAAAGAATGACACTTGGGAACTAGTACCCAAGAAAGCATCAATGAAGGTGATTGGTTCTAGGTGGATTTACAAAATCAAGAGGAACTTAGATGGATCCATAAATAGGTATAAAGCTAGACTTGTGGCTAAGGGTTTTGCACAAACCCAAGGAATAGATTATGAAGAAACCTTCTCACCTGTGGCTAAGGTGCCAACCATCAGAATATTGGTAAGTGTAGCTGCATCTAGATATTGAAATATGTATCAACTAGATGTGAAAAATGCCTCTCTCAATGGTTGGATTTCAGAGGAGATTTACATGGCTCAACCTCTAGGCTATGAAGACCCAAACAAGGTAAATCATGTGTGCAAATTGAACAAAACTCTTTATGGTTTGAAGCAGGCACCTAGGGCATGGAACCATGGCTTAACAACTTATCTTCAAGACCAAGGATTCATGATAAGCAAGGCATATTCTTCTTTGTTTGTCAAGAGAAGTAATTCAAAAATGATATACTTAGGTGTATATGTTGATGACATCATTCTAATAGGTAGTGATGCCAATGGCATCAAAAAAATAAAAAACTAGATGATGCAGGAGTTTAAAATCATTCACCTAGGGTTTCTGAAGTATTTTCTTGGACTTGAGTTTGTATACACTAACTCTAGAGTTTATATCACTCAAAGGAAATATGTGCAGGGCATGTTGAAGAAATTCCACTCGGAGAATGCAAAAGTAGCTAGCACCCCTATGGAGGTAAATCATAAATTGAGTGCTCATGAAGGTGATTTGCTTGAAGACATTGCAGGTTATCAAAGCATAGTTGGGGGTCTAAACTATGCAACCTTGAGAAGGATTGACATATGTTATGGAGTAACTGTTTTGAGCCAATTCATGCATCACTGTAGAGCACCTCACTTGGAAGCTACTAAAAGAATCTTGAAGTATCTCAAAGGTACTAAAAACCAAGGAGTTTACTTCCAATACACATTAGATTTGGATATAAAGTTGTACTCAGATGCAGATTGGGCAGGATGTAAGGATGACAAAAGGAGTACTTCTGGATATTTGTCCTTTGCAGGTGATCAGCCCATCTCATGGTCTTCCAAGAAGCAACCTACTATTGCTCTATCTTCAACAGCGGCTGAATATAGGGGATTAGCAAATGTTACATAAGAAGCTACTTGGATTAGATTGCTCTACTCAGATTTGGGACTTCACACTCATTCACCTATGATCTTTGGTGACAACACTAGTTCTTTGCATTTTGCAGCCAATCCCATTTATCGTGCAAGAACCTGTTGATATATTTAGGTAGTGATGTGTGTGAACACACTAGGACCTCCGGGGCACTTTTTTCCCTCTTTAGGAGGTTTTTTTCCCTCGGCTTGTATATACGTCTATTGCCCTAATGGGCTACTTATCTTTGTACATTCTCTAGTAATACATTCAGTATTGTGTTTTTGTGCTCCAAGCTTCTTCTTCTTCCCTGTGCTGTTCGCGTGCTTCCGTAGACGTCTAAATCCAACAATTGGCATCAGAGCAGGTCTTCGCTTCATCTAGGGCACCGTCGACACTCGTGCAGTCTCAGAATCGCACGAATTTTGGTGAGCATACTCAGCGTGTTTCTGAGATCAAAACATCTTCGCTCTCTGGTGCCAAAATCGCGATCTTAGCTCGTTTCTGCCTCCAAACGCACTATCATAGCGCTTGTGCAGGCTATTTCATCTTTTTGTGCCAAAGATATATACCAGATTTTGGTTGCCAGTATAAGCATCTTAAAGTGTGCTACAGGTCTAGCAGAACTCGTCTAGGCAGTTATGTTCAACTTTTTGAGATACAATTAATTTTCTGCATCAAGGTATTTTAGAAACTGGTATTTTCTCCCATCTTTAATCTTTTGTATCTACAATTACTATGATTTATGATAATAGAATGTACCTTTGATATGAAGCTTTAATCTTTCTTAATCCTTTGAGCTCGTGCTTTGTGCTTCTGTAGGTTATCTCCAAGAATTTGGCTTTGTTCACCTCCAATTAGAAGAAACTTCAATATCTTCCAGAGTCGGGACTTCCAATGCCTTTATTTCCCTTCTATTGCACCTTCAGCTCTGATACCAATGTTGGAGACCTCTAAATCTCCAAAGGTTTGATCTGTACTGATTTAAGATCACTTCTATATCAATTATAGATCAAACTTTACACAAATGTTATCTTCATTTATCAAAACTTTCAACTATCACTTCTTTGAGTGAAAATGTTCATTCCTCAATAGTCTACTTCACTAATTGACTTCATTACCTGCACATATCTTCAGATTTCTGCAAACCAATGATGCACATATCTCCACACTACCTTTGCACAATCATATCAACCATTAGTCCTTCAAAAGAATCATTGAAAACTTTAATTTGATCCTTAAGATCAAAAGTATGTTAGAAACTGTTTTCCTGAACAAGCGACTTTGACATAGGTAACTTCTAAGGTTGATTTATCACAGCACAGATCCCGTTTTGATAAATGATTTTAGCCATAGATTCCTTACCTTCTAACTTAGATTTTTAATGCTCACTCATCAAAAACTTTACATTGAGCACTGAGATCTAAGCAAAACATTGACACGAAAAAGTGCACGACTCTGAGAGGTCTACCTGCAGACTTTACATACACATGTTCCTATTGATCATACTCACATCATGAAAAGAATTAGACCATGAAACTTTGAACATAGCTTCATTAGCTTCTAGATTAGATGTGTACAAAAGGATTTCTGATCCACATGATCAGACTGAGAGAAATCTACGACATGCTCATCGCTATTTTTTGAAGATGACTCTCTTCTCATCTATCTCTATGACACTTGTCTTCTAATGACTCTCACATGTATTTCTTTACATCATTGACTTATATAAATATGATTATAGACTTATCCCGCGTCTATTACATTACTTCTTGTTATCCTAAGGATTACCTATATTCATAGTACAAGAATTTCCACTTGTAATGTACATATGTGTACAAGCTATCATTCTAAAATCTCTTCAGTTTCTCAAACGACTTCTTGAACTTCAACTTGATCATTAACTTGCTTCTGAATCTTTGTAATCATCAATTTGTGATTGCTCTGTTCCAACACTAAGTACCCTTTTGGCTGCAACAAGATGAGGTACTCTTGGTGCTTGCAAAAATTGAGATAAGACTCCAACTACATGTGCAATATCTGGTCTTGGCATAGTAGCATACAAGAGAGAGCCAATTATTAACCTATACATGGTGACATCCTTCACTTCTTCACCTTCATGAGAACTTAGTTTAACATTTACTTCTAATAGATTTGAAATGGGCTTGCAATCACACAAGCCAAAATTTTTCAAAAGATCTAGAATGTATTTCCTTTGCATAAAGTATGTACCTTCCTCTTTATATAGTACTTCAATCCCAAGGAAGTACCTTAAAATCCCTAAATATGAGATTTTAAACTCACATCCAAGCTTCCTCTTTATGTCTTTGATGTTGGCTTCATCATCCCCTATAATGATCAAATCATCAACATATATAAAAATGAAAAACAATTTGCTACCTTCCTTCTTCACAAAGAGTGATGGGTCTGCGTGACTCTGATTGTATCCAAATTTTAGCAAGTAGTCCACAAGTCTTTGGTTCCAAGCTCTTGGGGCTTGCTTGAGTCCATAAAGAGCCTTCTTTAGCCTGCATACATGATGTGGAAACCTCTCATCTTCAAAGCCTTGGGGTTGCTCCATGAAGACTACCTCTTCAAGCTCTCCATCTAGAAAAGCCTTCTTAACATCCAACTGGTACATCTTCTAACCTTTTGAGGCTGAAATCGCAATCAAACTTCTTATGGTCAACATCTTAGCTACTGGATTGAATGTTTCCTCAAAGTCAATGCCATAGCTTTGAGCAAAACCTTTGGCAACCAGCCTTGCTTTATACCTAGAGATGCTTCCATCTGCATGTCTCTTTACCTTGTACACCCATTTGTTGCCAATGACTTTCATGTCCTTTGTTCTTGGCACCAATGACCAAGTATCATTTTCTTCAAGTGCCTAGAGTTCCTCCTCCATGGCTTCAATCCATTCCCTACGCTTATTTGCTTCTTCAAAAAAGTTAGGTTCTTCACAAGCTATATCTTGACTCATGTAGGCATAGTGTCTTGCAATGAATGACTCGTAAGTTAACCTTTGAATAGGGTATTTAACCCTATTGGATGACCTTACCTCTCCATTAGGTGGTAGGAATCTTCTCCTCCTTGGTTTAGATGCTTTAAATCCTGGACTTTCTAATTTTTCCATATCTTCGTCACGTGTAGATTCCATGTCTACCCATTGATGGTCTTCGTTTGCCTTTTCCTTTCCTTTTCTACTTCCTTCACTTGAATGAGCTTCATTTCTTGTCCTTCCATGCCAAGCTAATGTATTAGTCGCCTTGATGGTGTGCTTGAAGTGGGTTGACCACTCATCTCCATGCTTTGTTGTTGCTCTTTGAACTTCTTCTCGGCTTCATAACATCATCAACCTGTAACACATCTTTGCTACCATACCAAGGTAGAAACTCATCAAATATTACATCCCTAGAAAGCTTAAGCTCTTTGTTGCAAGGATTATAGCATCTAAAATGCTTTTTCTATGAAGAATATCCAAGAAATATACACCTATCTGCCTTCAAGTCTAACTTGTGTCGCAAATCTTGAGGTATGTGAACATAACACACGCAACCAAATACGTGGAGATGTGAAAGGTTGGGTTTCTTACCACAGCAAGCTTCATAAGGTGTAACTCCATGTACTCCTGAGGTTGGACACCTATTCATAATGTATATGGCTATATTTATTGCATGGTCCGAATAAGATTTAGCAACATTCATTTCATTTAACAAAGCTATAGCCACTTATGCTTGCTGGAGTTAGATGTCTATAGAAGCACGTGAATAGCACAAGGAAGAAAAAGAAGAAGTTTGGAGTTAGCCACTAGAATGTATAAAGATAAGTAGTCCATTAGGGCAATAGGCATTAAAACAAGCAGAGGGAAAAAGCCTCCTAACGAGGGAAAAAAGTGCCCCGGCAGTCCTAGAGTGTTCACACACATCACTACATAAATATATCAATAAATTCACCTTGGGAGTGATGCGTTGAACAAGGAGCTGGTACTCATATATAAGGAAGTGTCAAGCTATGTGGAATCAATGCACAAAAGGAAGTAAGCCCAAAGCTTTGCGGAAAGCTTCAAACTTCTCCTTAGGAAGAGCCTTCGTAAAAAGGTCTACAATGTTCTCCTGCGTGGGCACATATGCCAAGTTGAATGCAAAAGAGGCACTATGAGAGCCTAATCGTGTACGATATGACAGAGGTGCACTAATTTGCTGTCATGCTCTGCACTAGCCATTTTGGCATAGTTTTTGCCTCCTCAATATCATCTCTCTCATGAACAAGTGCATCATGTAAATTTGCATCACAAATGGAATGATCTACATCATCACATGAAACCTGCAACAGCTGAGAAGTTTCCCCATTAGGACCAGCACTAGACTGTCCACTGTAAAAAGAGGCAACAAAGTATCATACATGTCTTTGGAGCTAACGGATGTCTCCTTAGTACATGAAAGCAATGGCTGAATAACATCTTCCACAAAAACAACATCACAGCTAACCACAATGCGTATAGTGTGTGGATGATACTGACAATAACCTTTACTTTCATAACTATACCGAACAAAATAGATTTTACTACTTTATTATCTAATTTTTTGCGATGTTATTTAGGCACTAATGCATATGTCAGACAACCAAAAACACATAGATGAGAAACAGATGGCTTGCGACCATGCCAAACCTCATATGAAGTGATAGACTACAACACTTTAGTGGGACACCTGTTTAGTATATATGTTGCATACACATTATAGCCTCAAGCTAGAAACTATGTGGTAACACTTGACTCTCGACCAGACCTATTCTTTTGTTCAACAACTCCATTTTGTTGTGGTGTATACGACACTGTACACTGATGTTTTATCCCATGTTCAGCCAAAATGCATTAAAGTTAGAAGACATATATTCCTACCCTCCATCAGAACGGAGGGTGCCCATTTTACATGCTGACAAATTTTCAACCAAAACCAGAAACTATTTGGAGCACATAAATGCTTTAGACTTTGCCTTCAATGGACATAGCCATGCATGCCTGGAAAAATCATTGATGAAAGTCACGAAGTAAAGATAGTTCCCAAAAGAAGGTGTCTGCATAGGACCACACACATCACTATGTACAAGCTGTAATTTCTGAGTAGCCCGAAGTGAACCATCTTTTGGAAAGGAAGAACGCTACATTTTGCCCAAAATATAGCCTTCACATACATGTTTACCAGGTGCCTCAAGTTCGGGCAAAGAGGACACCATTTAGATTTCTGTAGGCATAGCAAACTAGCAAAATTAAGATGACCAAAGCATGCATGCCAAAGCTTTGCATCTGATATAGCTTGAGAATCATGTACTACACATGCTAAATTATTTATAGATCTATCATAGTCTATGAGCTTATACAACCCACAACATAAGATGCCAGAAGCAATAATGATGTCCTCATTTGATAGATCATGAACTACACATTTGTCATCAACAAATTTCACAACCAAGCCAATCTTGGCTAATGCAAAAACTGATAACAGATTTTTCTTGATCCATGGCACAAAGAAAGCATATGAAAAAGTGAAAGAACTATTATCAACAAGTGTCAAAATGATCTTACCAACTCCCATAACAGGATAAGAGGAGTTGTTGGCACATGTAATAGTATTCCCTGTAGGGGCAGGCTGGAGTGAAGAGAAGAAACTACGCTGTGAGGTAATATGTTTGGTCACCCCACTATCAAAGTACCAAACATCTGAGTCTACTGCAAACATGCACTACTCATGAGAAGATGGGTCAAAATTACAAACAGTAGTATATGCCCATTCTTCTTCTTGCACTAGATTAGTAGACTTTGTTTTCGGTGTAGAGGTCTCTACAACAACCATGCTGGCCTCTTTTTTCTTTGCCTCTTTAGCAGCTAGTTTTGGACAACTCTTAATGACATGATCATTTGCTTTAGAGTATTTGCAAAAGAATTTCTGCTTTTCTGATTTCTTCTCATCTTTTTCTTCCTTCTTCGAATATGCAGCATTTGCAAATTTGTGCTTACTAGTAGAAGAGCTCCATTTACCTTTGTCCTTCTAACTAGCCAAGAAAGCTTGATTTGTAACACGCATAATAGACATGTTCTACCTAGACTGGTCTTCTTGTAATAGAACAGAGACTAACTCCTCAAATGACAAGGCATTTGGATTGCCTTTCATCATCAAATGAAGAGTAGAAGCAAAACTCTGATATGAGTCAGGAAGACCATTCAGAAAGGTCTGCACAAGTGAGCTATTCGGTATAACTTCATTAACAGAAATCAATTATTCTTTCAAATCCTTGATCTTTGTGAGAAAACTGTCCATAGAATCACCTTCATTCATGTGCTCACTGTCCAATTGTTTTAAGAGGTAAGCAACACGAGCCTCATTCTTGCCTGGTACGATGTGTTAAGTGTATCCCAAGCATCCTTAACTGTTCTACAAGAGCGAATGTGAGGAATAATGGCACATTTGACAAACAAAGCTATCAATGCATGTGCTTGAGCATCTCTGCCATCCCAACGAGTTTGCTCTATAGTAGATGCAATAGAAACAACAACACGAACATGAATCTGCAGAATATCATCATCTTGGACACCATCTCCATTAGCTCCAGCACCTGTATTTGCAAACACCTGTATTCGCAGGTGTAATAGGACGTCTTTCAACACCTTGCACAATATTCCATAGTCTTTTTATGAACAATAAATGACGCATCATATAAGCCCATAATGGGTAGTTGGTACCATCCAACTTATCCTCAATAGCCAACATACGGAATATACATCACTGCTTTCATCCATGGCTGGTGACTAAAATACCTTGATGCAAAAAATTGACTGTATCTCAAAAAGTTGAACATAATTGTCGAGACAAATTCTTCTAAATCTATAGTAGACTTTGAGACGCTTATACTGGAAAACTGAAACTAGTATTTACCTTTGGCACAAAAAGACAAAATAGCCTACACAAGCATTATGATAGTACATTCGAAGGCTGAAACGAGCTCAGATGGTGATTTCAACATGACAAAGTTAAGCTATTTTGATCTCTCAAACACCTTGAGTATGCTTACCAAATTTTATGTGATTCTGAGACTGCAACCGGAGAGGTGTAGACAACACCCTAGATGAAGCGATGACCTGCTCTGATACCAATTGTTGGAGTTAGACGTTTGCGGAAGCATGCGCCCAACACAAGGAAGAAGAAGAAGCTTGGAGCACAACACAAAATGCTGAATGTATTACCACTAGAATGTACAAAGATAAGTAGCCTGTTAGGTAAATATGCATATATACAAGCGGGGGGAAAAAAACCTCCTAAAGAGGGAAAAAAGTGCCCTGAGAGTCCTAGAGTGTTCACACACATCACTACTAAATATATCAACAATGCTATGTATCTATTCTTCCTCTCTGCCATCCCATTTTGTTGAGGTGTATACCTGCAAGTGAATTGCCTTTTGATGCCATGGTCATAGAAGGTAGCAAAATAACTATGCATCCACAAGTGTGTTGGTGAAATTAAAACCAAGCCCATATACTTTCTTGATTAGCTCATACTTGATTCATTGACATAACTTATGCAAGGCTTCATATGATCAACCTCTTGTAAAAGGTTCTTCACATTTACCTTTGTAAAAGTGGTACACATCCACGTGGAGTTAGGAAGCTCTAACATCACAACTCATTTGGTTGATGAGTGATGAGGGAAGCCTTGCCATGGCACGTATTGAAGAGCACGATTGGAATGTATTGAACATGAGGCAGAGTATGGTACTTTTGAGCATGCACCACCACCTGCTCAACATGATAATGCTTAGGTATGTATTTTTTCTATAAATTAATGTCATTATTTTATTTTAAAACCATATACAAAATCAAATTATTGCTGATATACAGGGATACTTGACCAATGATGATAATAATTCTCATAGTCATAATGCTAATATACCTCATACATGTCATGGACTTGCTGTTCATAAATTACAAGTAGAGGTTTCTAGAAATCCTCTACCTCCTGGTTTAGAGACTGAAACAATTGGAGATTATCCATTGCGAGCTCGTGATCATTCTCTAGTACGAACATATGATAGAAGAAGATATGGAGGATGGAATAGAGGACCACTTCCTTTAGATGGAAATGTTTTTAACTTTTGGAGTAATCACTATATGATAGCTCCATCCACTATGCAAAAAATGAAAGATTATATATATGCATGGTAATATAGCAAGTTTAATAAATAGTAGTCGAGGGTTACATAATAGTTCAAGGAATAATTGCACATTTGAGGAGCGTGAAAATAGTCATGAATTACGATACATGAGCTGTCAATGCTATTACTTCATTACATGCTGGTGATTAATTATTAGTGAATTATGGATGGTGTAGACCTCCAAGAACATGTTTTAGCTAGAGAGAGAATGAAATTTTTCTATCCATATTTAATAACTTACATATTTAATTTTATTTTTAAAGTTTAATTTTCATTCCTTTATGGAATACTAATGATTTTTATTCATATGTGTAGATTCCGACATATGATGTTGATATTCCACCACATCATTCACAATTTCCAGTAAGACCTCATTTATCAGAAGCTTTTATGAGGAGGCTACGCAAAAGTGACCTGTGGAATATGCAAGGTTGAACGAGCAATATTCAAAAGAAGATAAAGTACAAGATTTGTGTGACAATGATGAAGATGATGGCATGGTAGATTTTATTGAGGATTGGTATCAAAATGACAGCGAGAGCATTGATATTTCTAAAAATGCGAAATATCTTCGAGAGGAATGTCTAAAGCATTTTAAATTTTCACCACAATCTACATGTAGGATTACTATTTTAATGTTTTTATTTCTTATTACTATTATTATTTTTTAATTTTGTTTTATTTTAAGTTAAGGTTTAGTTCATATGGAAGCTAGAATGGTAGAAAAGGGTAAGCATTGAAGAAAAGGAGACAAACAGAGGGAGAGACAAAGATAGAGAGAAGTGAGAGAGAGAGAGAGTGAGTGAGAGAGGTTACAGAGAAATTAAGAGTGAGAAAGTTGTGAGACACAAAGAGATGTGTGTATGAGATAGAGAGATAATAGAGAGAGAGAAAGAGAAAGAGAGAGATAGAAGGAGATAGAAAGATACAAAGACTAAAGAAAGGTAGATATGTAAATGAATTAAGATTTTATAAAGTTGACAATTAAAAAATACATAGAAAAAAATAAAAAGTACAATGAAAATAATAAGAATGAAAAAAACAAAAGATAATTATAAATGAGTTTATATTTATTTTCAAATCATATGTTTGAATAGATTTTCTTTTTCTTTTTTTCTTTACAGACTACTGAAATATTGAAGTGATTTTGATTGAAGGAAAGAAGTAGATGAAACTGATGGAAAGTTTTGTGCAAGCATTGAGTTAGAAGCTTCCTAGTTCTATTGGTTTTCATTTAATACAACAAGAATTGAAAACACACTCACACACCCATCATATGGTACATAGGACTTAGTGATATGCTCCTTTTAAGACCTCAGACATCCATTCTTGGACGAGATTTGAACCCTAATCCTCTGCCTAAGTGGAGAAGGCATTGCCGCAAAACCATGCGTGGTATATCTATTGGTATTTTTTGTAGTAGTTGAAATGGACAAAAATGATATTGTATCCAATAAATGTACTCCTTAAGGTATTTGTAATCCAACTTGAGTATATCCTCAAGTTTCTTGGCATGACTAATTAGAACAAACCAATTGCATTTCACCTCATGATTCATCAATCTTATCACCACATGTTGTGCAAAGTCCAAGTAGTAATGCTTCTACTTTTATAAATGTTATTTCTTATATTTTCATAAATTTCTTCGGGGGTTTTCATAGCCCCGAATTATCAAAGCTTTCGACATGGGGATATGACCATAAAAGTATTGGTGGAATAATCAACATTCCAACAGATAGTGTTGCTTTTCAACATATTGACTCTACATGGCCTGATTTTGCACAAAATCCACAGAATCTGAAGTTAGGAGTTCATATTCACATTTACCAACACTCTTTGCACTTACACACTTTCTGATGGAGAAAAATCAAATTAATCAGGATATCAATCATGAGAAGAGAAAGTTAAAATTGACATGTTTAACCAATTTTTTTGAATTATGCTTACTCATTGAGCTATCATTTGGAGATCATATATGTTTTTTGGGATTGAGCTCTAAATTTTCACCACAATCTACATGTAGGATTACTATTTTAATGTTTTTATTTCTTATTACTATTATTATTTTTTAATTTTGTTTTATTTTAAGTTAAGGTTTAGTTCATATGGAAGCTAGAATGGTAGAAAAGGGTAAGCATTGAAGAAAAGGAGACAAACAGAGGGAGAGACAAAGATAGAGAGAAGTGAGAAAGAGAGAGTGAGTGAGAGAGGTGACAGAGAAATTAAGAGTGAAAAAGTTGTGAGACACAAAGAGATGTGTGTATGAGATAGAGAGATAATAGAGAGAGAGAAAGAGAAAGAGAGAGATAGAAGGAGATAGAAAGATACAAAGACTAAAGAAAGGTAGATATGTAAATGAATTAAGATTTTATAAAGTTGACAATTAAAAAATACATAGAAAAAAATAAAAAGTACAATAAAAATAATAAGAATGAAAAAAACAAAAGATAATTATAAATGAGTATATATTTATTTTCAAATCATATGTTTCAATAGATTTTTTTTTTCTTTTTTATGTTTTCTTTACAGACTAATGAAATATTGAAGTGATTTTGATTGAAGGAAAGAAGTAGATGAAACTGATGGAAAGTTTTGTGCAAGCATTGAGTTAGAAGCTTCCTAGTTCTATTGGTTTTCATTTAATACAACAAGAATTGAAAACACACTCACACACCCATCATATGGTACATAGGACTTAGTGATATGCTCCTTTTAAGACCTCAGACATCCATTCTTGGACGAGATTTGAACCCTAATCCTCTTCCTAAGTGGAGAAGACATTACCGCAAAACCATGCGTGCTATATGTATTGGTATTTTTTGTAGTAGTTGAAATGGACCAAAATGATATTGTATCCAATAAATGTACTCCTTAAGGTATTTGTAATCCAACTTGAGTATATCCTCAAGTTTCTTGGCATGAATATTTAGAACAAACCAATTGTATTTCACCTCATGATTCATCAATCTTATCACCACATGTTGTGCAAAGTCCAAGTAGTAATGCTTCTACTTTTATAAATGTTATTTCTCATAATTTCATAAATTTCTTCGGGGGTTTTCATTAGAAGTTAAAATATCTATGTGTTTGAAGACAAACCTAGTCAACTCACGTAAGCACTTTTGGAGGCAAAGCCATCCTTTGTGCATCACATGTGGGCGTATTTAGACAATGTGACTTGATCCACCTAGAAACCTTCTCAGTGATAGTGAATTGCACTTGAGGTATGACATGTTTTGTTTAGATTTAGGTTTGAGCCACAAAATTTTGTTGATACATCTTTAGAATTATTGATTCTAAGAGTTGAAGAGATGAGAAGTCAAAGTCCTACACAGTTGAAATGATGATTAGTTTGAGCAAGGCTATTGTTGCTCATTCAAGTGGTTTCCTTTGTTAGTGAGGGTTGATCCTTAGGGATCTAACCACCCCATGAGGACCCATGATAGCTTAGAGAACCTCCCCAATATATGCCCAACTGAAGTAGCTTCACATGTGCACATTCTTAGAACTGATTTGTATTTGGCTCATTGATCAATGATAAATCTAAAGATTTTCCACATATCAATACTCTAAGATTCAACACAAATCAATGAAAGGTAAGTTCCTTCAAGTCTAATTCAATTTCCATATTTGTGCCCAATTGCATGAATCACAAAGAGAAAAAGAAAGAATGCTTTATGATTCTTATCTCATCATTCCACTTGCATTAGAAATTGGAACAATATAATCATAATTAGTTCATCATGCATCTTGCATATCAAGCTTTAGCTAGTCAGGAGGGAAAAGGTTAATTGAGCTTACCTCCTAGTAACCAAAAATCTGCTAATTTTGCAATCAAAAAAGGAAGACAAAGAAAAAAAGAGAACAAAAAAGAAGAAAGAATTTTGCAAATATTGTAAAGGAAATGATCATTTCATAAAGGTTTGTCCAAAATTGGCTGCAAAAGGGTCAGAGAAAAAGGAGGCTTGAATGGTTGTTGTAGAGGTTTCCTAAATTAGAGTCTTCTAATCTTGTGCAAAATGAAGAATGGGCATTTATATTGTTCGCACTTATGACCCATCTTCTCACGTAGTGTATGTCTCTAGTAGAATCAAATGTTTGGTACTTTGATACTCGCACAAGCAAACATATTACCTTGCAATGTACTTTCTTTAGTTCACTTGAGCCTTCTCCTATAGTATATACTATCACATGCACCAAAGACTCCTCTTATCTTATCATGGAGTCGATAAGATCATTTTGACTGCTGTTGATGATAGTTCTTTCACATTGTCAGATTCTTTGTTTGTGCTAGGGATGAAGATAAATATGTTATTAGTTTTAGCATTAGCCATGATCGGCTTGGTTGTCAAATTTTTTGATGATAGATGTACAACTGATGATATGTCAAATGGCGATGTTATTATTACTTTTAGCATTTTATGTTGTAGGCTGTATAAGCTCATAGAATATGCAAAATCTATGAATGATTCTGAATGTGCAGTACAAGATTCCTAGTCTATCTAAGATGCAAAGCCTTGGCATGCATGTTTTGATCATCCAAGTTTTCCCAGTTTGCTATGCCTCTAGAAATCTAAAACGATGTCCTGTTTGCCCAACCTTGCCACCTTGTAAACATGTTTGTAAAGGATCTATTGTGGGAAAAATGCAAGGTTCCTCTTTCCTGAAAGATGTTTCAGTTTGAGCTACTAAATAATTGTAGCTTGTTCACAATGATGTCTATGGTTCTATGTAGACACCTTCTTTTGAAAATTACCTTTACTTCATGACTTTTATTGTTGAATTTTCTAGGCATGCATGGGTGTATCCATTGAAATGAAAGTTTCAAGTGTTTACATGCTTCAAATAGTTTCTCGTTTTGGGGGAAAATTTTCTAGCATGTAAAGATGGCACCCTCCATTTTGAATGAGGGTAGGAATATATGTCCTCTAATTTTAATAAATTTTTGGCTGAACATGGTATAAAACATCAATGTAGAATGCCATATGTACCTCATTAAAGTGGAGTTCCTGAATGAGAAAATAGGTCCCTCATGGAGATGACGAGGTGTATGGACAAAACTCATGCTTTTCAACATAGCTTATTGCTTGAGGCTATTATGTGCGGAACATATGTACTTAACATGTGTCCCACCAAAACATTACAATCTATCACTCCATATGAGCATTGACATGGTCACAATTCTTGTATTTCAAATGAGCAGGTGTATGCATTGCCTAGATGTCAAGCATTGGTAGGCCATTAAGTGCATCTTTCACTACTTGAGTCATACCCGATTACTTGGATTGGTAGCTCCTGCATATCTTGGTTGAGCAAGAAACAACCTACTGTGGTGACTTCTAGTCTTGTGGCTGAGTATAGGGTAGCTTTTAAAAATGACTATTGAGTGTGTGTGGCCAGATGCCTTTTGGCTGATTTGAATGGCGGTGAGTCTTCTACCACCACCATCTTCACTCACAGTCAGAGTGAATTGGTAGTTGCAAGGAACGCTTCGTTCCATGCTTGGAAAAAGCACAATGAGGTGCATTATCATTATGTCAAGGAAAAAGCACAATGAGGTGCATTATCATTATGTCAAGGAGAGGTTCTCTACTAGAGAGATGAGTTTGGCATATGTCCCTAGACCATATAACATTGCAGCTCTTTTCACAAAGGCTCTGCGTGAAGAGAAGTTTGAAGCTTTTGTTAAAGCTTTGAGCCTAATTCCTTTTCTGGATTGATCTCTATCCACATAGTTTGGCACTTTCTTATACATGAGTGCTAGCTCCATGTTCACTACATCATTTATTGTTGGTATATTTTGGTAGGGATGTGTGTGAACACACTTAGGATCGTTGGGGCACCTTTTTCCCTCTTTAGGAGGTTTTTCTCCCTAGGCTTGTATATACACCTATGACCCTAACAAGTCACTTATCTTTGTACATTCACTTGGTAATACATTCAGTATTGTGTGTTGTGCTCCAAGATTCTTCTCCTCCTTGTGCTTTTTGTGTGGTTTCTAAGATCTCAAAATCCAACAATTATGTTTTTTTCTCTTCATCAAGCTCCTTTTGTTCAACTTTGTCACTAGATGAATGATCTAGCCAATCCAAAAATGCCACATTCATTGGAAGTAAAGAATAACCATTTCATGATGTGGGCAAAAATCCATCCTCCGAGGCATGGGGAAAAACTTTCTGCATTTTCTTGTAATTCCTGCCCTGTCCAAGCCATCCTTCCCAAAGATGATTAGAGGAATATATTTATTGTCAAAGAGTACCACTTCTTGTGCATTGAGTGTACTTTGAAAATTATTCCACTCAACCCTTAGAAATGGCTTAGTTTTGTCTACAGGGGCTTTAGAAATCAAAGGAATGGTTAAAAATCTTCTCTGCATATGGAAAGTGACTGAGTTCCAACCATCTTGATCCATGAAATCAAGGAGATTTGTAGATGGAGAGTGTGAGAATTGTATTTTTCTTCTTCATTTTAGGATCTTTGAGGGATTTAAATCTAACGGCAAAGGATGAGTCATGCAAGCAAATGGATGGAATCAAAGGGATTCAAACACATGCTATTGCTTAATTTGGTGAGTAAAAAATTCAAGCCTAAGATTGCAGAATAAGACTAGAGAAAAATTGTCGAAGGTAGAAAATGAGCTAAAGAAAGGGACCCGATATTTATAGTGGTATGTTGGAGAACATTTGTGGACCAATTAGAGCATGCCACATGGTTAGATCTTGAGAATCTCAACAAACAAATGATGTGGATGAATGAAATCATGATACTTTGCAACCTATACCTCAAAATACAGAACGATCAAATGATGAGGACCAATGAAAATGTACCACATGACAAGATAAGTTCTTATATAAGCTCCTCATTTCATTTCGGCCATTTTTTGTGCCTCTCTAGTCTCAGTCAGCTCCCCCATCACGACATCTCAATTTTCTGACTCTCTTCTCCAAGAAACAACCTAAGCTTATTGCTTCTTTGTATGTAAGGTGAGATATCCAAACCTTTGATTTTTTAAGTGTCTCTTTAAATTGCTTAATATGGAGCATTCATTCATATAGCTAGAAAAATAAAACTTCTTTGAATAGGATTGATTCAAGCCATTAGGGACATAATAGAAGCTTAGGCCTAATTGCTTGAATAAACCATCTTCAGTGGGAACAAGTACATAATGTTTATTGCTTTTCCTTGTTATATTTAAAATTTCTACATTTGTTTATGTCATGAAATTCACATGCCATGGTTTTTAAATGGATAAACAAGACACAACGGATTCAAGTGATCAGAGCCATCGGAGAACCTCGGATGGCTTTTATGGTTTGAATTGGTCGTATACATAACATTGAATTAAGAGTATGCATGAAAATATGTACATACACATTTTGTTGATTCCCATAGTTGCACATCTATTAGCACTTGTATATAGCATCTTCAAGTTTTCAAGCTCATGAAATTACAAAAGAATATAGGTTACAGATTACGATGCTGGATCTAATGTGGTTGATTACATGCTCATTGTCTAACGTGCAGTGCTCGATGAAATAGGGTACGTAGGACCTTGACCTCCGTAGATGCGCATGAGATCAAGGTGTTCATTCTGGAAACACACCGTCTTTAACGGCTCCTTGACGACCCAGTCCGGGAACAGAATTACGGTACGCACCACAGATGTTCCAGTTGGTTCTACCCAGCTTATCATGTACGATGACATTTCACTCTCAGAAGCTTCAACCTTCTCGCTTGGAAGAGCTGTTTGTAGTTGCCTGATTGACGCCTTTTGTCCCTTGACAATCCTCCCACCCACTGAACCTGAGCGCACCTTATAATCAACGGTATCACTGTTCTTATAGTACATCTCATATTCCCAACCATTACTGTATGTATAAATAATGTGCTTTCCAAGTAATCCTGAGAGATCCGACACAGGCTCCTCAAATGGCTGTAACTGAAAAGAGACATTGATTTAGAATCCCGCATGTATGTAGTAAACAATATTTGTTGTTGCAGTACATATTACTGACTTTATCCTTTCAACTATAATCGTCCAAAAAGAAAAAAAGCGACCCATAGGGAAGATGAGCATTTGAGTAAGCAAAATACTGTAATCGTAGATGTGAGTAGCGGCCACATGAAAAATTTACGAATGAGTTGGATACAGAGGTTATTGTCTAATCTGTTCATGCACACGACGACAGATAACGCAATACCATGATTTCTGAGATATTACGAATCAGGAGGCTCTCTTTAACGCTCTTCCTCGTTGACGACGCCTGAAACACAGACAATAGAATTAACCGTCAACAGCATCAACTGCATATTCCTTGGATGAATAGCTCTCTCTCTCTGAGGCATGATGAAATTAGATAAATGTTGAACGTGCGCAGGATACCTCTTGGAATTGATACGTTATATACGTTCAAAACAAGCGTTTATATATACACGTTTATCGAAAAAGCTTACGAACAAGAAAACGTTTACGATACGAAGGCCAAAAAAAAAACGGGTAAAAACAAAAAAAACTACGATACAAAATCTTTTCAGTGACAAGCTTATGGAAAGCTACCGTAAAAGCTTACGCAAGGCGTAAGTATCAAAAGAAAAAGAAAAAACAGCTACCTTTCTAATTTAGCTTTTGTTCATCCCATTGAATGCTCAATGGAGTTTCATTCCATACACACGGTTTCTAATACGAAAGTGGGCATGCTAGTGCTACCTATGTCCAACAATGATTCAAAAGGTACAAAGAAATTATATAGACAAGTGAAGATCATGTAAGAGGAAAAAAAAAAAAAAAAAAAAAAAAACTAGGAGTGCACTCAGCAAAATACACCAACAAATTGGTGGAGTCTAGGTAGAGAGTGAGGCTTTACCTTTTCGACTTCCACATCGATCAACCTACACGTTTATGAAAAAAAAAATCCAAATAATATTCTATTATAGGATGCATCACTAATGAGTCACCATGTTAGAATCACAAAAATAGAATAATCTTAAGTATTTGTCTTGTCTCTTAGATCTATAATCAGTTTTCGAGCTCCGGATGTTCTCCTCTATAATGTGAACAACCTTCTAGGTGGACATCTAGAAGCTTTCATGTTCGATCATGGTGACAACCTCTATTGATTCCTCACTTGATGGGGAACTTGATGTCACACTTGAGGTAGACTCAAACGTTGGTGAGAAGACTTGAAAAGTGATTTGACTTATATAATATGTTTTTATAACATATTCTACTTATTTACTCTACTCTCAAAAGAAGGCCAAAAAATAATCACTTTTTCATAATTGTAAATGCAATCACGATGGAGAACCTCAATCCAAACACTTTCATTGAACTTTCAACCAACATGAATCCATGTGATAACTTCCATATCAATTTTGCACTAAGTCATGAGTATGAAACAATGAGAAAGGTATTTCAAAGAGCTTTACAAATGTTTGAAGCTAAAGCATTACACAAAGAAGCATTTCCAGATACGGACAGATGGAGTTGTTTATCCAATTGATCTTTGAACTAGAAGGTACCCACCTTTTCATAATGTTTATGATATGATTACATTTGTAGGAGATGTTGACAATTTCCCTTTGATATTGTTCAAGGCTCTAAGGGTTCTCAAACAACTACATGCAATACATAAACTATCTACAATATATATTAGGTCAAAAGGATCTAAATTAGAAGGATCTAGAAAAAAGTTGGTGCATTTAACTTCTGAGATATGAAATTTTAAACAAATGAAAGAAACTCCTATACAATTGAGAATGTGTTCAAAATGAGCATTTTCTAGATTTGATTGAAAAGAAAAAGAGAATGAAAATTGAAAGAGGTTATGTAACAAATGTAAACGTGGTGCACACATTTGAGCATGCACATTTTTGCAATGAAATTATGAATTAGCATGATGTTTTTAAACTTTTGAAATTGGATGAGAATGCATGCTTAAAATGGTTTATTTCTAAAAAACTAATGAAATAAAGGAATTTGTTGTTGGATCCAACTCAAACTAAAGAGGTTTATGAGAGTGTTGGAGTGAATAGAAAGGGTTATATAAAAATTTCAAGTGAATAGAAAGGGTTATATAGAAATTTCAAAAGTTTGGTGTGATTTTCTCAAATTTAATAAAGTAAAAAGGTTTGGAATATCCATACCTTATCATGTATGAAGGTATCCCCCTAACTTGAATAAGAAAATCATGTCCATAATTGATGATTATAAACATATCCATCGAAACATGCCTTATGAGGTACAAAAACAAACTTTATGTTTTGGGCAGAACGAGTTTGACAATATATGGATAGATATTAAGAGAATTGAAACATATATGGCTCAATTCTATGATATGAAAGAAAATTAATGGTCTCACCTTTTGAAATTTGTAATAAAACTTAATGAAGATGAAATGAAAAACATCAAAAGATGGAGAGAATCAGTAGTGCACTAATGGATAGAGCTTTGGAATATAGCCTTGGTAAACTTGATAGTCCATCTCTCAACGTAGGTTTAGAGATAGAGTTATGGTGGGTTTGGTGTGCTCAAGTTTCATTTGAGAATCATAAAGTACTTAAGTGATTGTTCTCATATATAAACATTCCAAATGTTATCCAAAGGCAACATTCGAGTGAAATGTTAATGGTTAATCAATGTGGAAAGTTTAAAATCAAGCGGCATTTGAGTGGAGATGTAAAGAATCTAAAATGCATGTTAAGGGGAGGTTGAAAATTGTGAGTACCCTTCTCTATATTGCATGCAAAGTCGAGGTTATACAAACCATCGATAGCTAAAGTTGAGGTTTTGGGATGCTCCTTCTAGATAGAATGTTAATCTACATAATTTCTCATATTTTGTCATGACTTAGTTTCCTATACTTCGAATACAATTAATAGATGTACACATATGTACATTGCATACAGAGTTAAGGATCGTTGACAAGTTGGTTTTTCTTCACTTGGGTTATGCACATTGCATCAAGCCTACAAATCTTGTAGATGAATGCATAAAAAAATGTGAAGCTTTCATTTCAAAAATGGGATTTCATGGTGGAGATGTTCAGTTTAGAAAATATCCAAAGCTTTCACAAAGTACATATGATGTACTAAAAGATGTAGCAATGACAGATGCAAAAGCAAGAAGATTTTTCAGCAAGAGTGATGGCAAACAACTAAACGCAATGTGCAATCGTTGGAAACAATTCTATGAGGTTTGAACAAATGTAAAAAGAAATCATGAAATAGCAAAGAAAAGAATGGAGGTGTGGCTTAAACATACTAATTCTTGAAGATAATGAGGCACCACGCTATTTTTTATGTCTATGGTCCATTCTTTGTAGAATAAGGAACACTTGCCACATGGTACACTTAGGGATGGAAAAGTCTCATTATTGAGCGTGAAAAGAGGTGGACTGACAAAAAGTAATCCACTAAAAGAGCTTTTTGATTGGTTCTCAAACAAAAAAAATGTAAAGTAAGACATGCGAAATAGTATCAACACATACAAACTATACAGATCATGGTATTAAAATATCACTATAATGGGAAAACTCCTTTTAGCAAAAGCTATATTAAATACAATACGAGTGACATCTCATCATAGGAAGCTCAAGGAATGTATACGATATTAAATAGGATTTGGAATATCTTTTGGCATTTTCTTGATCAAAATCTATGTATGGAAGTATTTATAGTCTTTATAACAATAACGTTGATGACACAAGGGCATTAGTCTTCTTTGAGTCTTTTCAATGAGATTGAGTTTGGAAAATATCCTCTATATATGAGATACTCTTTCCTCCTCTAGCCAACAATACTTTTTATATTTGAGACCTCTGTAGCTAGTGCATAGCTAGATAGAAAAGGAAGTAACCACCTCTTGACGCATTTAACCTTGGAGCATAATCAAATATCCTGAATGCTAATATTCTCTCAAGATGCAATACCCTATATGCATTAAAATTTAATGGAAATGAAGAATAGCACATATATATTGATAGGGACATCAAAGAGAACAATAAAAAATCAGGGTCTTCACTTTAAAGCTTATGTAAAACACCAAATAAATATGGATTCAATTTTGGAAGATAGTGAATAATTGAATGGATGTCTACTTTTTCTTTTCATTTATTCTCTAAAGCTTTCCTTGTGCCCTTCCCTCTACTTAGAAAATTGTCTTCATCTCATATGGATAGCTGCAAAAAAAGAAACTATAGTAAGATTCTATGTGATGGGGAAAAGGAATCATGAAGCAAAATGGAATTGCATAGGAATCCTGAAGCAAAAGGATATTGTTGAAGAAAGTAGCAAAAAAACTCAAGTTATGACATGAGTCAGAGACACAACAAATTCAAGCAATTATGCTAATAAAAAAATCGGAGATAGGCTTAATTGCTTGAATGCGTAGTTTCTCAAAATCATGAAAAACTAAAGATATTTGGCCTATTTTGTTTGCAAATACCTATGAATGATTAGGAATAAGGGAGTTGTATATTGGAAAAATGAAAAGATGCAAATCCTAAAATTAATCTATAAAATGATGAACTCTAGTGATAAGGCTCATCAAAAAATCTTGGATGGGCCTAATCATTTGAATGAGTAGTATGTCAAAATCATGACAAACATAGGTTAATTTGCCTATTTCTTTTGTCAATAGCTATGAATGATTAAAGATAAGGGGATTGCATGAGGATCAAATGAAAAACCTCAAGTAACGGAATGAATCTAGGACACGATCAATTCAAGAAATTAGGCTCATTGGAAAACCTTGAATGGGCCTAATTGCTTGAACTTATTGTGTCTCAAAATGAGCCACAAGGCCTAATTTCTGACAGACACAAACTTTTAGGTATATTACTTTTCATGATTTTCACACAAAGTTTCTCTTTCTTTCAAAACTAATATACTCATGTAAGATATAGTTTAAATGAACCTACATGGAATTTTGAAAGATGATTTGATAAGATTCATCTAGATTAAGCACAATTAAATGAAATCATTAGATGGCCCTTTATGAGTTGCTTTTCTCCTTGATGTGATGATGTAATGTGTCACTTACATATCAAGTGAATTTACAAAAAGTCTTTCCATCACTCATATTGCATAGATAAATCTCAAAATGTGCCTTGATGCAAGGTTGTGTAATGAGACTCTACCATGATATTTTATGTGCAAAATCCAACAATTATGGTGCATATGATTGAATATGGTTGTCATTGATGTGAACATAAAAAACAGAATAGAAAAATTGAACATGCTATGTACAAGTGGAAATTGATTTGCAGCTATGGGAAAGAAGGAAATGTGTATGTACATCTTTTCATGCATACTTGGACTGCAAACTCAACATGGTGCAAAAACTTAAAAAAAGTTTGAAAGGAAATTTATGAATCAATTTCATGCTCATCGTTCTCAATCTTGTCACGCAAATCACATTCACTAGTTCTCATCAAATCATCCTCATCAAAGCTTATTGAGCTTACTTCTATCTCATGAAATTAAAAGATAAGTACATAAAATGTATTTGGATCCAATCCTCACTAAAAATCTCTCATAGAATCATATTATCTCTTTGGAATGTTCCTCTTTATCATCAACACCTAGGAAAAAGTTTTCCAAAACACAATAGTAATGTTGTTGATATTTCTTCGTAGTGATGTGTGTGACCATTGGGGCACTTTCTTCCCTCTTTAGGAGGTTTTTTCCCCCAGCTTGTATATATGCCTATAACCCTAATACGTCATTTATCTGTGTACATTCCCTTGGTAATACATTTAGTATTGGGTGTTGTGATTTAAGCTTCTTCTTCTTCATTGTGTTGTTTGGGTGCTTCCATAGACATCAAACTCACACAATTGGTATCAGAGCAAGTTGTCGCTTCATCTAGGGCATCATCAACACCCCTCTAATTAGAGTCTTAGAATCACACAAAAATTGATGAGCATACTCAAGGCGATTATCAGTTCAAAATGGCTTTGGTCTATGGTCTCAAAATCGTGATTGAAGCTCGTTTTGGCCTCTGAATGCACTATTGCAATGCTTGTGTAGGCAGTTTTGGCTTTTTGTGCCAAATATATATACACATTTTGGTTCTCCACTATAAGCTCCTCAAAGTTTACTACAAGCTTAGCAGAACTCGATTGGGTACTTTTCTTCAAATTTTTGAGATACAATCATTTTTCTACATCAGAGTATTTTAGTCAGTGGCCATGGCTGAAAGCAATGATGTATTTTGTATGTTGGCTATTGACGATAAGTTGCATCATACCAATTACCCATCATGGTCATATATGATGCATCATTTATTGGTTGCAAAAGGACTATGGAATATTGTGAACAGTGTTGAAAAACATCCTACCATAACTGCAAATACAGCTACTGAAGGTGATGCAGATGACATTGAAGATGATGTTCTTCAGGTTCATGTTCATGTTGCGGTTCTTGATGCACCTATTTCATAGCAACTTTATTGGCGTGGTAAAGATGCTCAGGCACATGCATTGATAGCCTTGTCTACTACACGTGCAATCATTCCTCACATTCACTCCTACAAAATAGCAAAGGATTCTTGGGATAAACTTACCACTTTATATCAAGAAAGGAACCAGCCTTGTGTTGCTTACCTCCAAAAACAATTGGAGATTGAGCACATGAATGAAGGAGATGCCATAGATAGTTTTTTGGCAAACATCAAAGATTTGAAGGAGCAGTTGATTTCTACTGATGAAATCTTGCTGAACAGTACAGTTCTATTGATCGTTCTGAATGGTCTTCTAATTTCATATGAGATTTTTTCTTCTACTCTTCTATTTATCATGAAAGGCAATCCAAATGCCTTCACATTTGAGGAGTTATTCTCTGTTCTGTTGTAGGAAGATCAATCTAGGCAGAACATGTCCATTATGCATGTTGAAGATTAAGCTTGCTTGGTTAGTAGTAAGCGAAAATCTGCTAATTTTGCACAATCAAAGAAAGATGACAAAAATGAGAAGAAAACAGAAAAGTAGAAACTATTTTGTAAAATACCGTAAAGGAAATGATCATGTCATAAAGAGTATTTCAAAAGTGGCTACAAAAGAGGCAAACAAAAAAGAGGGTGGAACGGTTGTTGTAGAGGCCTCTACACCCAAATGAGAGTCTACAAATCTTGTGCAAAAAGAAGAATGGGCATTGACTATTGTTTGCAGTTATGACCCATCTTCTTATAAATAGTGTATGTGAGTAGTAAACTCAGATATTTGGTACTTTGATAGTGGGGCAACCAAACATATTACCTTGCAGCATAGTTTCTTCACTTCACTTGAGCCTACCCCTACAGAGAATATTGTCACATGCACCAAAAACTCCTCTTATCTTGTCATGGTAGTTGGTACTTCTACCTCCCTCTTTGTTCTTTTATGTCCTTGAGATGTCACGGTAGACGGTGCAATGTTGTTTGGGTCAACTTGCTGACCAGGGAATGGTAGCATAGGTTTTCTAGCTCAATTTTATCAAAGGATCCATATTCTCTAACATGTGTAGTACAGATCCATCATCTCCGAAAAATATCCCATGTGTGTGTAGAAGGAGAGAGAGATCTATGTGTTTGTGTGTGTGTGTGCACAAGATGATCACAACGCAGGTCATGTGCACAAACTCGACAGTAGCACTAGTCAGTTCAAAACATTCACAAATGACAACTTTTCCCTCTTGGGTCTGTTTATGTTAAACATGTCGTCGATATGGGCATTGGTATAGGCATCGATATAAGTGCCAATATGATCACTAGTACTTCAAGTAATTTATTGATGCTCATCGTGATGTCTATACCGATGCCTATACTAGCACCTATATCGGTGCTTGTAGTGGCACAATTGATTGTTGACGCATATATCGGCCAATATTTTTTAACAATTATAGTGACTGTTAAGCGATCGTCAATATGACTAACGTGGTCATACCGATGTTGGGGCATGACCGGTCGGTATGGACAACATTGATATACCCTCATATATTGTAGTGTGATAAAAAAAACATTGAAATCGAATTCAATATTCCACTTCTTGAAAATCCTAAGTCTCGAAATTGGAATACAAGTGGATCAAAGACTAGAAGAGCATGGTAAGATATATTGAGTAACTAATAATTGCTAGACTATATTACACGTTTTTGAGGTGGTTTCATAGATGAAGCAATGGCAATCAGTCTCATATGACCTACCATTGGCATTTCAAGCCCTTAGAGATATAGTTAGAGATTTGAAGTAAACAAATGGAAAATTTTATTAAAATGCAACCTTCTTCCTGCAAGGTGATTGATAATCTGCATAACAAAGTCTATTCCATGGGTGTCCAAGAGCGGATTAGTAGCCAGCCCAATCATATGCGAGGAGACCCACAACTATTTGTGATGCATCAAGTAGCCCCACTTGCTCAACCCACTATAATGCATTACATGCCTCCACCAATCCAACCAATACTTCAAAGGCATACTAGGTGAAATAAAAGAAGAAATAATGGTGTAAAGATACTCAATTTGTGTGTCCCAACTAAGCATTTTTTTTATGTTTCTAAAGCACTAAAGGAAGCTGGACAAAACTTGGTTGTGGAAATTGTCAACAAATTGTGTGAAGTTAGGACGTCTTTCCTTATCCATAAATTGGGTTAAAAATGGGATGAGAAATCTATATGAGAGTTTACCAATTGAAAATGCTAGTTAATCGACCGTTACGCTATGGTCACTCAAGTCAATAGTGCAAGATTTATTCAATACAAGCTTTAGTGTGAGCGAAAAGATGCAATCATGTAGAATATTGATTGGAAGTCTCTTGTGGATCAATGCTTTATGTTATCATACATTCCTTATGTTGAAGAAAAACAAAGAAGAGATGAAATGTAAGAAGAACATCATACTAAAAGGGGAGTGATGTGTAAACAAGCAAGCGATGAGGGAGAGAAAGTACAATTTGAGGAAGTTGTTGGGAAATTAGAAAGATAAAGAAGTCATCTAATGCGCATCAACTTCAAAAATGCCAAACAAATGAATCATCAAATAAAAATAAAGTTACAAACTCAAATGAAAAGAAACAAGATGATGAAAAGCAGAAAAAACGGCCAAGAAAGCGCCAAAAGAAATTATGATATCTTAATTAGAGAAGACAGTAGGTTCCAAGAAAATCTTATGCTACATTCTGCCTCAAGATGTTTAAATGCACGAATCACTAGAAGAAATGCAATTCACGAGTTTCCAATCTCAATGAGTGACTCTAATGATGATGAGACTTATCACGTCAATAGGAGTCTCCTTGCTCCTAACATACTTAATGAGAATATAAAATTACTCAAGAGCTGGTTTAAGAGAAATGTGTAGATTAGAGATATGCAAGTAACATAAAATAAGGATTTGTGACAAGAAGGAGTTTGGCTTAGCTCTATACTGTTTATAGTGCCAAAACTCAATCCCATCTCTTAACGCTTGGCATAACAACCCCATATGCCATAAATGCAAACCATAAGACCTGATTCTAGAGGAAGGCTTCAACCTTCTCAAGTAACAAGATATATGCAAGAGAACTATGAACGAAAAGGGGATCATTGTTGAGATATCAAGCTCAACATGTGATGATCCAGGAAAACACTTATCACTTTTTCATTTTTCTGACATGTATAGTGGTCACACCCATATATGTTAGGCACACCATTGAGCTTTATTAGATTTATCTACTGTGAGTGATGGCACATTTGTTTCTTGCCAGCTCACTCATTTGTAGACATTAGGTTTTCTTTATGTACTTGTCTTTATATATTGCACTTGTTGTATTCTTCTTTTTAGGTCATTCTTGTACATTTCTTTTTATGTAATAGAAGAATAAGAAGAAGATAATTCTTCCTTGCCTCCATCTATGTATGTGCTTCTCCTTGATTTTGAGATTGTGTGTCTGAGTTCTCTTCCTTATCTCCTTCATTGTGACATGGTATCAGAGCGAGTGTGGTTATAGAGAGGTCATGGAGAAGGCAGACAGTGCAAAGTATGCGAGAAGGCATGGAAAAAGTGTGATTCACAAACAACCTCAGATTGCTATGAAAATTGGCATGAAGGTAGAAGACCTTGAAATATTTTCGAGAGTTATCCCTTTAGGATCACTTGTTTTTGTCAGATCTAAGTTTCGGATCCACAACCTCGATTTTGAGCACGCGAAGTGGGGCCCACACAAAAGTCAGGTCAGTTTGCCAAAGTGTAACTTGCGTCGTGTTTGGAAACACTCATATATTCCACATCTAGAATTTCAAGTGATTCCGTGTACTGTTGATACACAAAAACTGTCATTTTTTTAGATCGAACTATCACGTCAATTGTGCGATAGTGTTCAAGCAGAAGTGCTGCTTGTAGTGTTTTGCAGTGTTCTGAATAGCTGCAGAAATGGGAAACACAGGTGGAATGAGTCAGCTTATGAGCCATAAGCTTGACAAGAACAACTTCCATGGTTGGAGATTCAGGATGAAGAATTTCGTGATGGGAAAAGGCTATTGGAAGTACATCGAAGGAGAGAACGAAAATGCTCTACAGTTAGCTGAGACGAATCGGACTGCAAACTAGTGAAGATCGTATGAAGAATGGAATGAAGGATCAAGAAAGGTAATGTATTGGCTATTTGTTAGCATGCAAGATAGCATGATTGGGCACATATAGGATGCCAATACTCCGAAAGAGTCTTGGAATAGTTTGGTCATATTGTATAAGACCAATAGAAAGGCACAAAAATTGCAACTCAAGAACGCGCTGCATACACTAGAGAAAAAGGGCATGTCGGTAAGTGACTAGACTCTAAAAACCAAAAGCATATGTGAGTCACTTGCATTTATTGGCGTGAATGTAGATAATGATGATAAGGTGGAAGTGTGCCTTCTTGGTTTAGGAGCTGCATGTTGGTGCAACTATACAAGCCTTCACATTTGTCTTAGTATGAAAAGCAATAAGTGAAAAGCACTTGATGAAGCATAAAAACCTTAATTTGTAATTCTTTGGTCATTTACCATTTGTAAAAGTTAAATCATTGAGAGAATCCTTCAAGAGCCTAAATCTCGTGGAGTTAGGAGAAGTATGAGCTAGGAATCTTATTTGATGGAATAACTCCTAATTTGAAGCAATCACTTTTAAGTGGAGCCAAGTTTGAATTCAAATTCAACCTTGGAGGAAAAAATACTTATAAAAGGAGCTTGTAAAAACTCACTGTTGGCCTCATTGAGAGCTTCTCCCTTGATCATTTGTAGGACTTGAGTATCTTACACCATAGCTTACGCATTCCTCTATCGTTGACCATCATTGTAATGCCAATGATCTTGTACAATCATGTTTTATAATAGATATACTTCATTGATCATCTCTGACTACTTCTCTGCTATGACTACTCAAAAAAGTGAAATTTGTCTTGTCATATCTTAGTGAGTTCTCAACCATTTTACATGATCTATAGCTTTTTGGAACCAGCTTTTAGTCTATTTTGTGCTACCAAAATCCCAAAGCATTTAGTTTAACCATTTGGGAGAAATCACTATCGAACTGCTCATTAGTCATCTACTATTCAGCCCCTAAAAAATCGGGGGTAAGCTTTGGATTGCTAAATTCATTTCTCAGAGTACAGTTCATCATTTTAGATGATTCCACTTGCAATCATTAGTGATCTAAGCTAATTAAGTTCCTTCAAGAGGAATTTAATCAATTGTTATTGTACTATGAGCACTTAGCAAAAGAACCAACAGGTGTCTATACCAAAATAACAAGTTTTGTGACACTTGCAACTCATGAAGTAATCTGTTTTGATCTAATTGTGTGAAGAATCAACTCCAACAGTACATAGGTACTTTATTGGTGTTATTTGCAAGCTAAAAGGGCCTAGTATTAAACTCTAAAGTCATTTAAGGGAGGTACAAAGCATGTTTTAGCAGTACCACCTCACTTCCTTGAGGTATCCATCCATTTCTTCCAATAGTGGTATTAGAGTAAGTTGAGGTAAAATGGGAGATGGTTTCCTTTCTTTCATTGATAAGTTGGATATGAATAATTATCCAGCATGGTCTCTGAGTATGAAGACCTATCTACAAGGAAAGAGTCTCCATTGATATATGTCAAGAGATGAGGAGATGCCCATATTCAGAAGCAAAGGTCAACGTACAAGAGAGGAGCTAGAAAGACTAATGGTGTGCCAAAGATGCTTTAGCAAGGTCATATCTACTTAACTCTATTTCTGACATCCTTCTTACTCACATTAGAAATTGTAAAGGTTCCCAAGAGACTTGGGATACATTATGTTCATAATTTTCTTCCAATACAAGAGCTACAAAAAATCAATTGTGGATTGAGTTTACTACTCAAAGGAAGAAACCTAAGCAGAATGTTTCAGAGTATGTGACCAAACTAAAAGATGTGGCTGAACTGTTGGGAAGCATAGGAGAAGAGATTGAAGAGGAGCAAATGGTGAGACAAATAATCAATGGCATCAAGGTAGATGATAAGTGGGAAGCTTTCACAACTGCTATGGACCTTTACATGGACATGCAAATCCCAGATCTTACTAGACTCATGGGACAACTCTTTACCCATGAAGCCAAGATCAACAAAAATGGAGAACCATCAAGAGGTAACAATTCTTCTGCCCTCTATACAAATAAAGAGAAGTCTTAAGATAAAGGAAAGAGCAACAAAGTTGAAGATGAAGGTACTACTTCTCAAGCTAACTATGCAAGGAGAGGTGGGATTTCAAGAGGAAGGGGTAGAGGAGGTAACCAAGGTAGGGGGAGACATTTCAACTCTTCCCCCTCCAGTATATGTGGATTGTCTAATCACACAATAGATGAGTGCTATAGGAACTTCAAGAACTGGAGACGAAGAGCATTTCAAAGAGGTGGATACTCACAATCAAGAGGAAGATTCAACCATAATCAAGGCTACAACCATAGCTACAACAACAATTACAAGAAAGATTATCAAGGAGGATACAAATCAAGGAAAGAATTCAAAAATTATTCAAAGGATCAAGAGGATTCCCTTGTGATTATGAACATGACTTCAAAACAAGGTATGAATGATGAGCACCTCTTCTATATTGACTCAGGTTGTTCAAACCATGTAGCAAGAAATGTAGCTCTCCTTTCTGATCTTGAGGAGCCCAAGGGAAAGCACTAAGTGCAGATAGGTGATGACACCAAGCATTCAGTGGTCAAAGTAGGAAATGTCAAAACTTTTGATGGGAATAGGAATCTGTTGAGTAGAGTTCTTTATGTACCTACTGTCACAAAGAATTTGATGAGTGTTGGACAGATGTGGAAAAGGGTTTGCAGGTTAGGTTTAATAAATATGGAGCTTTTGTGGAGGACCCCCAACAAGGATTTAGAAGGATTGCAAAGGGAGAGAAAACAGGTAGATTATTTACATTTGAGCTTGAGGATACTAGAAACATTGCACTTTATATACTAGAAACATTGCACTTTACAATTATAAGGATCAAACCTTGCTTGAGCTAGAGATTTGACACAAAAGATTATGGCACATTAGGGAGAGAACATTGAAGCAGATATGTAGATATCAATGTGTGCTTGGAATACCTAATGTATTCAAGCAACATATGATCTATAAGTGTGGCGATTGTTAGTTTCGTAAATCACACAAGTTACCCTTTACAAAGAAAGGCTATATGCATGAGGACTACTTGGAACTTGTCCACACAGATGTGTGCGGACCAAGTGAGGATCCTTCAATGTCAGGCTGAAGGTATTATATGTCATTTATTGATGAGTTTAGTAGGTGGACTATCTTCTATTTCATGAAACATAAAGATGAAATACTCAGTTGTTTCAAGACGTATCTTGCACTTCTAGAAAATCAAACAGGAAAAGGTCTAAAGAGGATAAGGTCAAATGGAGGAGGTTAGTACGTCTCCAATGAGTTTGATGCATTTTTGCAGGATAGAGGTATCAAAAGGGAGATTACTACCATATATACTCCTGAGAAAAATCGAGTAGCACAGAGGAGGAATAGATTAATTGTGGAAGCAGCTAGATCAATGCTTAATGAAAAGAAATTGCCTAATTACTTGTGGACAGAGAGTGTTTCTACTGCCACTTATCCTATTAACAGGTTACCTCTAAGCCTCTTGATGGGATGACCCCATATGAAGCATGGCATGGTATGAGACCATCACTTGAACATTGCAAAATATTTGGATGTGTTGCTTATGTGCATGTTCCATCTCAAATTAGAGGTGAGCTAGATACGAAGAAGCAACTACCAAAGCAGAATGGAAAGAAGCTATGGATGAAGAAATAGAAGCACTCCAAAAGAATGACACTTGGGAACTAGTACCCAAGAAAGCATAAATGAAGGTGATTGGTTCTAGGTGGATTTACAAAATCAAAAGGAACTTAGATGGATCCATAAATAGGTATAAAGCTAGACGTGTGGCTAAGGGTTTTGCACAAACCCAAGGAATAGATTATGAAGAAACCTTCTCACCTGTGGCTAAGGTGCCAACCATCAGAATATTGGTAAGTGTAGCTGCATCTAGATATTGAAATATGTATCAACTAGATGTGAAAAATGCCTCTCTCAATGGTTGGATTTCAGAGGAGATTTACATGGCTCAACCTCTAGGCTATGAAGACCCAAACAAGGTAAATCATGTGTGCAAATTGAACAAAGCTCTTTATGGTTTGGAGCAGGCACCTAGGGCATGGAACCATAGCTTAACAACTTATCTTCAAGACCAAGGATTCATGATAAGCAAGGCATATTCTTCTCTGTTTTTCAAGAGAAGTAATTCAAAAATGATATACTTAGGTGTATATGTTGATGAAATCATTCTAATAGGTAGTGATGCCAATGGCATCAAACAAATAAAAAACTAGATGATGCAGGAGTTTAAAATCATTCACCTAGGGTTTCTGAGTCTTGGACTTGAGTTTGTATACACTAACTCTAGAATTTATATCACTCAAAGGAAATATGTGCAGGGCATGTTGAAGAAATTCCACTCGGAGAATGCAAAAGTAGCTAGCACCCCTATGGAGGTAAATCATAAATTGAGTGCTCATGAAGGTGATTTGCTTGAAGACATTGCAGGTTATCAAAGCATAGTTGGGAGTGTAAACTATGCAACCTTGAGAAGGATTGACATATGTTATGGAGTAACTGTTTTGAGCCAATTCATGCATCATTGTAGAGCACCTCACTTGGAAGCTACTAAAAGAATCTTGAAGTATCTCAAAGGTACTAAAAACCAAGGAGTTTACTTCCGATACACATTAGATTTCGATATAAAGTTGTACTCAGATGCAGATTGTGCAGGATGTAAGGATGACAAAAGGAGTACTTCTGGATATTTGTCCTTTGCAGGTGATAAGCCCATCTCATGGTCTTCCAAGAAGCAACCTACTATTGCTCTATCTTCAACAGAGGCTGAATATAGGGGATTAGCAAATGTTACATAAGAAGCTACTTGGATTAGATCGCTCTACTCAGATTTGGGACTTCACACTCATTCACCTATGATCTTTGGTGACAACACTAGTTCTTTGCATCTTGCAGCCAATCCCATTTATCATGCAAGAACCTGTTGATATATTTAGGTAGTGATGTGTGTGAACACACTAGGACCGCCGGGGCACTTTTTCCCTCTTTAGGAGGTTTTTTTCCCTTGGCTTGTTTCTACATCTATTGCCCTAATGGGCTACTTATCTTTGTACATTCTCTAGTAATACATTCAGTATTGTGTGTTTGTGCTCCAAGCTTCTTCTTCTTCCTTGTGCTGTTCGCGTGCTTCCGTAGATGTCTAAATCCAACAATTGGTATCAGAGCAGGTCTTCGCTTCATCTAGGGCACCGTCGACACTCCTCCGTTTGCAGTCTCAGAATCGCACGAATTTTGGTGAGCATGCTCAGCGTGTTTCTGAGATCAAAACATCTTCGCTCTCTAGTGCCGAAATCGCGATCTTAGCTCGTTTCGGCCTCCAAACGCACTATCATAGCACTTGTGCAGGCTATTTCATCTTTTTGTGCCAAAGATATATACCAGTTTTTGTTTGCCAGTATAAGCGTCTCAAAGTGTGCTACATGTCTAGCAGAACTCGTCTAGGTAGTTATGTTCAAATTTTTTGAGATACAGTCAATTTTCTGCATCAAGGTATTTTAGAAACTGGTATTTTCTCCCATCTTTAATCTTTTGTGTCTGCAATTACTATGATTTATGATAATAGAATGTACCTTTGATATGAAGCTTTAATCTTTCTTAATCCTTTGAGCTCGTGCTTTGTACTTCTGTAGGTAACTCCAAGAATTTGGCTTTGTTCACCTCCAATTAGAAGAAACTTCAATATCTTCCAGAGTCGGGACTTCCAATGCCTTTACTTCCCTTGTATTGCACCTTCAGCTCTGATACCACTGTTGGAGACCTCTAAATCTCCAAAGGTTTGATCTATACTGATTTAAGATCACTTCTATATCAGTTATAGATCAAACTTTACACAAATGTTATCTTCATTTATCAAAACTTTCAACTATCACTTCTCTGAGTGAAAATCTTCATTCCTCAATAGTCTGCTTCACTAATTGACTTCATTACCTGCACATATCTTCAGATTTCTGCAAACCAATGATGCACATATCTCCACACTACCTTTGCACAATCATATCAACCATTAGTCCTTCAAAAGAATCATTAAAAACTTTAATTTGATCCTTAAGATCAAAAGTATGTCAGAAACTGTTTTCCTGAACAAGCGACTTTGACATAGGTAACTCGTAAGGTTGATTTCTCATAGCACAGATCCCGTTTTGATAAATGCTTTTAGCCATAGATTCCTTACCTTCTAACTTAGATTTTTAATGCTCAGTCATAAAAAACTTTACACTGAGCACTGAGATCTAAGCAAAACATTGACACAAAAAAGTGCACGACTCTGAGAGGTCTACCTGCAGACTTTACATACACATGTTCCTATTGATCATACTCACATCATGAAAAGAATTAGACCATGAAACTTTGAACATAGCTTCATTAGCTTCTAGATTAGATGTGTACAAAAGGATTTCTGATCCACATGATCAGACTGAGAGAAATCTACGACATGCTCATCGCTATTTTTTGAAGATGACTCTCTTCTCATCTATCTCTATGACACTTGTCTTCTAATGACTCTCACATGTATTTCTTTACATCATTGACTTATATAAATATGATTATATACTTATCCCGCGTCTATTATATTACGTCTTGTCATCCTAAGGATTACCTATATTCATAGTACAAGAATTTCCACTTGTAATGTACATATGTGTACAAGCTATCATTCTAAAATCTCTTCAGTTTCTCAAACGACTTCTTGAACTTCAACCTGATCATTAACTTGCTTCAAAATCTTTGTAATCATCAATTTGTGATCGCTCTATTCCAACACTAAGTACACTTTTGGCTGCAACAAGATGAGGTACTCTTGGTGCTTGCAAAAATTGAGATAACACTCCAACTACATGTGCAATATCTGGTCTTGGCATAGTAGCATACAAGAGAGAGCCAATTATTGACCTATACATGGTGACATCCTTCACTTCTTCACCTTCATGAGAACTTAGTTTAACATTTACTTCTAATAGATTTGAAATGGGCTTGCAATCACACAAGCCAAACTTTTTCAAAAGATCTAGAATGTATTTCCTTTGCATAAAGTATGTACCTTCCTCTTTATATAGTACTTCAATCCCAAGGAAGTACCTTAAAATCCCTAAATATGAGATTTTAAACTCACATCCAAGCTTCCTCTTTATGTCTTTGATGTTGGCTTCATCATCCCCTATAATGATCAAATCATCAACATATATAAAAATGAAAAAAAAATTGCTACCTTCCTTCTTCACAAAGAGTGATGGGTCTGCATGACTCTGATTGTATCCAAATTTTAGCAAGTAGTCCACAAGTCTTTGGTTCCAAGCTCTTGGGGCTTGCTTGACTCCATAAAGAGCCTTTTTTAGCCTGCATACATGATGTGGAAACCTCTCATCTTCAAAGCCTTGGGGTTGCTCCATGAATGCTACCTCTTCAAGCTCTCCATCTAGAAAACCATTCTTAACATCCAACTGGTACATCTTCTAACCTTTTGAGGCTGAAATCGCAATCAAACTTCTTATAGTCAACATCTTAGCTACTGGATTGAATGTTTCCTCAAAGTCAATGCCATAGCTTTGAGCAAAACCTTTGGCAACCAGCCTTGCTTTATACCTAGAGATGCTTCCATCTGCATGTCTCTTTACCTTGTACACCCATTTGTTGCCAATGACTTTCATGTCCTTTGTTCTTGGCACCAATGACCAAGTATCATTTTCTTCAAGTGCCTAGAACTCCTCCTCCATGGCTTCAATCCATTCCCTATGCTTATTTGCTTCTTCAAAAAAGTTGGGTTCTTCACAAGCTATAACTTGACTCATGTAGGCATAGTGTCTTGCAATGAATGAATCGTAAGTTAACCTTTGAATAGGGTATTTAACCCTATTGGATGACCTTACCTCTCCATTAGGTGGTAGGAATCTTCTCCTCCTTGGCTTAGATGCTTTAAATCCTGGACTTTCTAATTTTTCCATATCTTCGTTACGTGTAGATTCCATGTCTACCCATCGATGGTCTTCGTTTGCCTTTTCCTTTCCTTTTCTACTTCCTTCACTTGAATGAGCTTCATTTCTTGTCCTTCCTTACCCCTGTAGGGGCAGGCTGGAGTGAAGAGAAGAAACTACGCTCTGAGGTAATATGTTTGGTCACCCCACTATCAAAGTACCAAACAGCTGAGTCTACTGCAAACATGCACTACTCATGAGAAGATGGGTCAAAATTACAAACAGTAGTAAATGCCCATTCTTCTTCTTGCACTAGATTAGTAGACTCTGTTTTCGGTGTAGAGGCCTCTACAACAACCATGCTGGCCTCTTTTTTCTTTGCCTCTTCAGCAGCTAGTTTTGGACAACTCTTAATGACATGATCATTTGCTTTAGAGTATTTGCAAAACAATTTCTGCTTTTCTGATTTCTTCTCATTTTTTTCTTCCTTCTTCGAATATGCAGCATTTGCAAATTTCTCCTTACTAGTAGAAGAGCTCCATTTACCTTTGTCCTTCTAACTAGCCAAGAAAGCTTGATCTGCAACATGCATAATAGACATGTTCTACCTAGACTGGTCTTCTTGTAATAGAACAGAGACTAACTCCTCAAATGACAAGGCATTTGGATTGCCTTTCATCATCAAATGAAGAGTAGAAGCAAAACTCTAATATGAGTCAGGAAGACCATTCAGAAAGGTCTGCACAAGTGAGGTATCTGGTATAACTTCATTAACAGAAATCAATTATTCTTTCAAATCCTTGATCTTTGTGAGAAAACTGTCCATAGAATCACCTTCATTCATGTGCTTACTGTCCAATTGTTTTAAGAGGTAAGCAACACGAGCCTCAATCTAGCCTGGTACGATGTGTTAAGTGTATCCCAAGCATCCTTAACTGTTCTGCAAGAGCGAATGTGAGGAATAATGGCACATTTGACAGACAAAGCTATCAATGCATGTGCTTGAGCATCTCTGCCATCCCAACAAGTTTGCTCTATAGTAGATGCAATAGAAACAACAACACGAACATGAATCTGTAGAATATCATCATCTTCGACACCATCTCCATTAGCTCCAGCACCTGTATTTGCAAATACCTGTATTCGCAGGTGTAACAAGACGTCTTTCAACACCTTGCACAATATTCCATAGTCTTTTTATGACCAATAAATGACGCATCATATAAGCCCATAATGGGTAGTTGGTACCATCCAACTTATCCTCAATAGCCAACATACAGAATATACATCACTGCTTTCATCCATGGCTGGTGACTAAAATACCTTGATGCAAAAAATTGACTGTATCTCAAAAAGTTGAACATAATTGTCGAGACAAATTCTGCTAAATCTATAGTAGACTTTGAGACGCTTATACTGGAAAACTGAAACTAGTATTTACC